>CAJVGC010000060.1:45294380-45346840 GCA_910822075.1 Senecio squalidus | reverse complement strand
TAAAATCAAAACCCTAATTCTAAAAACCCTACCATACATTACCATTTCTAGTCCATGCTCCCACACTACCCTAATAGACTTTATAATTACCTAAATCAACAATCCAAAACACGTTATACCCATTAAAACGCTTCATTCCTTGTAAAACTGTGACAACCGTCTAAATTTCAGGTGATTCTCAGTTACTAATTCGGTTCAAAACTCTAGTCCTCTTTTATCATGTTCATATTGTTCGGGTTCATTTTATTGTACTTTTAAATTTGTCGGAACAAATGTCGGAATCAAAATTATAAATCCTGACACCAAATAATCAATACAAGAACTTGACTAAGTTCATAACGGTAACTAAAATGATTCTAGTCCCTAACTAATTATAACGGAA
Source organism: Senecio squalidus (assembly GCA_910822075.1). NCBI lineage: Eukaryota > Viridiplantae > Streptophyta > Magnoliopsida > Asterales > Asteraceae > Senecio > Senecio squalidus. The sequence continues at coordinate 45,346,458 of CAJVGC010000060.1, read as the reverse complement.
AACTTAAAACGTCAAAAGCTGGATTTTCATGCCAGCCGGCGGCTGAATATACTTAGCCGGCGGCTGAAGCCAGCCGGCGGCTGAATTTACTCAGCCGGCGGCTGAATCTGGCTGTCCAGCTAGATGATGACTCATTTTTGCATGAAACGGGATTGGACCAAATTGTTTAGCTCGGGATTGGACAACTTTAACTGCCTTTTTGTTTCCCAAGAGCAGAAACATTACTCCTTTTCCCCACTTCAATCCATTTTCATTTTCATTTCAAATTTACAAAAACACACACACACATTATACTCTCTTTTTCTCTCTAAATTTTCTCTCAAACACATAACCAAAAACAGAAACCTTCCACCATTTTCAGCCACTTAAACATCATTAAATCAACCATCTAACACATACAAATCATTCTAGGAGTAAAGGGTGTTAAAGGAAAAGGTTTAAATCGGGTTTCCAAGTCGTTTTCGAAGCTAAAACTCATCCAAGCCATCACTTTACTTTCTCTTTCGGTAAAACACTTTCTTTTTACTATTTTTATACATATCTTGGCTTGCATGTATGATCTAACACATAAAAATAAGTTTTTATAAAGTTTTATAACCATATTATTACAAAAACGGGTTTAAACAAAAAGGTGACTTAGATCTATATATTTGGGGCTAAAAATCCAAAAGAAACTGATATTTGGGCATATATATAAGTAATCTTGATGAATATTCAGTTGCATGTCGAAATCTAGCTCAAAAACGCTTAAAAACGCAAAAATGGCAAAACTGTAAATCAGTCTGGGCATTTCAGCCGCAGGCTGAAATAATTCAGCCGCAGGCTGAATTCAGCCGCCGGCTGAAATAACTCAGCCGCCGCCAGAATGCCCTGTTCGCTATTTTTGTCGTTTTAAAGGTCGTAAACTTGATTTTAAGCTAAAATAATTAATCACATAACACATACATCATGTTAAGCTACTGTTTTGATTTATACATTGTTTAAAAAGGGATTTTTGGACTTGAAACTTGTGTATTGTTGGTTTAAACGTTATTATGTGTATTGTGAAGCGGGAAAGTGTTTTGAAAATGGATGTAAATTTTATTGCGCGGAAGCGCTGCCCAATTTTCATCATAAATTACATTTCAAATTCAGTAACATAATAACTTCGAGACTTATACACTTTAACTTGGAACTTTGACACTTTTGAACATAAAGGGACATATCGGACAATAAGACGTACACGATTACTTAAACCTTACAAAATTTCCGTAATAAACTTTTTGGGACAGAATCTAAGTATACTAAATTGAGACTTAAAAATGTTAAATTGGAACTTAACATAACTCAAAAATTATACTAATATAACTTATACAACATTCCGGCGTTCTAGGTCGTTTGTGATTCCCGACGCGTTCCGACTCCCTTTGTGCTAGTTCATATCTCGTACCTTCGCAAACCGTGAGTTACAACCCCACTTGTTTTACTTTTGTACATTTTAACATTATTTGGGGGAAGCATAAGATTACATGTTTGTAACTTTTAATACTTTTTGCGAACTATTAAACAATTGGAACTTGTTCAAAACTTGATACTTTTACAACTTATTGGAACTGTTCAAACTTGGTATATACAATCAACTATGCGTATTTGTGTTATTGCCTTAGCGGGTTAACTAAACTAGGACACTTGTAACACCCAATCCTTGATGGATATATAAGTCCGTAAGAACTCAATGTAACTTTTAGAACTTTGAACAATTGCCCATTTTGGCTCAGTAACTCTTATACACTATTAGCAACAGCCGTTAGTCATATGAGTATCGATACTTAGGAGGGGTCACTCCTTACTCAGGGTTAGCGTCCCAAGTACATATTACTACCACTCAGATCAAACACACAATCAATTAAACATTTTTGGGCTAGATCAGGACCATACAATCGGTTTAGTGTATAGTTACTACTTATATTATGCCAAGTGATTGATACGAGATACCTTTATTTAGTTAAACACATATCCCATACGCATACGCACATTTTTAGCGCCTGGTTTCCGCTACAACTTTATTTTAGCACTGTTTCCGCTACAACTTTATTTTAGCACTGTTCCGCTACAACTTTATTTTAGCGTTCCGCTACAACTTTATTTTAGCACTGTTCCGCTACAACTTTATTTTAGCACTGTTCCGCTACAACTTTAATACAACTTTATTTTAGCGCCTGGATTCCGCTACCACTTTATTATACGAGTTTATTTAACTATTTTACTCGCGTACATACAAACTTTTACTATTTACATATATGTTCAAACGTCAACTCGTTCTCGTTACTTACGACGTCAATATATGTTTTACAACTTTCTATTTTTAGAAACTTTCTCGAACTCTAAACTGTAACTCACTCACTACTTTATGTAGTTGACACTTTATCTTATGTTTCAGGGAATTAATGTAACTGTTCGGAATGCATGGCAAAGGAGGGTCGATATGGTTACGTGAGGCGCTTATTGGGAAAGACCTTTCATTTTGGGAATTTTTAATTGAAACTTGTACTTGTATTTTATTTTGAAACTTATGAACTACTTGGTTGTTGAACTTTGAACAAATTTTATTCTTAATCGGAATGACTTGAATCGTTTATGTTTGCTTATGACCGTGTAATGATCTTCCAGCTCTCGCATCCCGTGTTTCCGCTTTAGCGGGGTGTGACAGACTTGGTATGTGAGCACAGGTTATAGCGAAGACGGTTTTAGAAATTTCCAAAAAGTTTTTGAAACCAAACTATAACCAAGGCTTTTCGGAAAATCATTATGGGTTCAAAACTTTAGTGAATTAATTTTGCGATTGCATGATTGTTTTTAACTACGCATGGCCTGATCACCCCTGCCTAGTTCAAAATGACTTATGCAAGGACAAAACGTAATTTCTAATGTTAAACGATTTTGAGTCGAAAATTCCCGGTCTTACTATTCCCAACCTCACGTAATCGACCCTTACATGCATTCCTTACTTATTTTCCTTTAGCATTATCTTGTTCTCATACCTACGAAACTTTTTACGTCACAGATCCGTCATGTCTCAATCGTCACGTTCACGATCCCTCTCTCAAGCCGTCTCCCCTTTGCGCGAACCCTCTGAGGGCCATACGGCCTCCGAGAGTCAGCGTCATCAGACGACTGACCCGACGGAGGACACGTCCATGACTATCAGCAGCAGTAACGGGTCTAGCCCGAGGACCGCGTTACCTCCTCCCTGACCGGCACCCGTTACAGCACCACATCAGCCCCAAGGGCCCCGCGCCGGGATGGCCGCGCGTCAGCAACCGGACCCGTTCCGACCCGCACCCCCCTCAGCCCTTTGTGGACCCATACGATCCCGCCATACGCACCCCGGTCATGGAGCGCTACGCGGGGGAACGTCATTTCATGGAGGAGAGGCGACGTGCCCAGGAGGCCGGTGCCTCCCGACCTATGATGCCACCTACTCTCCAGCCTCCTCCACCGGCCGCATTTCTCCACCTGCACCGCGAGGTTCGGGCCCTCTCCGAGGAAGCCCGACAGCAGAGTCTCCATCTCTTCAAAGTCTCCGACGCCGCGCACAAACTGGCAGAACAGTCGATACGAACCATCGCATCGGCTCGGGCCACTGCACGGACCGTGCAGCGCCTTGTCAGCACGTGCTTCATCTTGGGGGCTTTGGTAGCGGCTTTGGTCGTCAAGGTGTTTCTGTAGAAACGCCATTAGTTCATTTCCTTTATTCTACTGTAGGCCGAGTTGTAAATTTTTACATGTGTACAGCTTCGCGCCATTTTCCTTATTTCCTTATTTGTATTGTACTGTACTTCTCTACTTTGAACTTCGTACCCAACACTTATATATTAATGAATGAAATCCCATTTATTATTATATATTATTACCTTGTCTTGTGAATCTTGTACTGTGTTGAATCATTTTCTTACATATGCATCCGTATCATGTGAATCTCTTGAAACTTGGTCGTGCGTGTACAATCTGTTCTATTACCTTACTCTTGCGTGAATGTAATTTGTTCATTGAGTTAAACTCTTATCACAAATTCCTACTCGCGCGTTCTAAACTAATCTCTTCTGTCCATTGTAGAACCATGCCTCCCAAGAGAAGCCGCGTTGACTTTATGGCTGAGCAGATCACCGCACAGTTCAAAGCGGCACTCCCAAGCATGGTCGCCCAGATTATCGCTGGGATCAATAACGGAGTTTTCGGGGACGACAACCCCAACGTCGACTACCCAGAGTACAACCATGACCGTAACCTTCCCTTCTTCCCAGCCATCGTCAAGCAAGAAGAAGGTGAATACCTCGGAAACAACGAACCCCTTCTCCCTCCTGTACCAACCCAACATGATGAAGACAAAAACCTTAGAACCAACAACCTCCCTTTTCCCCCAGCTCGCATCCAGCGAAGGAAGAATAAGAAAAGGAAGGTTCATCATCAATCCACCAGCAGAAACAGCAACAAGAAACCCACAACTGTAACCCAAACCTACCTTGGACCGCGCCCAAAATGCGACGAGTGCAACTATCACCACCTCGGTAACTGCCCAACATGTCTCTACTGCCAGAAGGTGGGCCATTTTGTTAAATACTGCCCAGTCTATGCAAACAACTACGGTCGGAAACTAGCGTGCTTCGAGTGCGGAAGCGACCAACACCTTCGTAGGACTTGCCCCATAGCACATACTACGAAAACCTTCAGTACTCTCGCAATCACAGCAAAAGAGGCCCGTCCGGACCCCAATATCGTAACGGGTACGTTTTCTATCTTTTCCCATCTTTCTTCCGTGCTATTCAATTGGGAGTTGAAAGAAGCCTTGTCTCCTTAGGATTTAGACCCCTCAATTACCTAGGATCTAAAAATTCTTAAGGATAGCTCACTATCGAATATGCCAACGGTCAAGAGTTCGAAGTTATGAATACAATCTCAGGATATCCAATACACCCATCTGACAAAAACCTTCCCCATCAATCTAATTCCTATTGAACTGGGGAGCTTTGACGTCATCGTCAAAATGGATCGGTTACCTCATTTTCAAGCCGAGCCCGTCTGTTACGACAAACCCATCCGTATTCCCCTCTCAGGAGGTAAGACCCTCGTCGTTCAGGAGGACAAACCTGAATGACAACGTCGCACCATGTCTTCCTTAAAAAGGCGTAAGTACCTCGAGGAGGACTACGACACATCCCCTACCGATGTCGCCTGACGTAAACCTAAGGAAAGCCGAGTCCAAGACATTCCTGTAGTCGAGGATCGCCCCGAGTCTTTCCCAAGGAATTGCATTGGGTTACCGCTGCATCGACAAGTTGAAATTCCGTATCGACCTCGTTCCTGGCGCAACACCGGTCGCCAAGACATCATCCCGTCTAGCACCACCCGAAACGCAAAAGCTGCCAAGCAGCTGCAGGAAATTCTAAACCATGACTCCGTTCGCTCAAGTCCGCCCCCTGGGAGCCCCAAATTTCCCCTATCAAATGGAAAGTCAGATCTTTCCGCCTGTACACCGATTATTGTGAACCTAACAAGCTGTCCGTCAAGAACCGATAATCACCCCGAGAGTCGACGACCTCGTTGAACGGTTGCTGGAAGCAACTTGCGTCTCAAGGGTAGACCTCCGCCCAGATTATCATCAGGTTCGTGTCAGTAAAGCCGACACTCCAAAAAACCGCATTTCGAACTCGATACAGACATTACGGATTCCCCGTCGTGCCGTTTGGTCTAACCAACACACCAGCAGTACTCATGAACCTAATGAACAGAGTGTGTAGGCCATACTTAGACTAATTCGTAATCGTATTCATAAACGACTTTCTCATATACTCCAGGAACAAGGAAGATCATGTGAAACACCTTAAGCTCATTCTAAGAACTCCCCAGAAGTCGGAAATCGTACGCCAAATTCGCAAAGCGTAAATTTGGGCTCCGAGAAGTACATTTCCCTGATTATGTAATCAACCATGAAGGAGTTCGGACTCAGACCAGACGTAACCCACCGCATCAATGGCCGAGTATGAAATCCAGAATCCGAGAATCTTCGTAAACTCCTTTTGACGAGGGCCACCGATCCCGATATTCCATCCACCCGGAATCCGACGTGTGTACAAGGATCCCCGAGAATATTGATGGCGGCCAGTTGTGAAAAAGGATATCGCCTTGCATATAACCAAGTGCCTCACTCACTCCAAGGTCAAGGCGAAGTATCAAAATCCCTCTCCTCATCACCGCCGATAAGGATAGTCAATCTGCGGCCCGTCCTCTTTGGAATGCCCTCCAGAGAATCGCTAGGGACGCAACTAGACCTCGCCACCGCATACCAACCTTCGACCGATGGTCAGAGCTAAAGGACGATCCAAACGCTTGATGAAATGCTGAGAGCGCGTGTAGTTGCCTTCATAGGAAGTCAAGATACTCACCTCCCCTGAGTTCCCCTATGACAACGACTTTCATGCCAGCACCAAGAGCAAAACCAACAATATCTATTTGGACGCAAGTGTCGGTCACCGCCCTGTTGGCTAGAAGCTAACGATTGACGACTTGCAAGGTCCGACGCCTCCCTTCATCCGTGGAAGACTGAAAGTATCCCGTACCCGTCAGAAAAGCTACGTAACCAACCAGAAGAAAACCCCCGAGTCCCAAGATGGCAATAGAGTACCTCCCAAGGTATCGCCATGGGAAGGGATAGCCTGCTTCTGGAGACGCGGCAGACTGAGCCCTAGGTACGCCAGTCAAAACTAAGTCTTAGGACGTATCAGTCCGACCGCTCATCGCCTTCTGATTCCTTCAAACGTTCATACAAATATATTTCCATGTCTCACCCCCGAGGGGCATCTATCTGATGAGACCATCGTCAACCCCTCGACAAGGTCAAAATCGATGCCAAACTCGAACTCGTTTGATGACCGCTTAAGGTTGTTGACCGGGAAGTCAAACAACCCAGGCAAGTCTTTCATCCGTCATCAAGTTTCAGTGGAGATTCTCGACGTGGTCACGATCTCACTTGGGAACGTGAGGACCAAATCCATCAGAAATATCCACTTCAGTTCCAGAACATTCCTCCATGTTAGTACGAACTAAATTTCGGGACGAAATATCTTTCAACCCGGGGAGAATGTGACAACCGTCTAATTTTCAGGTGATTCTCAGTTACTAATTCGGTTCAAAACTCTAGTCCTCTTTTATCATGTTCATATTGTTCGGGTTCATTTTATTGTACTTTTAAATTTGTCGGAACAAATGTCGGAATCAAAATTATAAATCCTGACACCAAATAATCAATACAAGAACTTGACTAAGTTCATAACGGTAACTAAAATGATTCTAGTCCCTAACTAATTATAACGGAAAACTTAAAACGTCAAAAGCTGGATTTTCATTCCAGCCGGCGGCTGAATATACTCAGCCGGCGGCTGAAGCCAGCCGGCGGCTGAATTTACTCAGCCGGCGGCTGAATCTGGCTGTCCAGCTAGATGATGACTCATTTTTGCATGAAACGGGATTGGACCAAATTGTTTAGCTCGGGATTGGACAACTTTAACTGCCTTTTTGTTTCCCAAGAGCAGAAACATTACTCCTTTTCCCCACTTCAATCCATTTTCATTTTCATTTCAAATTTACAAAAACACACACACACATTATACTCTCTTTTTCTCTCTAAATTTTCTCTCAAACACATAACCAAAAACAGAAACCTTCCACCATTTTCAGCCACTTAAACATCATTAAATCAACCATCTAACACATACAAATCGTTCTAGGAGTAAAGGGTGTTAAAGGAAAAGGTTTAAATCGGGTTTCCAAGTCGTTTTCGAAGCTAAAACTCATCCAAGCCATCACTTTACTTTCTCCTTCGGTAAAACACTTTCTTTTTACTATTTTTATACATATCTTGGCTTGCATGTATGATCTAACACATAAAAATAAGTTTTTATAAAGTTTTATAACCATATTATTACAAAAACGGGTTTAAACAAAAAGGTGACTTAGATCTATATATTTGGGGCTAAAAATCCAAAAGAAACTGATATTTGGGCATATATATAAGTAATCTTGATGAATATTCAGTTGCATGTCGAAATCAAGCTCAAAAACGCTTAAAAACGCAAAAATGGCAAAACTGTAAATCTGTCTGGGCATTTCAGCCGCAGGCTGAAATAATTCAGCCGCAGGCTGAATTCAGCCGCCGGCTGAAATAACTCAGTCGCCGCCAGAATGCCCTGTTCGCTATTTTTGTCGTTTTAAAGGTCGTAAACTTGATTTTAAGCTAAAATAATTAATCACATAACACATACATCATGTTAAGCTACTGTTTTGATTTATACATTGTTTAAAAAGGGATTTTTGGACTTGAAACTTGTGTATTGTTGGTTTAAACGTTATTATGTGTATTGTGAAGCGGGAAAGTGTTTTGAAAATGGATATAAATTTTATTGCGCGGAAGCGCTGCCCAATTTTCATCATAAATTACATTTCAAATTCAGTAACATAATAACTTCGAGACTTATACACTTTAACTTGGAACTTTGACACTTTTGAACATAAAGGGACATATCGGACAATAAGACGTACACGATTACTTAAACCTTACAAAATTTCCGTAATAAACTTTTTGGGACAGAATCTAAGTATACTAAATTGAGACTTAAAAATGTTAAATTGGAACTTAACATAACTCAAAAATTTATACTAATATAACTTATACAACATTCCGGCGTTCTAGGTCGTTTGTGATTCCCGACGCGTTCCGCCTCCCTTTGTGCTAGTTCATATCTCGTACCTTCGCAAACCGTGAGTTACAACCCCACTTGTTTTACTTTTGTACATTTTAACATTATTTGGGGGAAGCATAAGATTACATGTTTGTAACTTTTAATACTTTTTGCGAACTATTAAACAATTGGAACTTGTTCAAAACTTGATACTTTTACAACTTATTTAGAACTGTTCAAACTTGGTACTTTTACAACTTATTGGAACTGTTCAAACTTGGTATATACAATCAACTATGCGTATTTGTGTTATTGCCTTAGCGGGTTAACTAAACTAGGACACTTGTAACACCCAATCCTTGATGGATATATAAGTCCGTAAGAACTCAATGTAACTTTTAGAACTTTGAACAATTGCCCATTTTGGCTCAGTAACTCTTATACACTATTAGCAACAGCCGTTAGTCATATGAGTATCGATACTTAGGAGGGGTCACTCCTTACTCAGGGTTAGCGTCCCAAGTACATATTACTACCACTCAGATCAAACACACAATCAATTAAACATTTTTGGGCTAGATCAGGACCATACAATCGGTTTAGTGTATACTTACTACTTATATTATGCCAAGTGATTGATACGAGATACCTTTATTTAGTTAAACACATATCCCATACGCATACGCACATTTTTAGCGCCTGGTTTCCGCTACAACTTTATTTTAGCACTGTTCCGCTACAACTTTATTTTAGCACTGTTCCGCTACAACTTTAATACAACTTTATTTTAGCGCCTGGATTCCGCTACCACTTTATTATACGAGTTTATTTAACTATTTTACTCGCGTACATACAAACTTTTACCATTTACATATATGTTCAAACGTCAACTCGTTCTCGTTACTTACGACGTCAATATATGTTTTACAACTTTCTTTTTTTAGAAACTTTCTCGAACTCTAAACTGTAACTCACTCACTACTTTATGTAGTTGACACTTTATCTTATGTTTCAGGGAATTAATGTAACTGTTCGGAATGCATGGCAAAGGAGGGTCGATATGGTTACGTGAGGCGCTTATTGGGAAAGACCTTTCATTTTGGGAATTTTTAATTGAAACTTGTACTTGTATTTTATTTTGAAACTTATGAACTACTTGGTTGTTGAACTTTGAACAAATTTTATTCTTAATCGGAATGACTTGAATCGTTTATGTTTGCTTATGACCGTGTAATGATCTTCCAGCTCTCGCATCCCGTGTTTCCGCTTTAGCGGGGTGTGACATAAAACATGCATGGGCACAGTAAGTAACATCGCCAGATTTAAAAAGATCAATATAAACTTCGCTTAGAATCTGTCGTTTGGGTCGAGCTCCAGCCAGATTAGTTTCATAATCATCAAAATTTGTGGGTCTGCGTTCCCTTGATGATCGCCGGAGCTGACTTGCTGGTTCTTCTATGTTCAAGTTAGGAGGAACCGCAACGTTAGGACCCAAGTTATTAACATCGGGAGCTTCAACTTCCTCTGCATTTTCTTGAACATTTTCAGGATTTTCAATCGGCTCATTTACGTTAACTGAACCATCAGAATCTGAATCATCATCATTTGCTTGAACGCCTGCAGGATTCTCTTGTGGACCGGAAGGAGTAGGAACTGTTGGAGTCACTGGATCATGAGGAATAATTTCTTCCAATGCCTCTTGATGAGAGTAGTATCTTGCAATATCTTCATCAGAAAATTCCGGAAGATTAAATGACTCGAATAACGAATCATAGTCAAACATCCATGGATATCCTTTGGAAGGAATAGGTTTAGAATACTTCTGAACATCCACCTCATACCATTCTTCAATAGCTTTTGTAGTTGGATTCCAAACTCTCTTGTTAGGAGTGCTGTATCCCAGAAATATCCCTTCTAATGCCTTTTCATCGAATTTTCCCTCTGATTTACGCTTGAGCATAGTACACGGAGCTCCAAAAGGTTCCAAGTACTGTAAATTAGGCTTCCTTTTCTGCAACAATTCATAGCAAGTTTTCCCATGACGCTTCACTACTAGCACTCGGTTTAAGGTGTAACATGCATTGGCTACTGCTTCATTCCAGAACCGTACTGGCAGTGTCGAATCAGCCAACATCGTTCTAGCTGCTTCAATCAACGTTCTGTTCTTTCTTTCTGCAACCCCGTTCATTTGTGGAGTATAGGCTGCACTGAATTGTTGTTGAATTCCTCGTTCCTTGCATAAATCCTCCATCCTCTGATTCTTAAATTCCGTACCGTTATCAGTTCTAAACCGTCGAACTTTTAACTTATACAGAGTCTCCAGTGAAGTAACCAACAGCTTGATATTATCATAAGTTTCAGATTTCTCCCGTAAAAACATAACCCAAGAGAATCGAGAGAAGTCATCGGTCACCACCAATCAGTATTTATCCCCTGCTACACTCGAATATTTGATAGGGCCAAACAAGTCCATGTGTAGAAGTTCAAGTGGAGTGTCAATGGTGTGGAACTTCTTCGCTATATGAGACTTTTTGGACTGTTTTCCCTTCTTGCAAGAAATACAAGCTTCCGGCAACTGAAATGTTTTCACATTAACTCCCATAACTAAATCCTTGTGCATCAGATGATTCATCTTTCTCAAACTAAGGTGTCCCATACGTTTGTGCCACAAAATAGATTCACGTTCAGTAGCTTTCGAGACAAAAGCTTGATGTTCAGTCGAATTCACAGTAGTCTTCGACATGTCGAGCACATACAAATCTCCAACCCTTGGTGAAGTTGTAATAACCAATTCTTCGGGAACCTTGAAATCGTTACTCATGATGTAACACTGAAAATCATCAAAAATCACCTTAAACTTTTTGTCGCAAATCTGAGACACAGACAACAAGTTGTTGACAAGTGCCTGAACAAAATTCACTTTATCGAATGAGATCTTGTTATTTGCAACCAATCCCTGAGCAGAGATATAACCTCCCTTATCACCAGCAAAAGAAACATAACCTCCTTTAATTGTTCTAACATTTGAAAGTAGCTTCATATTCCCTGTCATGTGCCTAGACGCCCCACTATCAACAATCCAGGTATTCTTGATAGGATCATAGACGACCTGCACAACAAATTGAAATTATTAATTCCCAATGCAAACCCAAGCCTTAATAGCCTTGGGTTTGCCATCATCACCTAAGAACTGTAAGTCAACCCATTGTCCCTTGGAACCCTCAGACGCGTTTGAAGGTCCAGCACCTTTAGTTTCATTCTTAGCTTTCCATGCACGTTTGACATAGACAGTTGGTGAGATTGACCGTTTTTCAATTTGTTTAACAGTAGGTTGCTGTTTGGTTTTACCAGCAGGAAGCAACTCACTGTTTTGTTTAGGAAATGATGACCTATTGTTTGAGAATCGATTTCGGTTTGGGCTTGAAAAGCGATTTCCAGTGGACATTCTATTTTGGTCAACATTATTCCTAGGCCTTTGTTTCAAATTTGGACAATTATAATTAACATGGCCTTTCTCCCCACAGTCAAAACAAGTTCTCCATTCGTTAAGATTTTGAGAACTTTGCGTCATTCTCCGGTGGTGTGTATGAGGTTTGGAGAACATAGCATTTGGACGCATGAAGCCGTTATGTTGTTGAACATTTTGGGGCTTCTGGGGATTTGTGGGTGACTGTCTCCTATGAGGTGGTATAAATTTTGCTTGTTCTGTTTCTTTTGACTCAAATGCGATTGATGATTCGCCGGTTTTGACAAATTTTGGTCCTTTAAATTCAGGTCTTTTCAAAATTCTAACTTGTTTAGGTTGAGTTGAAACTTTATTTGATGACTGATAACCTAAACCAGTTTTATTGTGAGGTTTGCGACCCAAATTTGTGTTATAAGGTAACTGACGACCCAAACCTGAACCCTTTTCTTCCTCATCTGAGTCAGAAACCCAATCTTCAACTATGACAGTTTCTTTCAACTTTTCGTTTACATTACTTTTAGCACTGACAGTAGGGGTTTGGACACTTGGTGTTTGGACACTAGGGCTTTGGACACTAGGGCTTTGGACAGCTTGGTCTGGTTGTTGAAGAATGAATTCAACATCCCCTTCCTCCTTTGTAGCCTTAATTAGTTTGTTAAAAATGGGAGGTGGACAAGTTTTGTAGTCAACCCCTGGTTTCCCTTCCCCGTTCTCAGGACGTTTTTCTTTCAGAATGTGGTCCAAAAGATATGATACAGATGAATAGCTTCTAACTTGTTGGTTTAAAGTTTCAAAACTGATTTTAACAGAAGCATTTTCACGTTTAAGAGTATCAATATCTTTTAGATATTTATTGATCGAGTCCTGTTTGTTTAACAAAGCTATTTCCAAATCACTAACTTGTTTTGCTAAAAGTTTGTTCTTTTCTGAAAATAGTTTTTCATTTCCTTTAACAATTTTGTTTTTACGAAGTTCCTCAACAAGATTGTTATTTTCTTGGCTAAGCTCATTTACTCGTTTGTCTAAAACAAAACAATTAGAACAGGAAGTTACTTTAATTTCAGATTGTACCTTTGATGACTCAGCAGTACCAGCCATCATTGCAAACTCCCTTTTAGTCACTGGTGATTCTGATTCTGTTGAAGATTCTTCAGATGATTCTTTAGATGTAACAGACTCCTCCCCGTCACTTTCTTCATTCAGATTCAAAATCTTTACAACATTTACTTCAGCATCAGATGGATTGGTTTCAATTTGAATTCCCCAATCCAAGCCTTCGTCAGATTGAAAAACCAAGGCCTTAACATCTGAATTCTCAGTACCAGTATAGGTATTCGAGCCAGTCGTCACCAAAGCAGTATTCTTGTTCGCCTCAGGAGCATTTCTGTTCACATTTCTGTTTTGTTGATCTCTGAACGGATTCTGAACAGTCCTTGGTCGTTTTGGCTTTTCGCAGTTACGAGCGAAATGACCCTTTTCCCCACAGTTGTGACAAGTAATGGCTGACATGTCGAAGCCATACTTAGTTTCCTTGTTGGCTCCGATTGGGTTACCAGTCTTTTTCACATACTCTTTAGCCCTCCTGACGAGATTAGCGAAACCCCACATAATGTCGATTCGTTCCATCTCATCACGATCAATCTGCTCATAATCCTCCCCAGTTAAGTGTACATTTCCAATTTTACCCTGCAACAACGTATCATAGGATCCTACTAAAGCACTTAACATAGCCATATCTTCATTTACACTTTCAACATTTCCTTTATGAAAGTGCTCGATCTTCAAACTTGTAAATGCTGATTCTGAAGTAGCTTGAGCTTGTGACTTCTGAACCGGAGTACTTTGACTTGAACTTGAGTTGGAACACCCTGAAGTTCCTGAATGGGTTGAGGCGTTAGCAGAAAACGCTGTCTTCAGTGGGGCATGAGTAGGAGTGGCTGGAGTGGGATCAGCATAGTACAGTGAGGGATCTTGAGTGTGTCCCTTTCTTTGAGCACGAAACTTATCATCCTGCTCCTTCTCTCTTAGCTTTGTAAATAAATCATTCAAAGTTGGGCGAGCAAGATACCCACTTTCCTTTAACATCTCTATATATCCATTCCAGCTATCTGGCAAAGCATCCGCAAAACATTCTACCCTCTCTGCACCAGTTGTCTCTACCGAATATCCGTTCATCTCACTAATCAAATGCTGAAAACGTATGATAAGGTTGAATAGGGACTCTCCATGTAGGCAGGTAAAATTGTCGAATTCCTTTTTCAGTGCTCTTCCCTTCATAGATTTCAACTTGTTGTTTCCCTCACAGTCTAACTCAAAAGCATCCCATAACTGCTTCGATAGCTTGTATGTCTTGTATTGATGAAACACAGATCTAGGAATAGCTTGACACAAATAAGAATAAGCCTTTTTCTCTATATCATAACTCTTCCTTTGTTCCTCCGTATATCTATGAACGGCAATAGGGTCTCCATTTTCACTAACTGGTGCATTGTGTCCATTTTGAATCATGTCCCACATTTTTGAATCCAATCCTTGGATGTGAATTTCGAATCGAGGTTTCCAGTGTGGGTAATCGTCCATAGTGATGAGTTTTGGGACCTTATTTATGCTTCCAGTTTCAGCGTCATTGATTAGCATTTCAGACATTTTAGTGTTGGTACTAGCCATTGCGTATTCCATTTAAAATTTTAAAAATTAAATCTGTTTCAGGTTCGTGCGAATGAATTGCTGCTACGTACGAATGAAAGACTTGATACGTACGAATGAAGGTGATTCGTACGAATGAAACAGGAAACCTAAACTCTACACGAATGAGTGATTCGTACGGATGAACTGACCGATTCGTACGGATGAAATTCCTATTCGTACGAATGAACTGAACTTTAAATTTTTAGACAAAACTTAGATTCGCACGGATGAATTCCTATTCGTGCGAATGAGACTTCTATTCGTACGGATGAAAACTGTCAAGAACTTGGTTCGTATGCGCCGTGAAATTTTAGGGTTTTGCAAAAAAACTCGATCTACAGGTCGATTTTCTAAACCAAAACGATTTCTATTTGCCCAGATCTTAATCTAAACGACTCAGAAACGTTCTAAGACAATAAAAACAAGGTTTTTAACGTAAAATTCCAAACTTTAAGAAACAATCAAAAACGAAAAATCTTAAGAATCGCTAGAAGAACGTTGATTTCTACAACCAACGCTCTGATACCACTTTGTTGGGGTTGTACGGATCTTATAGTCAACGTTATATCAGAAAACCTAGCGGAAATAGGCTAATGATTATCTAGCGAATATGGAACCTTCGGAAACGGAATCTAACCAACGATTGTTGATATGATCGGACCTAAGGAAGACTATTCGGATGATTGTTTATATGTTATAAACGCTTTGGAATACCAGAAAACACACAAGCAGCAATTCGGCACGAATGAACAAAAACCTAAAAAACCTTACGTAATGCTGAACCCTAAGCTGATATATATAGGCCCAGCATTTCATTCGTACGGATGTAATCCTATCCGTACGAACGAGCGCTTATTCGTGCGAACCATCTTTCGTTCGTACGAATGCACCATATCAATAAACATTATAGTTTACTTAACCTATTCGTGTGAACGTATCCTTCATTCGCACGGATATCATCCTTATCCGTGCGAACGAGTTTGCATATCATTTAAACATTTCAAAACACAGATTTGATTAATTCATAACAACGTAAACGTTCTAGCTTATAATTAATCAAACATTCAATATAGATATTCAACCAAACAATATAAAGACTGATATAAACGTTAATTTCATACGAATCTAGTAACTACATAAATGCACCTACAATTATTTGCTTCGTAATGAGCAAGAGGAGCCTTACGCAGTGCCCCATGCTCTAAGAATAATGTGACCCAAGCTTTCGCTTAAAACACAATATTCAACTCGTTAATTAGATCATGCAAGTCAAGATACGCACCATTAGAACCAATCTAGCTTGGTTAGTTCCCGGTCCAACCATCCGTAAAACCCTCACTTAAGTTACATCACTTGAGTTACATGCAAACATTACCAAGCCTGGTGCTAAATCCTTTACAAATACGCTATATAAACAAGTAAAAAACCTTTTTTTAACTATGTGGGACTAGTTAAAAAAAAGTGAAACCAATATAACTATGCTATGGACATTATTTTTTACCGATTTATATTTTACTACGCATTTTTATTGTTAGTACTTGGTACCAATGACTATTTTTAGTGTTAGTACCATAATTTTTGGCCAGAATAGACGTATACTCGTCCGAAATTGTACAAACAGACGACACCGGAATTTTGCGAATCCAATATAGTGCACTGCCAATGTCGGCTTATGACATCATACTGGACAGTGTCGGCTTTTGCATATGTGTCTCATTTGATTTAGTCTCTTTTCCATGACAATAAAAACCTCTTAGTGCCACCTCATAAGAAGATTTTCCAACTTTGGCTAATCCACGTCATGTGATCCATTCAGATTGCCTTTATCGTTGTCGCGTCATAAACAGGAAGTGGCAAGTATGGCTTAAGGAGTCTTTATATCCTAGCCGTAAATCATGCATTCATACACACAAAATCACTATTTCCCTCCGCATTGGCATACATACACATTCTACATATGCACGAGTTTTATACTCTGTTGCACGGAAACGGCTCCATCTTGCCGTACCCCGTACCCGAAACGCCCAGGGGACGGAAACGGCGCCGGGGACGCCTGGGAAACGTTTCCCGGCCGTTTCCCAAACTTTGGGGACGCCCTTGACCGTATCGGCAAGTCAACAGATGATTTGGGGACGTTTCTGGGGACGTTTCCTTTTTCTGGGGACGTATTTTACACTTTTTATCAACGTTTCCTTTTTCGAGATCGGCGATGAATCGACTGATCGAATGAATTAGGGGTTTATATGTGGATAAAAAGAAACGAAAACGTCGTCGTATGATACGGATGAAAATTCAGATCTGGAAATCCGGTGAAGGGGAGACTGAATTAACGAGATCTCAGGGAGAGAGATTTTACGGAGAGAGAGAGAGAGATGAGATGCGATGAATGACGATAAACGGCGAATTAACGGGGGCAGGTATGGAGGTGGGGAAAACGATGTCGTTTCCTTTTTTAGACTTTATATTAGCTTTTGTTGGTTATGTTTAGAAAATGAGGATACAAGAGTGTTTGGAATTTTTGGTTGAGTTAGATAGTAATGATGACGTGGGATTATTAATATTAATGTCAACTTAGTTAGAACATCACATGTTTGTTAGATCTAATTAATAATGTGTCAACTCTTATTAACTAGATATTTTTTGTTGTTTAGATGTATCACGACGTTGATAAGAATTGCTCTGAAGATATTTTTTGTTTTTTGTTGTTTAGATGTATTAATATATTTTGAGGTTTGTGGTACATTATCTATAATATATATTATTATTTTTTAATGTATTTATATCCGTACCCGTGCCGTACCCGTTTCTTGATTTTTTTAGTTTTGCCGTTTCCCGTCCCCGTACCAGTTCCCGTTTCCCGTCCCCGTACCAGTTCCCGTGCAACATAGGTTTTATATAACTTTTTGGTGGTTTTCGAGTAATGGCCAATTTTTAAGCAAGTTCCATGCCTGCTAACTATAGTTTGTTGTTCTTACAAGAAGGTGGTTTTCATCGATCAACTGCACTATTTAATGGCGATATACCTCCTACTTCGACTATAACAGTGAGAATATGTGATTTGGAAATTTGGGATCATACGAGGCTGGATATCGATGAGGAAGTTAGGAAGTACATAGTGAGTGCGGGTTTTAATGGTGGACTCCGCATTGGGACCATAAAATCGATCATGTTGTTATTACCGCGTTAGTTGAAAGGTGGTGTCATGAGACGAATATAATCCATTTCTCAGTTGATGAAGCGACGGTTACGTTGCAGGTGTACACGTTTTTTTGGGCTTTGCCCATAGATTGCCAGGCGGTGTCTCGAAATTGGGTCTCACAAGATAACGATCATTGGTTATCTTAGTGCTACAAATTTATGGGGTTTGTCCCTAATCCTTAAGATATTAAGAATGGTAAAATTAATTTGAGTACTTTAATAAAACAACTTGAGAAACCTTACACGTGTAATGAAGATGGTTATCAAAAAAAGAGCTACAATATACATTTTAGCTTTGGTAGGTGGTCATTTGTTTAGTGATGCAAGGTCACACGATGTCGTTAAACTTCCTCGACAACCTAGATTTCCTCAGTGAGGTTCGTCGATTAGTTGGGGCAGTGCAGTCTTGCATATTTGTAGAGAAACATATGTCTTGCTGCTGAAAAAAAAAGACGTGAAAGGTATACATGGGCCATTAGTTTTGCTACAAATTTGGGCATGGGAGAAAATATCGCATATAGCGACACATATTTTAGATGCGCATTTATATGAAAACGAATTCTGCTATGCTAGAAGGTAATATTACGAATACTATTTTTAATTATTAAGTGATTTATTAGTACGTATTATGAATTATATTTTTTTAATTATTATGAATAATATATATATATATATATATATATATATATATATATATATATATATATATGTGTGTGTGTGTGTGTGTGTGTGAGAGTGTGTGTAAATGATTTATTAGTAAGTATTATGAATAATATTTTTTTAATTATAATGTAGGTGGAATCATCACTTGAGTCACACCGACACACTTGCTCATGTAATGATTACATATCGTGCGGTTTTCACTGCATTATGAGAATGGCAATTTATATGGTGTCCTTATGGAAGGGTTATAGGGTTATTTTTCGGATGAATGCACCAATAATCATGCAATATGGGAATATACTTCTTGTTGGTTTCGCAATGGTTGACAATGAAACGAATGAAAGTCAGAGATGGTTTATGCACAACTTTCAGAATTACGTTGATGTCCATTCAGACGTTAGCTTGTGTGTGATTTCAGACCGCCACCAAGGTTTAATCAAAGCAATAGCATAAATGGATGATTGGTATCATCGATAATGTTTGAGGCACGTATGGAGTAACCTTATGAAAACGTTTAGGAAATAGAAGCTAAAAAAGAGGTGTAGGGAGGTCAGAAACTCACCTTAGAGTAGAAATCATCGTTATGCGGTTCGACAAATAAGAAAGATTAATGAGGATGTTTGGGAGTGGCTAGAAATCGGTTTGGATAAGTGGACGTTGCTTCATGACGTGGACCATAAACGTTTGGGTAACATGACAACAAACATAGTGTAATCAATGAACAACGTCATACGTACATTGCACATGATGCCTATCATGGCATGCATTGAAGGTACCTTCAAAATGTGTACAACTCTCATCGTACAACAATCCCAAAAAGATGGAAGGTGGACTTCACTACTTTCCATTGTCATGCGAAGACTCTACAACGCCCGTGCTTAAAATGCAAAACACCACACAACTAAACCTTACAATGTACTAAATGGTGTATACCATATTCTAACTAATGATCCAATAACCATGAATGAGGGGAACGACTACAACATCCATTTTGGAGAGAAGACTTGCACTTGTGGAAAGTTGCAATTTCAGAGGTTTATTTGTTATCATAGCATGGTTGTTGATGGACACATAAATGCTCTTAGAGGAAGAAACCAACCACCAAGACCAATAATGGTGAGTACATTCTACAACACACAAACGTGGAAAGACGAGTATACCCCCAACACTTAGGCCCCTTCGTCATGTGGACTAATGTAGAGAAGCAGATTGGACGATCGAAGTCGATACATGAAAAATCATTTCAAAAAGAGGGAGAAGGGGTCAACGAAGAATTCATAACGAAATGGACCAGACGAGCGGATATAGACCAAGAAGGTATGGTATATGTAACGGGACATATCACGTGTGTGTCTAAACCGACAATAACTTGTATTATGTTTGTTTATTGGTATTTGAGTTTAATGTTTATGTTTATTATTAATATTTCAATAAAATGTTTAGGTTTGTTATTTGTATTTTAATAAATAAATAAAAAATTGATTTCAATAATGTGAAATATTGTTTTTTTTTTCTTTCCATTAATTACATATCATCTTTAATATATAATAAAAGAGAGCCCTTAAATGGCACATGGCGAAATATGGTCCCTTAGATGGATTAACATATTTGATCTCAGCCGTTAGATTAAATTGATTATGTCATCAAATACTATTTTCATTTTACACCCTTTTACAATACATAATTACATTATCTCTTTAATTCTATCTCTACTAAATAAAAAACATAATTCTAATTAGTTATAAATTCGCTCAATTTTAACTATTATTTACCTTATTGTTATTCTAAAATCTCCTAATACAACAGATCATAAAATGTGTATAAACATAAACGTGTATATGTTATAAACGTAAAAGTATATATATTATTATAACTATAAACAACATTTGTATAAATGTAAATGAATATATGTTATTATACGTGTAATATTGTCTTCTGATAATAATTTAAAATCTGCATAAATATATAGTTTACGATCAAGTTTTTACTTCGTCCGCGCTATCGCGGGACAATAATCTAGTACAACACTAAAATAAAAACTGTGAACACTAATCTAACCTTTTTAAACTCTAAACCTTACACAACTTAACAAAACACAATTTTGAAAAACCATCACAAAGCATATATAATTAACCCTAAACACTAAGAGTTAACAATTTATAAATATCATTTAATGCATTTGTTACAGTTTATTAATGTATTAGACATATTATTAAGCATAATGATAATTTATTTTGAAGTATAATGTAGGGCAAAATGCCAAAAAAGTAATATAAAATCCACATTTTGACATTTAAGGGTATGTAAAAAATTTTGTAACAAAAAAGGATTAGAAAATCGAATTTGGCATAATAAAGGATTATTTGCGAAAGTTAAGTTTTTAACTTGTTTTCAACATGTAAAACATTAAATAACGTGTCTCGTTTTTTTCTAAAAGTCACGAGGAATTAGAGAAAATCACATTTTCAAAAATAGTTTTAATCATATCTTAAAATTTAGGCTTGGAACTTCATTTTAACGATTAATAATTTTCGAAAATCCTTTTTTAAACCAAATGAGATTTTATAATCCCTTTTTAAAACAAATTAGATTTTATAATCCTTTTTTGAAACAAATTAGATTTTATAATCCTTTTTGGTTCTAAATGTTTTTACGTACCCCAATTGTCAAAATTTGTATTTTATTTACATTTTCTGACATTTTTCCCTATAATGTATGTAATTAGCTTATGTGTTTTATTGTTTAGGACATATTTATACTACGGTTTTCGTAGGCGATTTGGGCCATATAGCTTTCAAATATAAGGTTTTCAAATTTTTGTATCTTACAGTTATCAAATCAAACTATTTATTACAACATATAATATGAAAATTGAAGAGCTTAATCTTGCCGGCCGGGTAAAGGCCCTCGGATGAGGTTTTTAACATTATATGGGAGGAGAAGTGAAAGTTCCCTTAAGCAATCCAATGGCTATGTGCTTATAAGACGTCTCAGTTAGGTGCATTCCATCCCAATTGGCGTAAGTAGATGGATCTTCACATGCTTTCGACCCTATGTGACCACATCTTGCCGTGTTATTAAAATTGTATGGTCCACCCCCGCCACAACAAGCACTTAGGGCTCCATTCTTGAGTCCTACATGTCCGTATAGAATAACTAAGTGCTAAATTCTAGTTCAAATCTAGCATTATATAAATCTTGATAATTAACCACTAAGATGAAAAAGAAATTTGCAACAGTAATACACTATCTACCTCAATTCGTTTAACTCGAACCATTTAATGCAGTTAGACATAGTCAATACTCAATAGGACCAAATGTAACATTTGTCGAAATGGTAAGGACTTACTTAATATGATCTCAAACTCATCACTTGATATGGTAATATACCATATCGAAAATGTGATTCTAGTTTCTTTAAAATTAAAAATATCAAGAAATGTGGAATGGTGGAGCAAAATAGAGCAGTACTAGTTTTCTCTATTACATGAATCAATAAAACATCTATGAGACTTTAATATACCAGTCACCTATATCATTTACAAAATAAGCTGTAAAGGTCCCATTGTTATAAATGTTCAGTTTATCACACTTCTTGATAGAGTCTTTCGAAAAACAGTAAATTACAATTTTGTGCTTTTGGTTATAGTGAAAATACGAGGGCAATCCTCAACATTTTGAAACTGCGCTCACCATATCCCTGTGAGGAAGTTTCGAGTTCTTTTCCATCCCTGCCAAAAGTTAAATCACTAAATAATACCCTTGTTTGCGTCTACATTTCCAATATATCAATGAGGGCATTTTAGTCATTCCACTTCGACTAGTGGAAAAAAATATGATCTCAAAAGTTCCCAGAACGTCGTTGAGTGCACTTTCGAAATGTTAAGGATTGTGTCCGAATTTTCACTATAACCGCTTGGACAAAGTTTCTAATTCAATCTTTGAATAAATAATTGGGAGTTTCGGATAGACTTGGGGCTGACAAGGAGTAAACATGTTTTGTAAATTGTTTTAAGATAATATAGAAAGTACTAAGAGCACGGGGTATGGTTTGATTCTCGCTCGTGTTGGATTAAATTAGATTGGTTCATGTAAATTTAACATACTTGCAGATGATCCGGGCATGTTGTTGAATAGATTAGCCATCAATGATTCCCAAAATGAGATTATCGTGTTAGGATGGAGAATTAGAGAGAAAACACTATGGTGATAATGGAATTGACCAACCCTTATTTGGGTTTATGTTAGTCCTTATATAGATACTCAAGTTAGGAGTATTTATTATTTAGTCCCTGGTGTTTAACAAGTGTTTATATTTAAGCTCTCATAGTTCCGATCACCTAATGGGAAATCTATAGTGTCGGTAAGGTAAATACGTCCATCGAATATTTACTAGACACAGATTTCAGTTAGTGTCAGTCATCATATCAGTAAGGATAAATGATCAATGAGGGTCACAAATAATATGGGTCCAACATTCTCCCACTTGACCGAGTAGATCATTTATCTATGAGTATTGATAAGTCCGTACGAGATAATACTCATTTTGTTTAAAACCGAAATCATAGTTGATAAGTACAGTCGTAGAGAAGAACATCTACTCAGGACCCCCACTAGTCAAACTATGACTCAAATTCAAAACTGAATAAGCAATGATAGACCAACTAAGACAAATTTTGTTATAATAATGTCCAACACAGTTATGCGCATAAGGTGTAAATAATAGACAAACAAAATCTGAATAAGGAGGAAAATTTTCATTAATAAATAATAATGACCAATAAGTACAACAATGCTATTAAATTAAATCTTTTGTAAGCCCCATATTCGACACGTGTCCTACGAATATATTAGGAGGAAGACCTTTGGTCATCGGATCCGCTAGCATGTCATGTGTACTTATGTACTCAACACAAAGAACATTTTCCTCAACCCGTTCGCGTACAAACAGATACTTTGTGTCGAGATACAGCCCAGCGCCAGTCGAACTGTTACTGTTCGAGAAAGTTACAGCAGCTGAGTTATCACAGTAAAGCTTCAATGGTCTAGAGATTGAGTTGACGAGTTTGAGTCCACTGATCAGGTTCCTTAACAACATCCCATGACAGGTTGCATTATAAACGGCAACATATTCAGCCATCATAGTAGATGTTGTGGTCAGTTTCTGTTTATGACTCCGCCAAGAGATTGGTCCGCCAGCTAACATGAAAATATACCCAGAAGTAGATTTATGGTCTTCTTTGCATTTAGCAAAGTCAGAATCAGAATAACCTACTACTTCCAAGTTGTCACTTCTTCTATAAGTTAATTTGTAGTCTTTGGTCCCTTTCAGATATCGTAGAACCTTTTTAGCCGCTTTCCAGTGTGCTAATCCGGGGTTAGATAAGTAACGCCCCAGCATACCAGCGATGTAAGCGATATCCGGTCGAGTACAGACCTGAGCGTACATAATGCTCCCAACTACAGATGAGTAAGGTATCATCCTCATTTCAGCCTTCTCAGTTTCAGTGCTCGGAGTTTGATGAGGTCCAAATACGTCCCCTTTAACTACCGGAGCCACAGTGGGTGTGCAGTGCTGCATGTTATAGCGTTCTAGAATACGGTCAATATAAGCCCTTTGGGAAAGACCTAGAACACCATTACGTCTATCTCGATTTATTTCGATACCTAAAACATAAGAGGCATCACCGAGATCTTTCATGTCGAAATTATGCGAAAGCATTCGCTTCGACTCATGTAGCAGATCCAAGTTGTTACTTGCAAGCAGAATGTCATCCACATACAAAACAAGGATAATAAAGTTACTCCCACTGATCTTGAGATAGGTGCATTGATCCACTTGATTCTTTAGGAAGCCATCAGATTTCACGACTTCATCAAATTTAAGGTACCATTGTCGTGATGCTTGTTTCAACCCATATATCGATTTGTTTAGCTTGCAGACCATGTGCTCTTTACCTTCTGGAATAAATCCTTCAGGTTGCTGCATGTATACGTCTTCTTGCAAGTCACCATTTAGGAAAGCGGTCTTGACATCCATCTGATGTAACTCTAAATCATAATGAGCTACGAGTGCCATGACGATCCTTAGGGAATCTTTACGAGAGACAGGAGAAAAGGTCTCTTGATAATCAATTCCTTCCTTTTGAGTAAAGCCTTTTGCAACCAGTCTGGCCTTATAGCGTTCGACGTTTCCATTCGGGTCTAATTTGGTTTTGAACACCCATTTACATCCAATTACTTTGGATCCTTTAGTGAGTGGAACCAATACCCAAACGCCATTACGCTCCATGGATTTGAGCTCTTCAATCATGGCTTCAATCCATTTAGCGGCCTGATCACTATTAATAGCTTCTCGGTAAGAGGTTGGATCAGTAAGTTTCCCAATGTTTTCGACTTCAGCCAGATAAGTTTCGAAATCATCAAAATTAGTGTTTCTGCGAGCCCTTGATGATCTCCTGAGCTGAATTACGGGTTCTTCAGGAACAAGCGGTTCTTCGGCGTTAAGATTAGGAGGCATAGGAGGTTCAACCGGTTCATTAGGAGATCCAGGTATATTGGGAGTAGCGTTGGGTACAAGAGGAGTTATCGGAGGAATCATAATAACCGACGAGTGGTTTCCCCCCGCTTCTTGTACTTCTTGCAAATCTAAATCAGGATTTGTCGTGCTCCCACTGATCTCTGAATTTTCGAGGAAAGTGGCATGTTGCGTATCTATGATGCGGGTAGAGTGAGAAGGACAGTAAAACCGATAACCTTTTGAGTTCTCGGGATAACCAATAAAGAAACATGTAAGGGTTTTAGAATCCAGTTTCTTTAAGTGAGGGTTATAGACTTTTGCTTCGGCAGGGCAGCCCCATGCTTTCATATATTTTAGACTCGGTTTCCTACTTGTCCAGATCTCATAAGGAGTTTTAGGGACAGATTTTGATGGAACCCTATTGAGTATATGAACAGCTGTTTTTAAGGCCTCAGTCCAAAGAAATTTGGGTAGGTTAGTGTTGGCGAGCATACTTCTCACCATGTCCATTAAAGTTCGGTTTCTCCTTTCAGCAACACCATTCTGTTGAGGAGAACCTGGCATGGTGTATTGGTTAATTATGCCCTGTTCCTTGCAAAAATTATAGAAAGGACCAGGAGCTTGACCAATATCAGTATGTTTACCGTAATACTCACCTCCCCTATCTGATCGGACAACTTTTATCTTATGATCAAGTTGGTTTTCAACCAAAGTTTTATAATCGACAAAAGTTTGTAAGGATTCAGATTTTTCTTTAATCAGATAAAGGTGCATATAACGTGAATAATCGTCAATGAATGTAATAAATGATGTATGTCCTGTTATTGATGCGGGATAGGGGCCACTAATATCAGTATGAATTATTTCCAACAAGTTGGAACATCTGGTGGCTCCTTTCTTATTCCCTTTAGCCATTTTGCCTTTAAGGCATTGAATACATGTTTCAAAATCACTAAAATCAAGAGATGGTAATATTCCTTCTTTTACGAGTCGTGTCATGCGATCTCGTGAGATGTGGCCGAGACGTTTATGCCACAATGTGGAGGAATTCTCTGCTTGTTTAGGTGATTTTGTCTTTGTTTTAGTTATGTCATAAATATTAAGAGACAACAAAGACTGTGAGAAATTATGATCTAGTTCTAGTTTATACAGTAATCCATCCAAAAAACCACAACCAAATAATTCATTATTAAGAGTAAAAGTGATCCTGCCACAACCATGAGTAATTACATAACCTTCAAGATCAAGTCTAGATATAGATACAAGGTTCCGAGTAATTCTCGGTACATATAAGGTATCTATTAATCTAATACACTTTCCGGTATTCATATGTAAATTTAAAGTCCCCATGGCTTCGACATCTAAGAGATCACCATTTCCAACTCTAAGCTTTCTTTGGTCCTTTTGTAGCTTCTGGATTGTAAGGAATCCCTGTAAGGAATTGGTCACATGGACCATAGAACCAGAGTCACCCCACCATGTATTAAATGGAACATCAGTAGTAAAGGAATCAAATATTACGTAAAGAATGTTACCTTTCTTAGCTAGCCATTCCTTGAATTTAGAGCAATCTTTCTGTCTGTGCCCTTTGGAGCGACAGAATGGGCAGTTAGTATTGCTTGTCGAGGATTTAGGGCCAGAGGTAGAAGCACCATGATTTTGGACTTTATTTTCAGTCTTGTTACTGTAGTTACCTTTCCTCTTCTTGGGGTTTGAAGTGGTAGTAAGGTGAACAGCAGCTTCAGGTTGAATGTGCTTAAGACGGTCTTCCTCTTGAACGCACATAGCAATCAGTTCACTTATCGACCATTTATCTTTCATTGCGTTATAATTCACTTTGAAAGTGTCGAACCGAGCAGGCAAGGAAGTCATTATGAAATGCACAAGAAAGCCATCTGAGACTTCCATTTGCAAATTCTTAAGCTTGTGAGACATGTCAACCATCTTCATTATGTGTTCACGGACACCGTTAGAACCCTCATATTTAAGAGTCAGCATCTGTAGCATTAAACTACTCGCAGTTGCCTTAGACGATCCCTTAAAGTGATCCTCAACAGATGTGAGGTAAGTTTTCACTTTGTCGTTATCACGGATAGCTCCTCGGATGCTGGGATGAATTGAGTTCTTGACCATCATTAGGGACAGCCGATTCGCCCTTTCCCACTTCTCAAAGTCCGCTTTCTGAGAAGCAGTAGACTCAGCAGTAATAGCAGCGGGTTCACCATGGCGAATAGCATAGTCCATGTCGAGCATTCCCAGAGTTAAGTAAAGTTGATCCTTCCAAGTAGCGAAATTAGCACCAGTAAGTGCCTCAATGCCGAAGTTTGGTACTGTAGTGGAGAATAAGGAGGATTAAGGATTTATGATACGAGTTATAGAAGATTTTATAGTGACAGAGTTAGCTATATAAGGCAGACTAAGTAATGTCCCTTAAAGTAATAGAACTAGAGTAATGTCTAAAATAAGTAGACCTAATAGTAATGTTCCTGAGACTAAGACCATATAAGTAATGAAGCTAGTGATAGGTAAGCCTATTAAAAAACACCAAAATAATAAGCTAAAGTAAGGCTCTACTTAGATGTTACATCACCTTTGGGCAGAAATAACTAATATCTAAGTAAAATTATGAGCATAAGGTTTATGCAACACAACGTTTGTCTTTTGACCTTTGGGCAACAAAATAGAACATCGTGTTTTAAGGCATAATAAGAATCCTTTAAAGCACACAAGTATATTAAATCACCTTTGGGCAGAATTAATATCCTACGTGTTTATTATGCTAAAGGAAAAATGCAATCATAGGAATCACCTTTGACCTTTGGGCAACAAAAGATGAAAACATGAATATTAGTGCATAAGTATAATAAGGTCACATATAAATAAGGTGACTAAATAAGGTGACCACGACAAATAAGGCAGGGGTCAAGGGGGCTGCGCCCCCTTGCGGGGTCAAGGGGCAGCGCCCTTTGCGGGGTCAAGGGGCTGAGTCATCCGTACGGATGAGATTATATTCGTACGGATGAGTATTGATTCGTACGGATGTAAGTCCAGGTTCGTGCGGATGTAAGCCTAGGTTCGTACGGATGTAAGGTTTAAGTTCGTACGGATGTAAGCCTAGGTTCGCACGTATTTAGCCCAGATTCGTACGGATCAACAGTTACGTTCGTGCGTATGAACAAATCAGATTCGTACTAATGAACAAGTCAGGTTCGTACGAATAGGGCTTCATCCGTACGTACGAACAAGTCAGGTTCGTACGTATAGGACTTCATCCGTACGAACGAGCAAATCAGGTTCGAAACGAATGAGCCTTCATTCGCACGAACGAAGTTCGTCGAAATTAGGGTTGCAGTCCAGCCGCCACAGTCTCAAAAAACCCCATTTTTCGCCCAAAAATCAAAATCCGCCGGCCAAATAAGTTGCAGAATCAATAATAGCAATAGCCAAGCGATAAATAAACATGAACCAATGGATAATCACGAGCCATTGGCTCTGATACCACATGTTGGATTAAATTAGATTGGTTCATGTAAATTTAACATACCTGCAGATGATCTGGGCATGTTGTTGAATAGATTAGCCATCAATGATTCCCAAAATGAGATGATCGTGTTAGGATGGAGAATTAGAGAGAAAACACTATGGTGATAATGGAATTGACCAACCCTTATTTGGGTTTATGTTAGTCCTTATATAGATACTCAAGTTAGGAGTATTTATTATTTAGTCCCTGGTGTTTAACAAGTGTTTATATTTAAGCTCTCATAGTTCCGATCACCTAATGGGAAATCTATAGTGTCGGTAAGGTAAATACGTCCATCGAATATTTACTAGACACAGATTTCAGTTAGTGTCAGTCATCATATCAGTAAGGATAAATGATCAATGAGGGTCACAAATAATATGGGTCCAACAGCTCGTTCTTACCGTTGTTGTCAACCCACAACGAGCGTGGGTGCTCGTTATCATACCGCCCCACCTCGTTGTGGGGGCTCGTTGTCACCATCGTTGTGACCATAACAACCGTTATTGGCTTTTTCTTTTTTTCTTCCCTTTTTAATGGTTTAATTAAAGAAATGAAATGTTAAAGAAGATGAAATGTGTTTTATTTTTGTTCGGTTTACACTTGAATGACTTGATCTAATTTTTTTTTTCTTTAATCTATTGGTCGGAGAAAAAAAGAATTTTCAATATTTACTTTTTCTTTCTCCTATTTACATATTTGACCCTTATTTTTGTTTTTGTATTTATAGGAACCCTAAACATTTTTATGTTTATATTATTTACTCCAAAGGTTTTGTATTTACAAAATTGATTTCTTTACAATTTTTCGTAATATTAATTTTCATTTTACTTTTTAAATATTTATATTGTATAATGATTAATAAAATGTTTTTTAAAATTAATATAAATGTTTAAAAGAAAAAAAAACTGTGGGTCTTACATCTCCCACAATCACCCACAATCATCATTATCATACCACCAAATAACTCACATTCATGATTCTGGATGCCACGTCAGCAAAAAAAAAAATCCAAGAATCACGATTATCATACCGTGTGCTCTAATGCATGAACAAAGTAACTTACCGAGATGGTGTGGGGTGTGGAATAAGGGCATAGCGGCACCATAGTAGTCGGCATAAATGATTCGAGCTTGGGGGTATTTTTGCCTTAGTCTCTCCAACCCTAACTTAAGTTGAGCATTGTGATACTTTGAGAAACCATTATGTGCCTTCAAACATCCATTTCCATCATAGACTGTTTTGTTTTGCTTTGCGAACAAGGTCAAGTAAGGCGCCCAACACCCGATTGGGAAATTCCCTGGTACCACCACCTCCTTGGCTCCTTCTTCAATCAACATCTGACAAAATTTATAGTTCATAGAAATACATTCATATGATCTTATAGAAGCCTGAATTTAAACTCGCTATACCCTATTATACTTACGCTGGTGGCAGCTATGATTGTTCCCACAACTAATGGCACCATTCTTTTTACATCCTTAATAGTTCCACCCACGAAAAATGCATAATTGTA
The DNA here is from genome assembly GCA_910822075.1 of Senecio squalidus. NCBI lineage: Eukaryota > Viridiplantae > Streptophyta > Magnoliopsida > Asterales > Asteraceae > Senecio > Senecio squalidus. The sequence goes on along the minus strand of CAJVGC010000060.1, from coordinate 45,316,170 downwards.
GTCGTTACCACCAATCTCTCCCATAATAAAAAGCGACCTGCTGAAGTAGCTACCGCACTCTGTGACATAGGTAACACGAATCATGTTACGGACGGTTCGTGGAATTAATGAGTTGGTTATAATTGAAAGTTAATGTATCTCCGTGAATCGATATGCAAAACATTACAAGGTATATATAATGGACTGACATGGACCAAGCCCGCTAACACTATGCAATGTTCTACCACATATATATACACTAATAATTATTACCTTGTTTAGTGGTGCACATGGTTGACTTAAGCCGTTTGAACCAGCCCAACTGAGTGCTTAATGAATCATTTGTCGAAAGAATCTGTCCAATTCCTTGATCATAGAAAAACTTCGGATCAAGTGCAGTAGCACCAGCAACAGCAAAGTTAACTCCATGTTTAGCTTTCGACTTCAAGCTTTCAGCAATCACTAGATACGGAGGTAAGTATGGTACACCATATTCCTCGGCTGAGTTTAATTAGTTGGTGATTAATTATGATCAATGTCAATATAACATAAAACACACATACGAAAAAGATCCAAAGAACACTAGAGAAATGAATTACGTAATCTTAAATATACCAATGAAATCGATAATAAGTCGTCCATTGGAGCAACGTCCCGTTGCATGATGAAAAAATGTCTCGCCATACGGAAGCTTCCCTATGACCGGATTTGTAAGTGTACCGGAATGGAGAAAGTTTCCCGTATCAGCAATGGAATCACCAAAGCTAAAGATTTTGTCATACCTTAATGGAACTGAAGTTGAAAACGATGCATACACACAAAATAAAAGAAAAAAGAGAGTTACCATGTTCATAATATCACAAAATGAATTGGATACATAACACTCTAGTAGAGACTATCATTGCACATGTGAAAAGTAGAAGTAATTAATAACTCAACCTACCAACAAGAAAGATCTAATGAAAATTCAACTATACACACCGTTTTTATGGGTCATTTCAAGCCAAACAAAAGAAATATAATATTCATTGCTTACGATATAAAAAGCGAATAACATTAATACTCCCTCCGTCCCATATTTATTGTCCAGTTTTGACTTTCTCGGTCTTTGCTTTTTAACTTTGACCTTAAATAACTTTTTTCGTGCTATAAACTTGTTGATAAAAATTATATCATTGAAAAATAATTTTAAAACCGAATCCAATCATATAATTTGTATCAAATATTGTATAACACAAAAAAAGTTATTCATGGTCAAAGTTACAAATGAAAGACTTAAAAAGTCAAAAGTGGACAATAAATATGGGACGGAGGGAGTATTTCTTATTAAAAGAAGAGTTAATTACATAAATCGTCCCTATGGTTTATTTAAAATTACGGATTTAGTCCCTAAGTTTAAAACGTTGCATAATTCGTCCATTTTTAGAAACTAATTACACTTTTCGTCCCTAAAATGGATGTCCGTTAATAATTTCCGTTAAAATTATCGCTAACTAATTTCACATTTCGTCCCTAAAATGGATGTACGTTAGAAATTAGGGACGAAAAGCGTAATTAGTTTTAAAAAATGGATGATTTATGCAACGTTTTAAACTTAGGGACGAAATCCGTAATTTGGAGTAAACCATAGGGACACTTTATGTAATTAACTCTTAAAAGAACATGCGTGTTATACTATATTGGTATAGTATTATAATTATAATTATAAGTTCTTACACATTTCACAAAAAGAAAGTAAAAGCTCCCTCCAACGATTAAACAACGTTATTCATTCATCTAAAAACTTGGAGGATAATAGACACACAGTGGTACCCAAATTCTTCTTTCATTCAAATATTTATACCTTCATAATCGCGATGGACACATGGTTTAGTAACACGTAAAAGAAGGAATGAGACGGAATTGAGTTTTGATAGTGAGTAGTAGCAATTGTGTAGGGACAATCTCCAGCAATTGGGTATCGGAGTGGAAATGGTGTCTAAGGTGCTGTTTGTTTATTCTAGAGATAAAATGTCTGAAGTGTGTGTCGATGTTTGTAGGAGAAGCGATGGTTTTTTTTTGTCTGAAATCTGATATAAAAAATGTATGTTTTGTTAAAAAAATCGCGTGATTGCATAATTGACGGTTTTTTTTGTTAAATGATACAAGATTGTTGAATTTATTAAATATAACAAAACTCCAAACTTGTTAATTTCAATAAATACACGTCTTTAATAAGTACTAGCTTAGAATCCGTGTGATACACAGAACGTTTATAAAAATTGACTTGAAAAAAATGTCACACAATTCCTGTTATAAAAAAATATTTATACATTTAGGGGGTGTTCGTGTAAGCTTATTAAAAAGGTTTATGCTTATAAAACATAAGCAGCTTATGGCTTATGAAATATAAGTTCATAAGCTCTTTCCTAGTGTTTCGCTTAGCTTATATTTTATAAGCTCATAAGCTAAGCTATGGTGTTTGGCTTAGCTTATAATGGTAAAATGACCAAAAAAGACATGTTTGAATATGACCGTAAACTAAAGAGTTAGAATTAGCTTATAATAATAATTTGATCATTTTTCTATGGGTTGATCAATTATAATAATAATTGATTCAATCGTCATCTTTTTTTGGTTTTTATGGCCATATTTGAAGTACCTGAGAACCAAAATGATGCTAACCTTCAATGTGAAGTTCTTTTCTACTACGTAATCTTTTTCCAAGAGTATCCAGTCAATTGGATTTAATGAATTTTTATTATAATTTTTCGGAAATTAAATACGATTTAATTAAAAGTCTAATAAAATTATAATTAAGCTTTATGACATGTATGTTAGCTTTGTGATATATTGTGTATTGAGCAAGTGATTATAGTACTTGAAAGCGCGCATTTCAATCACACTAAAGAGTGATTTTAAATGCTATTAGTAGGCCAAATGGCTAGAAATACAGTTTCATATGTAAATGACCGAAGACCCCCTTAATTATATGTGTAAATAGCTCTAAACGTCTCATTTGTACTCGTGTTGTTTTTGCTGTCTAAACATGTTTTTGCTGTGTAGCTTTTGTTGTCAATATGTGCAGTTTTTTTTACTGTCAAAACATGTTATTGTTGTCAATCAATCTGTCAAAACGTGCTGTTTTTGCACTCAAAACGTGCAACTTTTTGCTGTCAAACATGACATTTATTGTTGTCAAACTATCCAGTTTTAAGTCCAGTTTTTTACTGTCAAAACATGAAGCTAAAGGTGTCGCTTTTGCTGTCAATATGTGCAGCTTTTGCGGTCAAAACGTGCACTTTTCTCAAGCAGTTGATCTTATTACATAAGAGGTTGTAGTTGAAGGCAAGGTGATACAAGTAAAAGAGGCTGAAATGAAAAGTTTATTAATGTTTACTTCGAATGTCTGAGAATGATATTTATGGTTTAACGGGCATCACATTTGAGGAAGCTTTTCAAGCGGCAAAAGTTATTACCAAGTGTCCTTCAACAGCCTTCCAAGCTTCCCATTCTTGTGGGTCTTTCCTGTTGTGTATACCAGGACGGACTAAAAATCCAACAAAATGAACACGTAAGAATATTATACAATAAAACGGAGCAAGCAATACTTAGCCAAACAGATGCATAAGTGTCATCACTGGTCCATGGATGGCTTGCTTTTCTAATTCATACAAGTGGAGCTTGTCCTCCCTGCAACAATTTAGATTCTTGGCTAATTCACAGTGATGAGCAAAATCCTCCTGTAAGTTACATGTAATCAATCTAGAGATAACAATGACATAAATAATTACATGTTGTTGTGGTTTATCATAAAACTATTGAGCTAAAATTTTCCATTAATTACTACACAAAACAATTTTAAGATCAATAGTTCAGATTTGAAGAGGCGTGAATCGAGCTCGCTTATAATAACAAATTATGATGGTAAATGTATAATTATCAATTAGCATGACTTTAATGAGCTGACTAACTAACTTCAAGTATCGCGGTCATCCTTGTTTCCCACTTTTATAATAAATTATTGTTCCCAAAGGCAAGAACTCCAAAGGCAAATTCCAAAGCCGAATTCCAAAACTAATAAGCCAGTAGAACTTATTTATAAAATAAGATTACCACAAGAAACATACAAAACACTAACTAAAGTGTTCCACATTAACATGACACTATTTGGCCACTACCCAACCACCTGACCCGTCCATTTTCTCATCTATATTATACAGCTTCTAATACACATTAGCTATGAAAAAATTTCGGACCGGAAAAAAACTACATACTGCTCAAAATTAATACTTGAACCACGTTTTGGGCTCTTTCAGCTTGCTCTTGGGTACCCGATGTTTGGATGCTTGTATCAAAAAGTTTAACATTGGCTAACGAAAGCTTGTTTAAGATTCAAATAATAACAAAAAAGCAAGTAAAACATACCATTAACTATATCAAAGATAATTATAACTCTGAGGGTATACTTCACTCATTAGCATGCTTGTTTATCCATTTTGTAATGAGTTTGGGACTGCATATCATGTTATAACAAGTGTTATACTCCCCGTAGGCAATGGATCAAAAGAGACAAAACCCAATATTCTGGTATACAACTTCCTAATTAATTCATCAAATTAACATATTAGAACAGTGGATGAAATGCAAATATGATCAAAAAGAAATAAGCGACAATAAAATAACCCTGATTTATAGAGGAAATTTGGAATCATAACTGAGAATCACATCTCCTTTCAGTTAGTTGGCACATGTAATTCCTTTGTAATACTCAATGGCAATTTTTTTCCAAAACGAAAACTATGAAAATCAAAATCAATGAATGCATAAATCCAATAGACTCAGATGTAACTTTATATACCATAAAATACGAACCTGGTAATTAGGCAAAGCTATACACGTCAATCCCTCCAATCCAAACCCTAAAAAGAAAAAAAGAAAAAAAAAATAGCGACGATCCAGCCATATACATAAATCATATAACGAACTTGTTAAAATAAAACGGAATGTATTTTGTGAATAGAAGAGGCGGTGATCGAAGATGAAGATGAAAGGGGCTGGTGTAGCAGGTCGTAGAGCTTGCCATGTACGCCATTACTAATGAGCTTGCACTCCTGATTTGAAAGTATATGATATTCAAATTTTTTGAAGCTTACTAAAGAAGATGGTGGGTTTTCAAGAAAAACACGCTTCACTATGCACGTCATCTTTTTCCAAGAATATTCAGCCAATTAGATTTAATGGATTTTTATTAAAATTTTTCTGAAATTAAATAGGATTTAATTAAAAGGCTAATAACATTATAATTAAGCTTTATGACATCATCATAGTAAGTCTTGTTCTATGTGGATAGTTTATAATGATGCCACGTCAGCGTTATGACATCAATCTAATCTCCCATTTATTAGATAAGTAAGATTTGGTAGCCTCATTCGACCAACTTTGTCGTTCTTCGTAAGGTCATAGAACTAAAACAACAAATAATACACAAATTTTGACACGTTGATATCATAAAAATTTAGAATCAAGAAATATAGTTTCTCAAATGTTTACATGTTGATGGTTTATCGGGTTAAAATTAATATGTGGATATCATAAGAATTAGAATCCATAAACATAAATAAATAGATGCCTATCATACATACTAGCATCATGGATGAAAATTAATTAAAACAATTAACCATGAGTTGTAAAAAAGGTTGAGGTGTAAAAAATATATACGTGTTTATAAAAATTATAAATGTTTCGTTGGGGTACCGTTTCCCCTTTAGCAAAAAATAAAAATAAAAAATAGTGAAATTTTAGGGTTAAGATATATGTCTTCTAAAAAGAAGACTTTTTCCATGTCTTTAGAAATAAGTGAAAACAAGTGATTATTATATCGTATGTCTTATTCTAAACAAACACTTGTTTTCTAAAATGTCTGCTCCCTTGCTCCCTTGCAGACATAAGTGTTCATGAAACACTTATTGGAAAAAACAAACACCGCCTAAGATTAAAGCTAACCTGTATATAAAAGGTGAAGGTACGGTCAACGTACATAGCATTTTAAAGACCTATTTATATTTATCTATATCTATATACATTATAAAATATTTGGGTATAAACTGTTGAAATTTAAGCATGGTAAAATTACTAAACTACCATTTTAACTAAACATTTATTAAATGATTACAAATATAAGTCCGTAACACATATACCATATATACTTGAAATTTTAAAATAATTAAATTTTCTTAATCTATAAACTTAAAACGATCAATTTTTAGTGGGTGAAATTTCAAATAAATAGCTTTAATCTTTAGAATTTAAACTGATTGAATGTTAATAAACCGAAAATCTTAATCGTTCGTAAAATTATTTTTAACAAAAATGTACCATCGATTTATATATTTATTATCGCCGCTGCATCGTGCGGGTATCATACTAGTACATTATAAAGCATTTGTGTATAAAAGTTGAAAATTTAAGGATGATAAAATTAATAAACTATCCTTTTAATTAATTAATTATTAAAATATTTCAAATAACTCTATAACACACTTGGCCTATATACTTAAAATTTTGAAATAATTAAATTTTTTTTCTATATAAATTAAAAAAAATCAATTTTAGTGTATAAAATTTTAAAGATGTGGAGTTAATGTTTAGAATTTTAACTAATTGAATGTTTACAAACCGAAAATCTTGATCGTTCGTATATTTATATGTAACAACATATGTACCACCAAAAAAAATTATTTCACCGAAAATTTAAACAATTTACTATCGCCGCGACATCGCGTGGGTATTTTACTTGTAGAAATATATAGATAAATGGTATGTTGTTTAGCGATATTTAATTTATAAACAACCTAATCATATTAGGCCCGACTAATAAACGACTACCGTAACAGTCGATTAACGGTTAATTCCTATACAAACAAAGAAAATGGCAATGAACTACGTCTTTCTCAGCATTGCTGATGCCTCATCTTAATTACTGATTTGATGAATTTTGCCAATGAGAAAGAACAACCTACTTTCAATCTTAAACACAAGACGACAAGTGTACTAGTGTCGAACCTTATAACCTATTTTGCGTTAAACAAACTAAAAAGCTCTCAAGCATAGATATAGATATAATGCTCAATTTGCAGTTGTGATATAGCTGTTATAAACTTATAATTGTATACTTCATTGTTTTCATTTAGTTGCTATAAATGGTAACCTAACAATCAGATAATTGTTTTTCTTTCGGGAACTAAACACCTAAACAATCACTCAACAATAACATTTTTCAAAAATAATTATTAGATTGCTATGAATTTCTCGCTACACTTTTTCGTCACAAGAAATACATAAAACATAATCAGATCAATAAAAACTAGACACGCCGTCGCGAAAGTGAATAGTATCGCGAGAAATTAATAGTTTCACGACAATGTGTCAAGTTTTTATTAGTATGATTATCATTTATGTACTTTCGAGACGAAAAAGGTGTCACGAGAAATCTGTCATGAATCAGATGTATTTTTTAAAATTGTAAGTGTTAACTATTCAACTAACGGTGACATCTGCCAAAAGAAATTTCTCAAAACTGATGTTGTTGAGGTGTTCCTTTCGGCTCACAATGATACAAAAGAGGCTAAACGGATTGGCATTATATAGAATAATCTACCGGAAAATATTCGTGATGAATAACTCTGCTTCACAAAATGCTAGAAGAATCACACTTTTGAAAACTATTGAAAGACTAAATCACGGTGTATGCAAGTTTTAGTTGATCTGATATTTAAATATAATATCTTGGTATTCCAAGTAGGGGTGTTAATCGGGTTAACCCGACCCGAATAAGCTTAATCGGATCGGGTCTAATCGGGTTTTCAAGACTCAAAACATGACCCACAACCCGACCCTAACAAGGTTCGGGTTTATTCGGGTCGGGTCTATTCGGGTCCGGGTTGGATGAAAATAAAATGCATAGTAAACTTTGTCCAAATTAGTAGATAGCTATTGGTTCTTAGATTAATAAGCAAAACAGTTTCTAGTAATCAATTTCTTAAAAGATACAACAATAGCGACCAAATAAATTTTATAATGTTGCAAAAGTTATAATGAACATTAAATTGAAAAGTATATAACGTTTCAATGATATTATATACACAATGCTAAATATGATAACCCAAAAAAAAATAATTTGTAACATATTTTGGCCACTGTCAAGTGTTGTAAATATTTATTTGACTACTAACATTTATAAAAAAAGATCCAACCATTTAATATATAAAATAACCTTTAATGCGAAGTTGTGTTTTGTAAAAAAAAAAAAAGGTATGCTTTTGAAGAGTAGGAATTAAGAACAAACATATGTAAGGTTTTTATTTCAAGAAAGGATCGGTGTTTTACTTACCAATTCATTAATAAGTTGTATAAAATGTTGTTAAGCTTACTAGTAAATGGAGTAAAACAAAGAAAAAAAATTATTCGGGTTATTCGGGTTGACCCGAACCCGAGTAAGGATGCTTAAATAAAGACCCGCAAACCGACCCTAATTAAGTTTCGGGTTAATCGGGTTGACCCGAATAACCCGATTGTAGATTCTAGACCCGACTAACCCGACCCTAATAAGTTTATTCGAGTTTGGGTCGGGTCGGGTCGGGTTCGAGTTTTTTTGACACCCCTAATTCCAAGAGCCCTATTTCGTAGTTTCGGCACATGTCCTCCGAAATCCACGTACGACCCTGATAAACTTGAACCCTAGATTAAAACCAAAGTTATGTTCCATTAAATTCTTGATACAAAACTCCAATTTCTTCACAACACAATCTTAAAAATAGAAATAAAATCACTCATTTTCTCTCCTTTTTTCACTCATAAAATGAAAATGCAACATATAAACCACATATTTTGCAAACATCAAAAAATAGGGTTAGCCGTATTACACATGCCAGGATTTCTAATGCACCAAAGCGGTTGAATTGGTTCAGCTTTCACCCCTCGGCTAACCATTCTATTTATCCACTCACTTAACCTATCTGTAGCGTCTGCAGACCTCTTTATCCCATTCTCATCCCGGTTCCCAGACCACAAAGACTCTGCCATAGCAGAAGCCCGAGGCCAAATCCGTGAGTCAAGAACCATTGAGTCCGCCTGCTCTGACCACAATGCCACCTCCCCCCCTAAAACCAACTTCGCCTCTGTCTCATTCAGCCCATATGTTATATCATAGTTGTAAATCAATTGCCATGTCTTAAACGGCCCACACCACGATCCACCCTTTTTCTGCTCGAAACCAGGTGCTTGATCATAAGCTGTATTATTCCCGGTAAAATCACCATGTCCACAATCCAAGTAATAGAAATCTGCTGAGGACACAATTGTACGGTAACCAGCTGACACCAATCTTTTCGTGTTGTTTGGGCCACCGTTCCACGTTTGCATAATTGTGGTCTCAGGAGGGAGAATTGCAGGATTGATTTTGATTTCTGCATCAAGAATAACATCCTCCCAATACACTGCAGTACGGTTAGCTGACAAAATGTAAGGGTGGGTATTGTTGATGAAAATCTCAAGGACTTGACTAAGGGTCCCATTATCAGCGATATACTTTTGGATGATGGGGTCAGCTTTCCAACAACCGGGAACAACCTCATCAGCTCCACCATGATAAAATGAATCAGGAAATAGAGTAGTGATATCTTTTACGACGTTTTTCACAACTTCGTAGGTTTTGGGGACTAAAGGGTTTAGGTGGCCGGTTCCTGGTTCGGCTGCAAGTCGATCTTCCCATGGAGCTCCAGCCGGCCACCAAAACATATCCGCACAAGCTACAATTTCCGGGTAAGCTTCAGCCCACGATGCTGTGTGTCCTGCAACACATAACTAGTTAGAAACAAAACAACCTCTACTAAGTTGTCAAAAAATGACATAGCCAAACATATGTTTTTTAGTGGGGCACAAACATATATTTTCTTTTCATGATTTTGTAGTTAACCATTTTCTTTTACATAAAACAATTTAAAGGTTTTATGCCTTTACACTTCAGATTACTTTTGGCCTGGTTGATATGTTTTTTTTTTTAATTCTATATTTTACCTTAGCTTATTTGACCCGCTAAAGAATATAAAGCATAAACCTATCGGTTGATTTGGTCGGAAAAGCCTATAATTGCAACAGAGTCAAGTCGTAATCTTAAAGATAAAATATAAATTTAGGTAACATTGAATTTTTAATTAAATATATGAAAACTTAGTAAAACACATTCAATACTAGAACACCAATGACGCGAACAATAGAGATTATTATCCATATCCGAACTCGATAACAAAAACAACCTCAAACCCACCTTATTTCGCGTTGGGATTTATATTACCTATATAAATGACAAATAATTTGATTATACTAAATGACAAATTTTTTAAAGATATTAATATCTTTTAACTTTCACTACTCGAGATTCTATTGTTTGTCGTAGTATCTTCTGAGATTCCAATGTTCGTTCTTTACAAGATTTTTAATATCTTGCGGGTCCTAAAATACTTTACTCGATATATTATCATGTATTTCCAAAAAGTAAATTATATTGCATCGGTTTCAATTTAAGTGTCTACATATTCATTTTAATTTGTTATAAAATAAATATCTTTACTATAATTTTCTCTATACTCTTAATTTCTTAAATTTAAAGTAATTGAAATTACTTATCTACCATTTTTATATACTTCTCAGAACATATAATCATTTAATACATCTTATTTTAAAGGAATTGAAATTATTTTGTTATCCTTAGAGACAACTTTTAAGAATTCAAATTAATTAATATATTTGAAATATTATGAAAGATGTTAACTTATATATTTTTAACAATTTATATTATTTAAAATCTTTCTACTTTTACAAAAAGAAATTATTTATATATAAAAAATGTCAATTACGTTTATTATCTTCTATTACAACATTCAAACATTCAAAGTCATGTCTAAATATTGATACGGTGTTTATATGCGTTTAGAGGGTATAACCGTATAACGAGACATAATTTTTTATATAGGTAGAATGGTGTGACCATAAATCTTTATCGAAAAGTCGTTTTATGGCACGGAAAATTACGTCCAAAACAATATATACTATTATATAAATAGTATCACCAAAAGTCTAAATCCCTTAATTTTAAGGAATTGAAATTAGTTTCCTACCCTTAGTGACAACTTTTGAAAATTCAAATTAATTAATATATTTGGAATGCTATGAAAGATGTTAAGGTATATATATTTTTAACAATTTATATACTTACAATCTTTATACTTTTACAAATAGTAATAGTAAGTATTTATATATATAAAAAATGTCAATTATGTTTATTATCTTTCATTACAACTTTCAAACATTCAAAGTCATGTCTAAATATTAATAAGATGTTTATATGCGTTTAAAGGGTTTAGCGGTACATAATCTTTTATATAGCTAGAATGATGTGACCATAAATCCTTATATTAAAAGTCTTTTTATGATACGAATAAACGAACCTAAAATATTACGTTCAAAACAATATTTTCTCCGTCGCCGCATCGCACGGGTACTATTCTAGTCCATTTCAATATTTTACTGAATCAGGAAGGGTTTTATTGATAATAGCCAATGAGTACATATCTCTAAAAATTTGTTAATTTTTTTAAACTGTATATTTAAATAGGATCGGAGAGAGTATACAAATATATTTACGGCTTCTTTTTGTTTTTTATCCTATTGAATGTTTTTTATTTCGTTACTTATATCCTGCAAATAGTAATTAGAAACACGTGCATCGATTCGAGACTTATCCACACTTACCTGGCATATCGATTTCTGGAATAATCCTGACACCATGTTCCATCCCGAACTCCACAATCCGTTTCACGTCTTGAACCGAATACTCCATATCCGACCCATATGACCCTTTTCCAGAAAGCTCAAGCTCCGACTCCAGCACAATAGGAAACGAATGCGAATCCGTTATATGCCAATGAAACACATTCAATTTATTCGCACTCATAGCTCCAATCAATCTCATCAAATCCTCAACTCCATAATAATTCCTAGAAGTATCCAACATAACACCTCTATGTTCAAACAACGGCCAATCGGATACCATAATTCCCGCCACTATTCTCGCAGGATTCGCGAAAATCAGCTGCGAGAAACTCTCTAACCCTCTCATTGCTCCCCATGCAGACTCCGCGGTGATCAATGCCGCGGTGCCTGTACTGGGGATTGAGAGCGTGTAGGATTCGTTTACGCCGTGAGATAACGGAAGTGTGAGATCGGTTACGGTTATCGTTAGGGTTTGGAGTGGGAGTGAGGTGGTGAGGTTAAGTGATGGAGTGAGTAAAGGTGTGTAGTGTGTGGTTTGGATTTGACGGAGGTAACGGTTAACTGACGGCGTTAGGTAACGGTGTGACGGAGATGTTATGGTGAAAGATGGAGAGATTGTGATTGCATGTGGTGTGGTCCAGGTGTCTGATCTTGGTTTAGGCCATATGTTGATTGGTGATCCAATGGATGGAATGAAATGGGATGAAAATAGCAATAGTAATAGTGAGTAAAGGGTATTATTGGGATTCATTTTGTTGGAAAATAAACTGTGAGATGAATTGAAGAGTAGAGAAAGTGTAAGTTTAATAGTTTTTCAAGATATAAAAAGTCAATTGGAGCAAGAATTTTCAATTTCTTCTATTTCTTGGCATCTTCCATTTGGTGTTTTCTAGGGAAGTTATTGTATTTTTTTAAAACTTTAGAGACATTTGTTATGGTTTGGTTTTTTTTTTCTCACAAATATATAACAAGTGAATAAGAAAGTATCATATTCAAAATCCTTAATTAATAATTTTTCAGTATGGGGTTGTTATATATTGTCAAATGGTATTGAGATATCCGTGTGATATATCAATCAAGAAATTGGATCAAGTAATAATTAAAATTTGCATAACTAAAACTTTGGGTATAAAAATTCAAACTGTAATTATAGTTACGGACGGAAATCATTTGTGTATTGGTTCTTACAGTTTTTATAATTTTTTTTTAGGTTAAAATCTAGTTTAGTACCTTCAACTTGGATGAGTGAAATTTTTAGTACCTTGAACTATTAAAGATGGAGAATGGTACCTTAAACTTGGCTAATTGCAATTTCTAGTACCCTACAGTCCTACACGGTGTTTAAGTTTTAATTTTAATGTTTTTGTGACGATATATTCGTATTTATCTGTTAATGCTGAGTAGAAATAAATAAAAAACAATTTCACTCCTTAGTCCTTATCTCCAGTCCTCTTTTTGTTAGAGCGAACCGAAACAACAAGCCTGCCCGAACCGGCTTCACCAAATCAGACTGAACACATCTCGATTTGATCATCATACATATACTTTTCGATTATTCAGGCCTCAAGCTAGTTTTGGTCTTCCGTAGAGAGATTTGGTTTAGGTTCGATACTTGGTTGTGGGTCTAAGGTACTAAAAATTCCAATTAGTCAAGTTTTGGATACTAAAAATTCCACTTAACCAAGTTCAAGGTACCATTCTCTATAAAAATTTCACTTAACCAAGTTAAAGGCAGTAAACTGCATTTTGACATTTTTATTTTATTTTAACCCATTTCCATTAATGGGTAATAGGTGTATGAGTTCTTGAAAGTATAAAATTGAAAAACATTGTTAAAAGAGTTTGTAAGAAGATGAAGATTTTACACTCATTAATTACTATAGGAAACATACACACACACTAAAAATGATCGGTAACAACTAAATTTTTTGTTTTGTGCTAATTCTTTCTTTACATATAATCGGTACAATCTTCAATACTTAAACGAAACAAGTGCCATGTTTTCATCGATACTTAGTATGACCATTCCAACTCTTTTATACAATTTATACCATTTTAGACATATGGGTGTTGATATAATCGTTTTGTTAGTTACCTTCAAATAAAAACTAATATTTTATATCTATAAAAAGTGTGAGTTACACACATGGAAGGAGTCAATAGTCGAACATATATTTAAACAAAAAGAACAAGATTGTATAGGAGTTATTTACCAATAAGCTCGACTGTTTTAAAAGTATAAACGATAACGATACAAGTTATACTAAACACTAACCTTCAAACATACGTCAATATTCTCTTAAAATATTATTAGAATGTATAATAGTTTATGTACTTGATATATAAAAACGGCAAATAAGTCAAATTTGCACAAGGAATGTGAATTATTAAATGGATAGTGCCGGCGAGCCGTTAATCTCGGTGGGGCTTGAACTTTGAAGTGCTTCGACGGTTGATTTCAATATAAAGTTTCTAGTGTTCAATTTATATTTTATTATTAGCTTTTATACTTTATTAAAAGGTAGAGGTCCCATATGCAAACTTTGAATATATGAGGGACCGATTTCTAAATAATCAATGTACAATTACTTTAACTAATAATGTAAACGACGGAGAAATATTCATGTTTAACCTACTAGAAAGAGCTAAAAAATTTTCTTTCTAATTTGGCTATCTTTAGTGTAGTCTAACCCGTATTTTGGTAGATGTTTTCGAACTTTTTCCATGTGATAGAATTCAGTTATATTAATTTATAAAAGACGTTAGCTTTACACTAAATGGTCATCTAGAGATATCGTCGTGCAATCTGTGTAAGAAGGTAGGAAACATGTCAAGTTAGTGAAATTACTAATAACACTCTAAAGCAAAACACCATATAGAAGGAAAAGCGAGGGGTCTAATTGGGAGAAGGCAAAGAAAGGGAAAAGAATTAAGAAATCAAAACAGCATGTGGTTATACAATTTAGAGAGGATTATCCCACTCAAGACCATTAGAAGGATATCTCAGGATGTTTCAAGCCAATGTTTAAGTTGATAGTTTCATTGAGGTTGTTAGTGCAGTTCATATGCACAAGGCCGACCCTACAGGGGCGGGGCGGGGCGGACGACTGCAATGAACATTAAAAAAAATTGATGGACGTTTTCTAGGTTTAAGTTGTCATACCCCGTTCATACGGAAACTCGAGATGCGGACAGATTCAATAGTATCACATATTCAAAGGTTGCAACAATTTAAAATGACAAAACATCATCGAATTACATAAATAATTTCGGAATACAAAGTTTTACAATATTCGAATAAATAAAGTACAAATGACATCCATGGATCTTAAAGGAACTGAACAAGCAAAACAAGTTCCACATAAACGATCCAAGTAGTCACAAAAGCATGTCATCAGCATACGGTAACCTCAAACCGCTGAAAAGCATTAAAAATACGACGTCAATATAAAAGGTTTTGACCCAGTTTGAAATATATTTATAAAACCATTAGTAAAAATGTATATCTTGAATTATAAACAAATAAGATGCATGCATAACCTTAGATAAGTAATACACCTGAACCTAACAATCAAGGCAACAACCCCCACCTTAGTGCGTTAAACTAAGGTCGTTCTCGAATAACATACGGTAATAACATCGACTCATAGGGACCGCACACCGACAAAATCTTATATCAACGAGACCCATATATATATATATATATATATATATATATATATATATATATATATATATATATACCGGTAGCTCAAAAAGAGTTGACAAGCGTGTAACGGGCCCTTATACTACCACTAAGGCCATATAAGTAAAGGTAACGCTGAATCTAAAGGCATCATAATCTATATTCGTATAAACAAGATATATTTTTAAGTTCAAATAACGCTAATCATGCCAAAGTATAAAAGCGGTAAAAAGGGCAACGAATAACTCACGAATCAGCGGTAAATACGCCGGGTAGACAAAATCAGGAGAATAACGCTCCACCGCCTAAGTGCCCTTTCATAAAGACATCGAAAGTCTAAGTATCTCTATAACGTAGTAGGGTTTAGCCTTAAATGATTAACTTGTATTATATATTATATTTAAAAGTGTTCGAAAGAATGATGTATCGAGTTAAGGATGACGAGTAAAAAAGATAGCGATATTCGTGTCAAAATGACGAGTAAAAGATATTGATATTTCGAGTCAACAATGACTAATAAAAGATAACGATAGTTCGAGTCAATAATGACTACTAGAAGATATCGTTTATTTAAGTCAATTATGACGACTAGAACGAAATGATATTTCGAGCCGAAAATGACTAACAAAAATATCGGTTGAAGATAGAATACTACTACCAAGTTTAGTCAAAGTCAACCAAGGTCAACATCAAAGGATAGTTGACTTGGTCAAAGTCAACGATTTTGAAAGAAGTCATAGTCAACTAAAAGTCAACATTCGACATTTTGAATAATTTAAAATCGTTTGAGGGATTTAAGTATTTTGAATAAAATAGTTTGAAAACAATTTCATAAAAGTATAATGAAAGGAAAGTTTATTATAAAAATTTAAGATTAAGTTCGCGTTTTGAGAAAAAATATATTTATCGAAACTATGTATGTTTAACGAATAATATTAATAAATATCGTGTTTATGATTGCGATTACGTTTTTGAGACCAAAAACGTATATTTGTCAGTAGATACTTCTTTATGTATAATAATATGTGTATATATATACTTATGTTCGTTCAACTTACGTGAAGTTACAAACCAGTGGCTCACTGCGGCGCACAGGGACTTTAGTGCGTCGCACTGAGTTTTTGACCAAGCCGATGCGGCGCAGTAGATGGCTATTGCGGCTCAGTAAGGCAACAGTGGCAAAAACGAATGTTATACTTTTAACGTATTAGTGTCGATAAGTTAAGTTTAGTTTTATATGAATATGTCCAGAGTGTTATTTACATAAAAAAATGTTTATATAAGTTATTTATACATTATACATACAAGTTTTTACATAATAATAGTTAGTAATACTAATTAGGGTGTATATAACGTTTATAGGTATAATTAGTCCAAAAATTCCAAGAGTGTAAGATAATCCTTTTCGGTACGAATTTACTAATAGTTCTTATAGGATAATTATCCGATTTTACATATAAGCTCATAATATACCATTTTTATATTATGATAACTAATAGCCTATTAATATGTCATTAACATGTATAATATGTCAAATTTTATGTTTTTATCCATTTTAACCATTTTCACTTTTTATATAAGTTACTTAGGTGGAATTTTAGTGGAAATTAAGAAAATGAAAAAGGATAATTAAGGATTTATTAGGGAATACCGAAGATGTCAGGATCGGATTAACTAATGTAATCTAATAATATCCCTTCGTTAAGATCTTGATCTATTGAAGAAGTTCAGCAGCAGATGAACACTTCAATATTTATAGAGTTGTCGAACAATATAATATGAATAAGAATGAACAAATATTATTGTCGAATTATAAGCCTCAATTGTATTAACTAAGAATATCAATACAACGTGTTTTTCTTAATACAAGGATCTATCTATTTATAGACCTTGAGGCCGACCTAGATAAACTAGGAAACATCATCTATCCTTATCTAAAACTATCATTATCTAGAATAAGGAAACTATATCTAATTACAAAAGGAAACATAAATATAATCTAATTATAACTCTATAACTTAGATTATCTTGCACGGTAAGTTGGTCTTCCGTATCAACTTCATATGACCATATCAACTGGTCATCTTCCGTAGCAACTCTATGAGCAGTAGTAACTTGGTTGAACAGCCGCACTAACTTGTCTTCCGTAGTAACTTCTTAATGTCTTCCGCATTAATCGTTTATGTTACTATTCTTGTTTGTTAAGCGTATTGTTTAGGAGTTAAACTATTTTGTATAAGTTATAACCCAAAAATCTCCCCCTAACCTTGAACTTTTATGATTAATCAAAAGTACAAGTTTCATGCTCCAACCAGTTTTAACTACTTTCATTTACAAAACAGCTTTAACTATTAAAGTTAATTACAAATTTCTGTTTTGCCAATCAGAGCGTCCTTTTGAGCTTGACTTCTATCATTTCATGAGCCAGAATTCTCCAAATAAGTTCATGAGCTATTCTTGAATCGTGGAGTCCATTGAGCTTGACTTCTATCATTTCATCCAATGTCTTCAAATCATGTGGATACTTTATATCCACCAAGTAAAATTCCATGGCTCCATGTCTTCTTACAAGTGAATAAACACCACTTCGATCATAAGTGAACCATTTGACTATTGGATTACTTGGACCTCCTTTCTTGAATACTGAACTTCTCTTCTTGTATTCTGGTTCGAACAATCCGCATAAGACGTCCATAGCAAGATCCGTTCCTGAGCATTGACCTCTTTGATGAGAAAATTTGACTTTACCAATTTTGTACATTCTTTCTAGATCATCTCTGTCAAAGTCTCTAATGGCTTGGTGGAAGGCACGAAGTTCTTTCTTTGATCTGTCTTGTCTAGTAACTTCATATGCAGTTCCCATTTGCCCACGAAGGAACTTCCAGTCTATGATCATTGGAGGCTTCACTGCTAATGGAGTAAACCTGAGTCCTTCTTCATGATTGATGTATGAAGAATAATCTGCTTGAGAAGCTTGTTCTTCCATACTTCCAGTTTCTTGTTTAACATTCATGAAAGGAATGTTTGGACTTTCTTGAGATGCACTTTGAGTAGTAGAAGATTCTACTATCTGTTTCTTGGCTAGACCATGTACTCTCTTGGATGCTAGCTTCTTTCTCTTGTGCTTCTCAACAGGTTCATCCGTAGCAGGAGCAGTACTAACTGGCTCTTGCTCATGTATGATCTTCCTGCCAGTGGCAATGGCAGCTCTTAGGACTTTCTCTGCCTCTTGCTTCTTCTTTTCTTGAATTCTTGCAAGTGCAGCTTTCCTTTTGGCTTCATTCTTCTTCTCCGTTTCCACAAGGTCCAAAATATTAGCTAATTTCATAGGACCTAGAGACCTGCCACTGTAGCCTTTATTCTTGAGATAAGCTGTGTATTTCTGCCTATCTTCAGCTAGCTTGGCCTCTGTGGATTTGGATACTTTCTTCTTCTCAGGCTTGGCTTTGGCTTGTTTTTGCTGAATAAGTTTGTCTTCTTCCAGCAATTTCATTGCAAACTTAGCATCTGATTTCTCCAAGCCTTGACGAACTAGATCATCCAAAATCTCCTCATTTTCCATCTCTTTAGCTCGAATTGCATCTTCCTCAGCAATCTTTCTTAGCTTTTCCCTCTCAGATGGAGTTGGAGATTGGTTTAGTCTTGCATGAAGCTCATCTTCTTCAGCTATCTTCATTTGTCTTTCCCTCTCAGCCTGTTCATCTTCAGCAGCCAATCTTATCATTAATTCAGCTTCAGCTTGTTCTTGCATTAGTCTTTCTTTTTCCTCCTCTGCTAGAAGATTTTTGTAGTCTCTTTCTTCAGCAGCCTTCTCCCTGGCAAGCCTTTCTTCTTCCTGCTTTTCTTCCTTTGATTTCTCCACAACTACAACTTTGCCTTTGTCTTTGTGTTCTGGAGCATCAAGGTTGACTCTTTGAATCTTTTTCAGCTTTTTATCCACAGTAACATATCCCCATCTACCTGTAGACACAGAAATACTAGCAGGTTGTTCAGGTAAGGTTAAAGAACTTGCTGTGGATTGGGTACCAACAACAGCTGCTGCTCTTTGTCTAGCAACTAAAGCAGCAATCATTTTCTTCCTTTCAGCTTCTGCTTTCTCCTTTTCTTGTTTCTGCTTGTCTTCTTTGATCTTAAGCAGCTGTGATGCTATAGTGTCTTCATCAACCATGACAGATGTTCTTGTCATTTCTTGTTGGATTAAGTCATCTGCAGCTATTTGTTGATCAATGGTAGGAACAGGAGCTTCAGTTGTTGTGGTTGTAAGAATTGTAGCTTCAGAAGAAATAGCCTGGAATGTATGTGAAGCTTGATAGAATGTTGGAGGAGTAGTTGTGAACAAATATGATTGATCATTTGCAGCTGGATCTGCAACTGGACTGGTAACCATAGGGTCAGTAGCAACTGTGTCCGCAGCAATTGTGTCCGCAGCAATTGAGTCCGCAGCAACCATTTCATCATCCGCATTAACTGGGTTTGCAGCAAGTGAAACCGTAGTAACCATTGGTTCAGTAGAAACTTCAGGGTTAGTTTCAACTTCTATTTCCATTTGTTCTACTGTTTCTTCAACCATTTGCTTCACTTCTGCTTGCTCCCCCTCAACCATTTGTTCCTTTTCAGGTGATGCATCTATCACCATTTTCTCTCCTTCTTCATCCACCACCATATCTTCAGTTTCTAACTCTAACTCCCCCTCAAGTGCACTGTCAATCTCCATATCTTCATCATGTTTGGAGGTGGCAGTGATCACAGTGTCTTCACTTTTCTTGTCTTCACCCCTGCTCTCCTCAGATGAGAAAAGATGTATGTGTTCTTTCTCCCCCTTTTTATCAGCTGCAGGAGAGTCATCTGAAGATGAGGAGCTGGATGGCCTGGGTGAGATTCCAACACTTCGTGTGGTGATTCTTTTGGGCAGTAACTGGGCTGATAATAATGCTTGTTGTGCCAGTACCTGTTGCACCAAAGATGTTAGAGTAGAAAGCACTTCACCCTGTTTCTCCACCTTCACCATTAGATTTCGGTATAAATCCATCAATTCCAAAGTTTGAACATAACTACCCTCACCCCTTTCCTGTTGAGTACCAACATGTGGTTGATCATAGGGAAAAGAGAAACTCTCCTGCCTAGCAGAAGCATGTAACTCTCCCATGGTCTCTTGGCGCCAGGGACCACCTCCCAAAGATGAGAACAAGTCCTCAGCAGTGGTTGGTGTTGCCGTAGTTTGGGTCTTAAATATGTTGATACTGTCCTGAGCTTCACTATAAGAAGTGAATGCTGCAGTAGTATCATCCCTCCCTACATGGTCACCCCCTCCTTATGGACCAACTCAGTGAACAAGGGGGTATGTTCAATGTTTTCCCCTGATGTTTGTGTCATTCCTGAAGATGTTTCAGGTAATGATTTGGCAGTGTGAGAATGGGGGATAGTTTTAGATACCAGAGGCTGAGTGACCCTCTTGGTTCTTTTAGAAGCAACTGTGGATGGTTTGTGAGGTGATGAAACTGTGGGTTTAGTTACTATAGAAGTAGTAACTGGTGCAGTAGCAACTGGAGTAGAACTCACAGTAGCAACTGGAGGCACATTGACAGTATCAACTGCCGTAGTAACCTCAGGGATAACACCCTCAGTACCTGCTACAGATATGGCACTAGTGCCCACAGATATTGCAGTAGTACTGATGGTGGCAGCTGGGGGTTGGGACAGCGGTGCAGTCACTTGTCCTTCAGCTGGAGGAACGGTGATCACCATCATTGTAGAGAACAATGGTGTCACATTAGATGAACTTCCCTTATTCACTGCTCTCATATTAGTAAAAACTTTCTTTGAATGAGCATGTGAGAAAAAGCATTTTTCTGATCTGGTAAGATCTTTAAGTTCACAGTTAAAGATGTGTTGAAGAAAGCGAGGATACATTAAAAATTTGTGTTTTGGGTTTAAAAGGTTCCATCGCATCCCTTCAAAAATCATGTAAGAAAAATTATATGTTCGTTTTGTTGCCAAACATATCATGGCAGTAGCTAAAGCAGAGCTACCTTCATGCCATCCAGTTCGTTTTTGGGATATGCATTGTTGCAAAGTATGCAACAGAAATTTCCATTGAGGGGAAAGTTTTACCTTGTGAAAGGTCGAAATATTTAAATCCCCCTCATATCCCAGTTTTGTAAAGTTTTCAATCATTATGTCATAAGGGAGTTTTATTCTACCTGCCGCATCCTGTAGTTGTAGATGGTGGCGCACAGTTTTCTCCGACACTTTGATTGCTTTTCCATCCACCGCAACATTAATCGCCGCCTCTTCAGAGTCAAGTTCAACGGATGT
>CAJVGC010000060.1:45216244-45294280 GCA_910822075.1 Senecio squalidus | reverse complement strand
CAAAAATTCTTCCTCCCTTTGGATTTCCTCCAAACGCAACATATCCTCCATTGAACTTTTCAAAGTCCTGAAGACATGACGTGTTGCCCGTCATGTGCCTGGAACAGCCACTATCTACATGCCAACTGCTCTCACTTTCTTTGGTTGGCTGAACATGCACATAAACGATAGAGATTAGTTTCTGGTGGGAACCCAAGCCAAAGTTGACTTGGGTTTGCCCATTTCATCAAAGTAACTCACCTTCCTTTGAACTAGTTTTGAAAAATCAATAGGGATAGGTGGTTGAGTTACTTGGATCTTTGGTTGCCACACTGGTTTGAAAGTTTTAGCTTTTGAAACGATTTTAGTGTTAACAATTTTTGATGTAACAATAGGAACAGATACTGGTTTGACGTGCTTTTGTTTCTTAGTGTTGATGGAAGCCGTAGTAACATAGTTACCTTTGGCAGTATTAACCCTAGCAGTATTAACACGGTTTTTTTTCACAGTATTAATACGGGCAGTATTAACACCATTCTGTTTGGCCGTATTAAGTTTTGCAGTAGAAACAAACTTTTGTCTGGCAGTAGGAACTCTATTCTTATTGTTAGAAAATGTGTTACGTTTGTTCACACTATTTCTTCCTGAATTCATAGTAACAAATTTATGATTTGCTTGAATTGATTTGTTACTATTATTCATGAAATTGTTTTTATGTGCAATCCTTCCTGTATATCCCACCCCATGATGTGGTTTTTGAATCACTTGCAATTGATTTTGAGGATTATGATAACAAATTTTTGCATAGTGATTGGACTTACCACATATAAAACATCCCTTTCCTAAACTTTTGACACTTTGACCTTTTTGAGCTTTTACTTGATTCATATTTCGTTGGTTTCCTCTTTTACCTATGTGTTTCCAAGTCTTTTCGTTTTTCTTAGGGACTGGTTTGGTTGGGCTTTCATTGAGAGTGTTTGCTTTCTTAATGGGGTCAGTGGATGGCATAGACACTAGACTTTGTGAAGATTGTGGAGTAATGCCTTCAATTGTTAGTAAGTGATTTTCCAATGGAATATCCTTGTTTTTCACAATATTGAGCTTACTCTCTTCAACTAAGTCCTCAATTAGAACTTCATCATAGTTGATTGGATCAACATTGAATGATTCCTTTGGTGGTGTCTGAGAGATAGGAATTCTAGGTTCATCTAAGGATGGAGGGATATATTTTTGGTTAAATGGAGGGGCAACTTCTTTGTAACCTAAACCAGCTTTTACCTTTCCATGTATTTGTTGTTGGCATAGGTCATTTACTGATTTTGAAGCAAATTCTAATTTCCCTACATCTAACTCAACTTTATCATGTTCTTGTTCTAATCTTTTGATTTCGTCCCTAGCTACCTTAAGTTTAAGTAGTAAGTCCTCTCTTTGCCATTCAACTAAGCTGATTTTCTCTTGATAACTTTGTTCATTAATTTTGTGTGACTTAATCTGGTTTTCTAAGTTATCAATTACCCTAGCAGCTGATCGTCTTTGTTCTTCTAAGATCTTAATTGAATCACTCATTAGTTGATTGTGATTTACAATTATATCTTTACATTCAGAAGTACAAAGTTTAGAATTTACCTCGGCCATAAGTGATGGAGTTTCAGATTCTGTTGGTGATGAGTTGATTGCCATGAGAGCATCTTCTTGAGCTGCTCCTTGGTCGTCATCATTCCAATCATATCCAAGAACGTTGTTGCCAATTTCGGTAATTCCCAGATCAGTATAAACTAGCTCCGTAGCAACTGGATCCTCCGTAGAAACACTGTCCGCAGCATCCATTACTACTGCTATGCATGCATGGTGAACAATAGTAATTTCTTCTACGTGAACAGTAGTTTGTTCTTCAGAAATTAGCGCCCTGTTTTGACTTGTTTCTTCGGCTAAGTCACTCCAATCGTATCCAAATATGTCCTGTGACATGAGTGCACTCTGATTGTTGTCTTGATTGGTGCGTGGATTATTTGTTTTTGACTTGTTTGGACATTCTCTAGCAAAGTGTCCTAGTTCATTACAATCATAACACTTCACCTTGCTTTTGTCGAACGTAATTCGTTCATTATTTCTTGGATTGAACCTTCTTCCTGTTCTGTTAACAAATCTTCTTGCACGTAAAGCCAGCATGGCAGATTGCCACTTTAGGTCAATTTCATCACAGTCGTCTTGATGCATCTGCTTTACGTCTTCACTTGTAAGATTTGAACATTGTGAGATGAAAGCTTCGAATGAAATTTCTTCACCAAGGTCATGTTTTGGTCCTCCAGAAGTTGTAACAAGGGCAGTATTAACATTGTTAATATTGTGGTTGTTATTGCCAGATTTTTCTGCTTCCACTTCTGCCTCAAAGACTCTTAAGTCGTTGTAAAGATCATCCAATTCCAGTTCTTCTAACGTGTCTCCTTGTCTATAGGAAACCGTGTATATTTTCCATTCCTTCCTTAAGGCTCTTATGAACTTTCGATTGAGATCATCTTTCTCATACTTAATTCCTGAGCTGATCATCTCTCCTGTGAGATTTTTGTATCGATCAAAGTTCTGAGTCATTCGTTCGCCATTCAGGGAATTGAAGTTTTCGTATTCCTGTTTAAGAAGAGCTTTCTTGTTCTTCTTGGTATTCTTTGTTCCGCTGAATCTTTTCTCCAAAGCTTCCCATAACGATTTGGCATCTTGATATTCTTCAAATTGCGATTGATATTCGTTGGGGATGGCAATTAGAAGAATACTAAGGGCTTTGATTTCTGTTTGCTTTTCTCTTCTGTCCAAGTCAGTCAATGCTGAACGAGTCAGAAGACTTGGTTGTCCATCAGCGCCTGGAGTGGCTGCAGGCTTGTTGCCATT
The DNA here is from genome assembly GCA_910822075.1 of Senecio squalidus. Classification (NCBI taxonomy): domain Eukaryota; kingdom Viridiplantae; phylum Streptophyta; class Magnoliopsida; order Asterales; family Asteraceae; genus Senecio; species Senecio squalidus. The sequence goes on along the minus strand of CAJVGC010000060.1, from coordinate 45,291,418 downwards.
GATGATCACATCCCAAACTGTATAGTCGGACAATAGGATGTGTTGCTTGATTCGTAGCTTCCATAAGTCGAATTCGTTGCTGTTTAGAACGGGAACTTTTCCGATTGCAACTTCAGTCATGATGGTTATATTGATTCTTGCTTATGAGGATTATCAACTCGTTGATCAATGGATCTAAAGCACCTCCTGTGCTCTGATACCACTTGTCAGGATCGGATTAACTAATGTAATCTAATAATATCCCTTCGTTAAGATCTTGATCTATTGAAGAAGTTCAGCAACGGATGAACACTTCAATATTTATAGAGTTGTCGAACAATATAATATGAATAAGAATGAACAAATATTATTGTCGAATTATAAGCCTCGATTGTATTAACTAAGAATATCAATACAAAGTGTTTTTCTTAATACAAGGATCTATCTATTTATAGACCTTGAGGCCGACCTAGATAAACTAGGAAACATCATCTATCCTTATATAAAACTATCATTATCTAGAATAAGAAAACTATATCTAATTACAAAAGGAAACATAAATATAATCTAATTATAACTCTATAACTTAGATTATCTTGCACGGTAAGTTGGTCTTCCGTATCAACTTCATATGACCGTATCAACTGGTCATCTTCCGTAGCAACTCTATGAGCAGTAGTAACTTGGTTGAACAGCCGCACTAACTTGTCTTCCGTAGTAACTTCTTAATGTCTTCCGCATTAATCGTTTATGTTACTATTCTTGTTTGTTAAGCGTATTGTTTAGGAGTTAAACTATTTTGTATAAGTTATAACCCAACAGAAGAACTCCGCAAAATCTACCAAAAAGTCGGAATAGTCTTCAAGTCTCTCGGAAGTGAGCTCCAAAAGCGGTAGTAAGGAGAAACCGAGCTCCAAACACAAAGTAAACCACTTGTTAGGATAAGAACTCAAAGAAAATAAGAATTTGAATAAGGTTTATGGAATGTCTTTGCTTACTAATCTTTAAGATGTAAATGTCTTCGTAGTGGTGAAACAAAACCGGAAATAGAGGATGAAGATGGAGGAGGAATCCTTGCAAGATTACATGAGTTTTATGTTAGTATTTTTCATATAAGAAAGAAGAAAAAGAAGGAATAGAAAGTATATGATTTGTTTGAAAAATACTCACCAAATGGAGAATAATCAATGGAGAAGATGTAAAAGGTGTATAATCTTCTCTGTGTTGCAAATTCTCACTCAATTTTGGTGTTCTTGGCTCTCACTTTTCTGGACATGAAGAGAGAAAAAGAGATGATGAAAGAAAGTGAGTGATAGAATGAAGATGAAAGTGAATGGAAAATGTTTAAGTTTGAAACAAGGAATGAGAGATGGTGTGGAATGGTCAAGGATCCACAATTTACTCATCTAACATCATTTTGGAAAGTTTACAGCCAGTTTTCACATGGGTATAAGTTTGTGGAATCTCAAGAAAATGTAAAAAGTGTTTTTAACATTTTATGCCAAGCCGCGACTGCATCGCACTAAATAAGGACAGCTGCACAGTCCTTTTCCGTTAGCATCAATTAAAGGTCCGTTAAAAAGGACTGAATTTGTAAATAATTTAACGTTGATCCCGTTAAAGGACTAACTTTGTAAAATATTTTTAACGTCAATCTTAATCGTATAATCGAAGGCATAACTCACTCATACTTATCTTACGAGAATATTTATATCTACTAGGCACTTAGGTACTAAACGTTTTCGTCACGAAGGACAAAAACAATACATAATATAAAACCCGACCACATAAATAATGCGTGATAAAACGAAATAACAATTAATAGGGTCAAAACAAAATATCGATAAATACAAGGATAAACGAAACACGGAATGGTACCTCGAAATCGCGGTTTCCACATAAGTTATATATATCGAGATTATTTAAAATAAAGTTATTTATTTAAACCCAAAAGCCAAAATATAATATAAATTTTTGTGTTTAAAGGCATAGTTTGAATAGTTTAAAGGGTTAATATATAAATAAATTATTGTATTTTGTGAAAATGCTTTAATTTTATTACTCGACTTTTTCTTTGTTCAATTGTGTTACTAAACTTTGAAAAGATGTTCAATTATGTTATTAAACTCTGCGAAAATGTTCAATTTTGTAACTCTACTTTTTTTTGTTCGGTTATGCTACTAAAATTTGAGAAAACGTTTAATTATATTACCGAACTTTGCGAAAATGTTCAATTATGTCACTCTCAAACCTGGTTAACGGTGTTAGCCGGTTTACATTGTCCATATTATTAAATTAAAATTCAAAATAAGTTACTGTAGTTTGTGAAAATGTTCAAAATTTCGATGTGACAACCGTCAAAACTCAGGTCGAGAACGCTAACTTATAACCTCTATGTGTTATATTTGTTACCCGATATAACTAACTTTATGTATTACGTGGTTACGTAAACATAACTCCTTAAGCTAAGCTCGATGTAACTAACACAAAACTTTTAACGTAGGCTTACGTTACTTATACATTAAACGCGTGTGTCTCGGAATCGGAATCGGAAATCGGAATTGAATCACTGAATGAATCCTAATACCAAGAAAACATATAATGAACTTTCCTAAGTTCATAGCAAAACAATCTTAAACGCCAAACGAACGCAAATGCTTAACAATTACGCGAACGAAAAACGAACGAAACCGGAAAAGGGGCCCGGTGCGCCGCACTAGGCCTTGGTGCGACGCACCAGGTGGCTGGACAGCTTCTTGGTGACTCATTTTTGCATGAAACGTAAGTGGTCCACTTGCCTCATCACAATTGGACCTCCATTTCTGCCAGAAATCTCAGTCCCAAGGAGTATTATCTTCTTTTCTTTTCTTTCGTTTTAACAAAACATAAACACACACTCATTTACACACACTTAAAAATCTCTCTAAAAATCCTTTTGATTCCAGTCCATTTTCAGCCTTAAAACACATAGAAACTACCATAAGAACACCATCAAATCGTTCTAATAGCAAAGGGTAGAAAGGGTTGCATAGAAACCGGGTCAAGAAAACGTTTTCTACACTTTTTGAAGCTCAAATCTCTTCCAAGACATCATCTAAGATTTTCTTCCAGTAGAAACTCTTCCTTTTTACTTATATTACTAATATAACTCATTGCATGGATGATCTAAACTGTAAAAACAAGTTTTGATGAAGTTTTATAACCATTTTTATACAAAAACGGGTTTATATTAAAATGATGCTTAGATCTTTGTTTTTGTGGTTAAAAGTTACATATAAACTGAGAAAATGATGACTAATAAGGTTTATAACAGTTGCATGTGTAACACCGTGCCCGAATCCGACCCGATACTTGACTTGTAACTTTAATTCGGACTTTGTAATTGTATACATTTGACGATTTATAAAAGTTCGATTTGAGTTATGTATATTTGGGTTATCTTAATTCTATTTAAACCTTGTAACATTATTAATGTGTTATCTTGCATGTGTACATTAATGTACACTAAAATGTGTTTAATACACATGGACTTATATAAATGCAAATAATTCTAGTAATATGTTAAAGACAAGTAGTTTAATTAATACATGCATGCAAGGAACTATGTATGTATGTATGTATGTATGTTTCCTTGTTCTTAGCCTTGTTCTTAGCCTTCAAGTTTGGTCAAATGAGTTACACATTTCTTATTTATGGCTTTAAACACCTCTTTAACCATTTCTTTTTGTAACCTACAATAATTAAATTTGGAGTTAATTATTAGGGGAGTTACATTTTGACATTTCTTTATCACATATCAAACTCTATAAATTGGTGTCTTTTTGTCAAAAATCGAACCAACACAAAGCTCCATAATCGAAACTTCAAGCCTCCCATAATCGATTGTAAAGGTTCCCAATTCTATTGTTTTTCATCATAATAATCCATAATCATGTTTATCTTTTATGTTACTCAAGCTTACCATCATCATCTTATTAATCTTGTCTATTCAAACTCTAATCTAGAAAACTCTAATTTCATAATATATTCTTATTCATATTTATTCTTATTTCTAGATTTGTAAAGGCAAGTTTGGTGTTCCTTTCAACGTATTCCGTATTCATAATCTAGTATCCGTATCTACCTCCGTATTTAATCATGTGAGTAAACTCGATGCCCTTTTTATTATATAAATCTTTGGGCTGTATCATGACATTCATATTCATACTTATATTCATACTTATATTCATACTTTTATGTTTAATTCATACTTATGTTCACATTTATATTTTATGTCTATATTCATACTTATAGTAATATGGTGATTCATATTCATATTTATGTTTATATTCATACTTATATTTATGTGTAGATTCAGACTTATATTCATATTGAGATTCATACTTATATTCATATTAAAACTTATATTCATGTTTATATACTCACTTATAATCATGTTTATATGTATACTTTTTGTATTATATTCATCGTAATTCATTCATATTGGTATTCATTCATAAAAGTCATTCTTATTATATTCATTCGTAAAGTCATTTATGTTTATATGTACTTATATTCATATTTGATACTATATTTTTGTATTATGGCAAACATTGGAATGAATCAAGTGACACAATCATTATGGGATGCACACACGATAAATCAAACATTCAAACAATCAATCATTCATTATATGTATATACTAAACGGGAAACGTGATAGATCTATTGGCCGTTATTAGACATTCCGACGTGTTACTGTGAATGTCGAGGCCCTCGACCGGACCCTATGTGACTTTGATCACATATGATATACATCAGACTTGATACAAACGCGTGTTATGCCATATTACACATATTATACTTTCTTACAATATACAATCTTTATACATTCTTTTATTATGCATTCTTTTATACTACATTTTACATATTTATTTATATTACTTTTATACTCTTTATTACGTAATCTTTTTAATACTTTATACTTGTGTCTTAAACTTGTTTATTCACCAATACTTTTGTATTGACGTTTACTTTTTACATGATACAGGAAATGGATAGGTTTGCTTGAAGAAAACATAAGAGCTTGGACCTAGTTAATGACATTAATGAATAATTTAAGTCTTTTGTCGTTTTTCGGTTACTTTTCTGTAAAACATTTATTTATCTTTAATGCATTCATTTAAACCATTAAATGTGTCTATTATAACCTAATAGAGGAACACGAGTTAAGAACAATTGTAATGCCTCAGGTGTATTCCGCTTTAGCCGGGGTGTTACAGCATGTCAGGATCTATCACTTACATAACCGATTTCGCAAGAAAAACACAAAAACGGGAAAAGACAGCAGGCAGTGCGCCGCACCCCTACTCAGTGCGGCGCACCGGGCTGCTGTCCTTCCCGAAAATCGTCGTTTTGGCAGTTTAAAACTTGGGTACACATTCTGACTTTTCGTGGATTAATATTTGGGGCTGAGATTGGTAAAAATAACTACATTAGTGACTTGTATTTGACTTATTATACTTTATTGGACATGTTTAAGTTAGATTATGTGATATATGTATTTTGTGAGCGGAAGTGACTTTGGATTTTGGATATGAACTTTGGGCGCGGAAGCGCTGCTCAAATTTCGTTAGAAAATCCATATCATTTCAGCAACCAAAATATGTCTATCATAATCATAAAAACGCTAACTTTTGGACTAAACGTAACGACAACGATTTGAACGATCGTCGAACATAATAACTTTTGGTACTAAGAGTAAAACAAAACATTACATCTTGTAAATACTATACGATATGAAAATACCAAAGTTAACCAATAACATTACACTTACCCAAAATTTGACACATATTAGGATTCCGGTGATTCCGAGCACTTTTCAAGCTTTTCCGAGCACGCTACGATCTTCGCAAACAGTGAGTTACAAACCCCTACTTTTTAAACGCTTTTAATACATTTTGGGGTGAAATGCGAGTCTTAGGCTTAAACACTACATTTAAGCTGAAGCAAACTTTGAAACGCTTTTACTCGAATACTATTACGAAACGCTTTGATACTCGAATACTTAAACGAAAACACTTGTATACTTTGAATGCTATTATGAAATGCCTTGATATTTTGATTACTAAAACGAATGACTATTTTGCCGGCATTGTTGAGGGTTTTGCCAACAATGTCGAGGATACGAAAACTATTTTGCCGGCATTGTTGAGGGTTTTGCCAACAATGCCGAGGATACGAAAACTATTTTGCCAATGACTAAAACATCGATCGTCATGTTGCGGACGTTGTACAACATGGTCGTGAGATACCACTAAAATTACCGACACTACCAAGGACATTAGTTGCTATTAATCCCTTTGGAAAGGACCGTTAGTAGATATGGATAGCGCTATTAGGGTAGATTGACCCTTACCACAACGACTTATAACGATGGTGCATAATACTAAATGGGTAGGCTTTAGGCTTAGCAACGATCATTGGGCAATACATAGGATTGTCACATAGTCGCGCTATGTGATCAATGCCTACGAACACGAATTCTATACTCTTACGCATGGTTATGCGACAACTATTTTGAATACTATACTGTACGCATGGTTATGCGACAACTATTTTGAATACTATACTGTACGCATGGTTATGCGAGAACTATTTGAACACTATACTTTACGCATGGTTATGCGACAACTATTTGAAAACTATACTTTACGCATGGTTATGCGACAACTATTTGTAAACTCATACTTTACGCATGGTTATGCGAAAACTATTTGAACACTATATTTTACGCATGGTTATGCGAAAACTATTTTAATGCTATACTTTACGCCATTGTTATGTGCGTCGAAACTCAAATGCTTTTAACTAAACTTGTAGCTCACTAACTACGTCTCCCGTAGTTAACACTTGACTCGTATTTTCAGGTAACGAGTAAGCATGAGATTATGCTTGAACGCTTGGGGCTGATGACTTCAAGAATGGGAAAGGGTTCGGGCGGATTGGCTATGAACACTTATTTTGTATCTCGGATATGTAAACGCTGTTTTAAACAATTGTAAACCTTGAGGTTATGTTTTCCTTTAATATAACCTGGTGTGGAATTGTAAACTTGTGTATCGAATGCTATTGTTCTTCACATATCGTGTTTCCGCTTTAGCGGGGTGTGACATTCGATAAGGCTATTAAACTTTGAGAAAATGTTCGACTATGTTACCGAACTTTACACCAGTAGAGTAACATAATCGGACATTTTCTCAATGTTTAGTAGATTTTCTCAAAGTACAATTACTTATTTTTATATTAACCCTTATTTTTAGCATTATCGAAAATAAATTTAATGACATAGACGATGCAAATCGGTTAACACTAGTAACCAATTTTGGGAGTGGACATAGTTGAACATTTTTTAGAAGTTCAATAACGTAATTGAATATTTTCTCAAATTTTAGTGGCACAATTGAACAAAAACAAAAGAAAAGTAAAAATTGAACAATTTCGCAACGTTCAGTAACATAATAGAATATATTTATCAAGTTTAGTCACACAACTGGTAAAAAAATGTAGAGAAACAAAATTAAACATTTTCGCAAATTATAGTAACTTATTTATATATTAACTCAATCCTTTAATCGTTGATCATTCGTAAATCACACAACAAATAAAAAAAAGAAGACAATCTTAAGTGTTGACAGTATGTGTTTAGCTAATGTGTATGTGCGGCCATTGAATAGGGATTATGGATTAATCATATCAAATTGAATTTTTGTATGTAACGAGTTATTTAAGTTATTTGTAAAGTATTATGTGAATATTTTATTTAATTGGTTAATTAAATAGGCTATGATATCACATCAATCTCTTTAACTACCATATTTTTCACACTTCGTCAGGTTACAATTTGTTTTAAACTGATTATGACCAAATTTCTCCGATTTTGACCGCTCAGTTGACCGGTTATTGACCGAGAAACTAATTGATGTATTAATGATAAATCTCACCCGTAAAATAGTGATTACTGATTAATCACCTGTTAATCGGTGGATCAATGAGATTGTCACAAACTTGGATAAAATACATAAGTTGGGTTTTTAAATATTATTCTTTTCGAGTTAGGTTTTTCGAATGTTTTCGAGATGAGTGATAACGATTAATTGTTGTGGTTGATTTTTATTTTAAGAGAGAGACATATGGTGTTTCAAGTTATTATATATAGTTAAAAGATTGGTACTTTGTCATAATCCCCAATCATTTCTAACATGGTCAAATATGTTTCTGTTGGGGTTTATGTCTCGATTAAACTCGTCTGTATTCGGTTTATTAGCTGTACTTCAAGATATTTTTTTTCAGTTCAATTTGTTGTAATTTTATGTTAGTTTATTGTATAATAGATGACTAGCAATCACATTTTTATAAATGTTATTGGTCGTCCATCTATGTAGGTTGTTTTTGTTGAAGTTTATTCCAATTTTGTATCTTATTTATCTATCAATACAAAACTTTTTGGCAAGGTGAATTAACAATAACTTTATGTGGCATAACTTATGTTGATCGTCTTATTTTGTTATTACTGGCATTTTGTTACAATAATTGAAGATATCGAAAAAAAGATGGTGATTGAAAATTAATTAAATGAGAAAGAATAATTAACCTTTTTCCCCCTAAATCAATATAAATAATGATATTTATTAAGTATGTGACAACTAAATGTCAAAAAGATCCCAAATAATTTTAATATGAAAAATTAACGAGATTTCAAGTTAAATTTGACATATAACAGATAAAAGTTTATGATTCGTTTTTAATGAAAAGAAAGTTAATAGTGTAAAATAAAAATTTGATCAAAGTTTGTTATATTTTAGTATAATTTCTCTTCTAAAGAAAAGAAAGTTTGAACGGTGACCAATACCTATGGGACACCATGGCACCATACTCAAATCTATAACTTGAGTGGAATAAGAAAAGAGAGGAAAAGATATCTCGTGGGGTTTGTTAGAAGCCTTAGACGGTATATCATCTATTTTGATGGATACCTTGCACGCCATTCACTTATTCTTTTTCTCTTTCCCTTTTTCATCCTTTTATTTCATTTTACGTCATAATTGAATTGATATCTATCACCAATTTTAGCACTCCCTAACTTATAAGAAATTATTGAAATATGTTATTTAAACGCAACACCTTTAGGTTATCAACCTCACCCTTTTTAACTGTGACATGCATTTTGTTTTATGGATATACATTTGCATCTTGATTCGGTCTAGCTATAAGTGCAATTACTTTTTTTTTCCGATTATGTTAGTGATTCAGGGCTCCCCTAGGGGTGAACCATCTCCTACCAATGAGGCAAACCCTCGTTGACAAAAAAAAAAAAAAAAAGTTAGTGATTATTTCTAGTCGTATATGCACATAAGTGTAATTTCGAAAAAAACATTTTAGAAAGATAAATATCACATCTAAATGTATTAAAAATAGTTGACATTGTAATTTAATCAATATAACAAAACATAAGTTTTTATTTTAAGTTACAATAATAAAAAAAAAGAGAATCCAATTAGGAGCATGTCACACTCATCTCTATTAATAGAAAAGACAATATTTCCCCTATAAATAACACTTGTATTAAAAGACAAGTAGAACTCCTCCCCAAAGAAAAATGGGAAATCTATTGAACTTATTAGCAAATATTTTCATGAAGAAAAAGAAACCATTATCCATAAAAACAGTTTTCAAATTATCTACTCAATCACCCAACTTCCCTCAAGGTAATCCTCTATATGTATGTTTTTGTAGCTAGGTTGAGTTCGTTATGGAACGAATGTGTCACTAGTTAAATACACTGCAGAAAGTCCGTTGTAAATTTGTTTGTTTATGTTTCTAAATTTGATTTTCTCTTGGAAACGATTATAGGAGGTGGTTTTGCAACCGGGACTATCGACTTAGGTGGATTACAAGTGTGTCAAGTATCGTCATTCAATAAAATATGGGCGACCCATGAAGGTGGACCGGATAATCTTGGTGCAACGTTCTATGAACCATCTTCAATACCCGAAGGCTTCTGTGTACTTGGTCATTATAGCCAATGCAACAACAAGCCCCTATTCGGATGGGTTCTAGTCGGTAAGCCTGACGAAAATGACTTGTCATCTCTTGCCATGCCAACTAATTATTCACTCATTTGGAGTAGCGAGTCTCAAAAGATAAAACAAGACAATAATGGCTATATTTGGCTACCTACAGCTCCAGAAGGATACAAAGCCACCGGCTATGTCGTCACGACCTCGCCAGAAAAGCCGTCTATCGAAAGAATACGATGCGTTCGATCAGATTTTACTGATATTGTTGAATTTGATAGGTGGATTTGGGGGTTAAATAAAGATATTGACCCCAATGGGTTGAATCTGTATGGTTCAAGACCAAAAGATAGAGGGGTCCAAGCCATGGGTGTTTCAACAGGTTCATTTCTAGTCCAAAACATTGGTGGCTCGGCTAATGTGTCACTTCCCTATTGCTTGAAAAATACCAGTGATACCCTATTTGCCATGCCCAATTTGGCTCAAATTGAGGCTTTGATTCAAACTTATTCACCAATCATTTATTTTCATCCTGATGAACAGTATCTTCCCTCTAGTGTTAACTGGTATTTCCAAAATGGAGCCTTGTTGTACCAAAAAGGTATAGAAAATAAACCAAGCCCAATTGAACCCGATGGTTCAAACCTTCCTCAAGGTGGTTCAGATGATGAATCATATTGGTTAGACCTCCCCATAGATAGTTCATTTAAAGAACGAGTCAAGAAAGGTGATTTAGAAAACGCTAACGCATATTTCCATATAAAGCCCATGTTTGGTGCAACATTTACCGATATAGCAGTATGGGTATTTTACCCATTCAACGGGCCAGCTAGGGCAAAACTAGGATTTATCAACGTATCACTAGGTAAAATAGGAGAACATGTTGGTGATTGGGAGCATTTGACATTAAGAGTTAGTAATTTCGATGGCAGTTTAAAATGTGTCTATTTTTCGCAACATAGTGGAGGTACATTGTTAGACGCATCACAAATCGAGTTTGAAAATGGAAACAAGCCAGTTGCATACGCTTCTTTAAATGGCCATGCATCTTACTCAAAACCCGGGCTTGTTTTACAAGGCAATGGTAGCAGTGGGATAAGAAATGACACGGCTAAAGGGAAGGCGGTGATGGATACGGGAGTCAGGGCTGTGGTGATCGCGGCGGAGTATTTGTCCGAGGTTGTGGTGGAGCCACCATGGTTAAACTACACTAAAAAATGGGGTCCAAAGTTAAGTTATGATATTGTAAAGGAGATAGAAAAAGTGAAAAGGGTTTTGCCAGGGAAATTAAAACAAGCATTTGAGAAAGTTATAAGTAGTATTCCAAATGAGGTTTTAGGGGAAGAAGGTCCTTCTGGTCCTAAAATGAAAAATAATTGGATTGGAGATGAAAAATATTAGCTAAATTTTTTATTTTATTGTATTTACTTATATTAAAAAAAAATGAATGGCATGAACAGGTATAGTTAAAAATAATCACGAAGTTGAGGATAATTAACCAAAATTAACCTTTGGTTGAACCGTTGAAATATGTACACAATACGTTTATTATTTACTTATTTGCATTACAAATTGTTCGAAAATGATTTATTTCATTTTAATGGAACAAGATTGTTTAGACAATCAACCACCAACAATATATCATAATAGTAACGCGTACTAATAAAAAGAGGTTTCGGGTTCAGAATTCCCTATGTAATATCTTGGGACAGTGGAGTAAAGGGTTTCGAAACGGCCAAAATTAATATCGTAGTTAGGCCACATACATACATCTAATTCAAAAAACTCATCTTCTTCGAATAATCTAAACAAAAAATATTAAGAATATCATTCGTTTACTGTTTATAACGATGACTTGTACTTCATAACTAATGTGGAAGTTTAAATTCAGTTAATGGGTTGAGATGGAACTCTTACCCACATCAAAACAGGCTATAATGTCTGATTTTTGGTATCCATATTTATTAAGTTTTTTGGTTTCAGCCTAGTCCAATTTTAGTTCGTTTTGACCTAGTAAAGATGCTATTAGAGCTCTGTTTACTAATGTTTGTATGACAGATTAACGTACTCCACTATGATGCACTGCAGCCACCAGCGTTATGGTCGTCAAGGTGATTGTAACGTTCATAAAGCGTGATTTGGTGTTTCTGTATTCACGTATTAAATATATGCGTATAATACTGGATCTAATAAGAATTAAAATTTTATAAGAACTCACTTTTAGCTACACATTTATGATGCACAATTAAAAAATATTTCATCAAAATTTAAATTATAATTAAAATTTATGGAAATAAATTATTCGTGTATCAAATTTTCTAATTGTACATCAAAAAATAAATGACTTGAAATAAATCTCAATCTTCTTCTTATAGAATATCGGTATTAATTAGATCTTTCCCTTCTACATTAATTACTTGATCAGATCTCTCCTTTCTATATTTACTTCATTATGATGAATTTTAATATAACACATGTGAGAAAGAATCTGTTCAAATTTACTATGTGTTCAAATTTTTATCAGAATTTGTTGCAAATAGGTAAATTATACATTTTGAATTAAAATTAATTACATTAATATCTTTACGAAATTTCATTATTACCTTTGTGACATTTCTTATTTTCGAGACACTAATCGTTATTGTTTATCTTTATTTTTGGTTTTGATCTATTGATTTTACTTGTGATTATTCACGTTTATTACGATTTGTCGGGTTTTATGTTTGTTGCTTCGTCCTCCGTGACAGAAGCGTTTTAGTTCACCTAAGTGCCGATTAGTTAGTATTCTCGTATATAATTAGTGTGTTTATGCCTTTAATTATTGGTTGTAAATTAACGTTAAAAGGTATTACAAAGTTAGTCCTTTAACGGGAACTAACGGTAAATCTATTACAAATTCAGTCATTTAACGGAAACGTAACGGAAGTGTGTGGTCAGAAGAAGATTGCGCCGCAGTCGGGCACCTGGCATATCATGCCAAAAACGTCATATTCGACTTTTGCAGATCCACCACCTTTCCGACTCGTGACTTTGACTTGGAATTTACCTAGAATGTGTAGTTTTGATCTAGAAATAGATCTAAAACCATGTTCTACTTATCTTTCATCTCACATTTGATTTTTACATCTCCATATTCCACCATCTATCAAACTCTCTCAAATTCTCCCATTTCTCTCTCAAAATTTCCGGAAAATGAGAGATACACATCACATATTTGAGTGAGTGTTATGTTCTAAGAAGAATCTACATCATATCCATCATCATTCCCTCGATTCTTTGTTCATTCGGTAAGCATTTTCGACACAATAATCTCATTTTCCTATCACTTCTTCTTCTTCTTCTTCTTCTTCTTATTTATGATAAGATTTCTAACATAAATCTTGTGTTACAAGGTTCATCTTTCTCCATCATATTCTTTTCGGATTCATGCTTCCATCTTGAGGCTTCTTCATTTCAACTTTAGTAAGAAATCCTCCATTATTTCTCTATTTTCATTCTTTTCTTCAGCTCTTACTAATGGTGTTTTATTCTGTTTTGGAGTTGGTTTTTCTCATCACCACCACCATTGGAGCTTATCTTCCATATTCTTCTCGTGATTTCGTCTCGGTGTTTGAAGATTTTTGCGGAGGTCTTCGGTACTTCCTAATTTTTCCCTAATTTCCTCTTTACTTTTCTTAATAAGCCTTAAAATTCGTTAATTAATATGTAAACAAATTTAATATGGAAGAAAACCTAATTATTTAACATAATATACCTAATATCTTCATATCATAAGATTATTGGTAATAATAACTTAAAGTGGAGAAAATTTGAGAATAAGTTTATAAAAATTTAATTATATGTAGATGTTGTAATTATAGTAAAATTATATCGTCATTGGACAATTTGGACATTTTGGACAATTTCGGAACATAAATATACGTATAACTATGTCATTTTGGCACTATGTAGTTATTTTGACTAATTAACATGTAAAGTTACATATTCTGGTAATTACATAAACTTATTTATGTATATTTATGAAGTATGACTCTCTTTACATATTATATAACTTATATTATAACATTTTGATACTTAAAACACTTAAAAGAAGAAAAAAAACTAAAAACCTGTTTTTGCTCCAATGCGCCGCAATAGCTCCTTACTGCGCCGCAGCGGGCTGCAGAACTGGCAGACTGCGCCGTAGTCAAACTTCAGTACGTTTTCCCAGCTTCTGCAATAACTTAACTGCGCCGCAGTTAGTAACTGTTGCGCCGCAGTGAGCACCAAAACCAAACTTTAAGCATTTCGAATACATATAAGTATATTACTGTATGTAAAATAGTATATATTAACAAACATACGTTTTTGGACTCAAAACGTAATCGCAATCATAAACATAATACTTATTATTATGATATTCACTAAACGTATATATTTTTGATAAATATATACTTTTCTCAAAAATGTGATTGTAATCTCAAAGGATAATAGATATTTTATTTTTCGTTAAACTCTTTTAAAATCGTTTTCAACTGCTTTCACTCAAAATATTAAAATTCTTCAAATGTCGAATGTTGACTTTTTAGTTGACTTTGACTCCTTTTCGTAATCGTTGACTTTGACCAATTCAACTATCCTTTGACGTTGATCTTGGTTGACTTCGACTAAACTTTGGTATCGGTCTTCAATCTTCAATCGATATTTCTGTTAGTCATTATCGGCTCTATTCTATGGTCGTTATATAACGACCTGAAAATATTTAAAGGATTATATTTGTATTAAGCTTTAAGTAAAAAAAAACTTAAGCTGTTAAGTTTATGGTCAAAAAGGGCTAATTTTGTAAGGATGTTGCATTTTGGGCCAAAGTTGTCATTATGAAAAAGTATAGGGTTATATATGAAAATTTTAAATTAAATTATCTTTCTTAAGTTTGAAGAAAGGAAATAAATCAGATGATATATGCATGTGTGTGTGTTTCGTGAGAATTGGGAAAAAAAAGAAATAAGAAAGTTTAAGTCGGCTAAACTTTCGACGGTGATTCGGTATTCATTTCTCGTCGGATAAATAAACGGAAAATATATTTGTGCTCCTCGTGTCGAGGGGATCATTTTGGTATAAGCGAAAGTGAAAAAGGAGTTAGTTCATTTTGGGTCGAATCGATACTCGTTTCGTATAATTGAGGTTTGTATTTGAATTCAAATTTTGGACTTAGAGCTTGGAGTTAAAGCGGGATTGAGGTGAGTATTCAGTTTTTAAAACTCAAGAAAGAGATAAAAATAGGTTTTATACTTATTGTCTTACACATGTGGATTATTCCACCGCTGAGGTAATGACAACATATACTTATTGTCTTACACATGTGGATAGTTCCACCGCTGAGGTAATGACAAGGTGATACCGCCAAAATTCCCGATACTTCCAAGTGACATTAGTTGCTATTAATCCATTTGGAAAGGACCGTTAGTAATATGTTGATAGCGCTATTAGGGTAGTGAGACCCTCACAACAACGTCAAATAATGATTGTGCACTATTATTAATTGGGTAGGCTTTAAGGCTTAGCAACGAAACATTGTGTAACACTAGAATCGTCACATAGACGTACACTATGTGGTCGATGCCTACATACTTGAAACATATGCCACGTTACCTGGTTTGGGTACAACGTGCATATGCTAAACCTTATATATTTATACTTTATATGCCACGTTACCTGATTTGGTACAACGCGTATATATAAACTTATATACTTATACTTTATATGCCACATTACCTGATTTGGTACAACGCGCATATATAAACTTATATACTTATACCTTATATGCCACATTGCCAGTTTGGTACAACGCGCATATGCTAAACTTTATATACTTATACTTTATGCCATGTTACCTAGTTTGGTACAACACGCATAAACAAAACTTATATGCTTATTCTTTACACAAACGTTATGTGCGTCAAAATTTATATGCTTATACTTATTTGAAACATATGCCACGTTATCTATTTTGGTACAACGTGCATATGCAAAGCTTATATACTTATACTTTACGCAAACATTTTATGCGTCAAAAACTATATATGCTTTTACTACACATTGTAGCTCACCAACTACGATTCTCGTAGTTGACATTTTACTCGTGTTTGCAGAGAACGAGTAAAGATGCTTGTATAGTTGGAAATGACTTTTGCGGGTTTTTCTAAAGACTTCCAGAATAGGGAATGGTTCGGGTGGTTTGGATGTGAATGTTTATATTTTTGAATTCGAGATGTAAACTTAAACATAATATTTGTATAACTTAAACGTTGGTTTTGTATATGTAAACTTTGGTATATAACTATATACTTGTGCAAATGACTATCTCGCTCTTCACATCCTGTGTTTCCGCTTTAGCGGGGTGTGACACCCCCTAAAGTCGGTTAAATTCATTTTTTTTTCTTTTTTCTACAGCCGACTAAATTTACGTTTTTCTTTTTTTCTACAGTCGCCTAAAACCGATTAAATTCACAAGTCAAAGATGAAAATTCAAAAGCAGTAAAGAATCAAGATCAAAAGAAAGCTCGCCTAGAACGAATCATTTGCAAACAACTATCTAGCTTTATCTTTCTATTTACTTTTCGTTAACTATAGTTTTATTCTCCAGTTCGAGCTTTCGCGGTTTCGGTGCTCGAATTGTCGAGGAGTATTAGAATAATGTTAGCCAAAGCCCGACTTGTAGGATTTTGTCAGCTAAGTTTAGGTTTATTGTTTCTATATCCAGTAAATAAAGGATAATATTATGTGATAACCTACGAGGTTCTCATTATTCAATAGTCATTACACATGACTAGAATTAACGATATTAACTAACGTCTATTAACAAGATGGACAAACGAGGTTACACGTTTCTAATATATATATTTATCAAGCACAAAAAACATTAGAAAGAGATTTTAAAGTATTAAGTAGTGATATTCCAATATAAAGTATTGATGTTCACTCCTCTATAATATTTATTATTATTTTAATCATATTAATGCTTTATAATATATATTTATCATATATAAAAGTTAATTTAAAAGTGTCTAATGTCATAAGTTTGTGTTTTAAAGTATATACATGGAGATGAGTTATTTTTTAGAGTATCAATGTTCTTGAAACCACTTTTTCATACTCTAAAAGGGTTCATGGTTGGAGATTGTTAGATTTTTATAACGTTTACTTTCTTAGGATGTATAATTATTATCCTTGCCATTTCACTCAAGTGGTTTTCTAGAGTTAGATAAGCTCTAGTTATATTAGAGCTCTAATGTTCAAATCCTATTTGGAAAAAATGTCTGCTTTAAGGATATAGCCAACATCTGTAAATGCTCAATTGACCCGATATATGAGAACTTGGTTGAAATGGTCGATGGGATCGAGTTTGGGCTCCCTATGTGACGCTAAGACATAAGAACATTATCTAAAGCTTAGTTTCGGATCGAGGGTTATGAGGAGTTCAAAAAAATACAAATTCGGGATTAGTCAGGAGAAATTAACCTTTTGATTTATCATAATATGTGTCATTAGATCCCTTATATATCATGTTGTATGTTAGAACTCCAAAGGAAATAGAGGAAACACTTCATATGCCCAATGACCCTAGAGCAACTAATGTCTCTCTAGTGTTTTCAATAATATGACTGGTTGGATTATATACTCACAAATAGATTAAATATTTAGTATTTGACATGTGAAATTTGAAAATTAGTTTATTAGAATAAGCAGATTTTGAAGAATCACTCATAAATTATTAATTATAACAAAATTGTTTTTTTTTTTTCTTTAATGCTAAATAGGAAAAACCTAAATTGTTTTTAGCCTTAATCAATTACGTAGTACTTATTACTTAACTTTTGAGCTTCAACATTCAAAGCATCAAACTGAAAAACAAATAGAAAACAATGATATAGATAAATTTGTCACTCTAAATGCTTTTAACGAGTTCTATAAAACTCCGTATAGTAGTGTTTAAATTAGGATCAAAATCTTACACATTGGATAGAACGAAAACAAATGTTTAAATTTTAAACTAAGGTTCTTAGTTGGAGAAACGTGCCAACTCATTTGATAGTAAAAACTACCTTTTCTTTTTATTTTTTATTCCAGACAAATCGTTGTTTTAAAATTATTGACTTGAAAATTAGTTCATGCATTCATGACTTGTACACATTTGATTGGGATATGGTCTAAGTGGTTAACTACACATATTTTCATGGAAAATACTAACCATACAATCTCAATTATCATTAATTAAGTTTGTTCATTATCAACAAACGTACAGGTTTCCCATCATAACATAATACAGTATTGGTTTATTAGCCAACCACTATCATATTTAACTAATGTAAAATCTTATTCATTATTACTATCTCGATCGGTCAATTTACCTTATTTATTTTTATAAAAAGACAAATACTATATTACAACACGTAAGTATAGACACCGTTGTTTTTTGCCGGACTTAAACCCCCAACCTCCAAATTTATGGGTCGACTTATATGTCGTTAGACTATATATGTCGTTTGGTATCTGTTGTTTTGCTTAATTTAGTGAATTTTACAATCAACTGATAAT
Source organism: Senecio squalidus (assembly GCA_910822075.1). NCBI lineage: Eukaryota > Viridiplantae > Streptophyta > Magnoliopsida > Asterales > Asteraceae > Senecio > Senecio squalidus. The sequence continues at coordinate 45,272,808 of CAJVGC010000060.1, read as the reverse complement.
CTTTTTTAGACAGTTATATAAAACTTATAGGTTAAGTCATAGTTTGATAAGGTTATATATTTTTTTCTTAATCGAAGGGTATCCATTATTGTTTTACCCATCTTAGGTTATAATGGACATTTTTAGAATATCAATTTACCCCTATGAAAATAAAAGTGGCATCGTCCCAAAGTTTGGCAATATGTCATCTGTTTGTCTCTATATATTTAGCACTTGTTTGTGACCATCCACATGCATGCACATCCAAAACACTACACTCATACACATACCATATATTGACATATACATACAAAACCATTTCATAATTGCTTTGTTCTAAGAAAACCCCAAGATTTATCCAACAATAACAATTTTGTTGTTTTTATCGACATTTTTGGCCATCTTTTGGAAGATGAATTCTTTAGCCTCTATATTCTTCACCATTCTTACCATCTTCATTTTCTTCGACGACCAACGAATTGTGAAATCTTCAAACCGATCATCGTCTTGTTCGAAAGATGTTTCCAAAAGGAGGGAGCTTGCGGCAATTCAGACCACCTTCAAACTTCCTTCTCCGTTACCCAATTGGCCTCCAGGTTCGTATCTGTCTTTCGGATTCGAGTAGAAGACTCATTTTGTTTATGTTATTCTTATTTAAGGTCATAAGTACATGATATTAATTTGAATTCATAATATTATCTTTAGGTCAAGGTTTTGCTGGTGGAACCATAGATTTAGGAGGATTACAATTAAATCAAGTAACAATATTTAACAAGATTTGGGCAGCCAATGAGGGAGGACCGGGTAATGTTGGGGCAACGTTTTATGATCCAGTTTCAATCCCAGAAGGGTTTTTTGTTCTAGGGTGTTATAGTCAATCCAACAACATGCCTTTATTTGGGCATGTTCTGGTGGGAAAAGATGTCACAAATGACCCTTTAAACCCCACTCTCAAGCGACCAGTTGATTACACTCTTGTTTGGAGTAGTGTCTCTCTCAATATCAAGAAAGATGGTGATGGCTATATCTGGTTCCCGAACCCTCCGAACGGGTACATGGCTGTTGGGTATGTTGTTACAAGCTCATCAGATAAACCTGCACTCGAAAGAGTCCGTTGTGTCAGGTCTGACTTTACCGACTCTTTGGAGAGCGACGTGTGGGTATGGGGACCAAGCAAAAGTTTAAATGTTAATGGGTTCAATGTCTACAGTTCTAAGCCAAAAATTAGAGGTGTTGAGGCTATGGGTGCATCAATAGGAGGTTTTATAGTACAAAATGGGATAGGGGGCAACACATTATCATTATCTTGTTTGAAGAATTTAAAGGGTAGTTTGATAAATATGATGCCAAATTTGAACCAAATCGAAACACTAATCCAAACTTATTCTCCTGTGGTTTATTTTCATCCTAAGGAACCCTACCTCCCTTCTTCGGTTGATTGGTTCTTTCAAAATGGTGCATTGGTTTATCATAAAGGGGATGAGTCGAACCCTAAGCTTATTAACCAAAATGGTTCAAATCTCCCACAAGGTGGTGCCAATGATGACACATATTGGTTAGATCTCCCAAAAGATGGTTCAAATAGAGAGAGAGTAAAGAAAGGTAATTTACAAGATTCAAGTGCATATTTCCATGTTAAACCCATGTATGGAGGATTATTTACTGATATTGCGGTTTGGCTATTTTACCCTTTCAATGGTGCATCAAGAGCCAAAGTTGAGTTCATTAACATTTCACTAGGAAAAATAGGGGAACATGTTTGTGACTGGGAACATGTCACATTAAGGATTAGTAACTTCAACGGTGAGTTAAACAGTGTGTTTTTCTCACAACATAGTTGGGGGACATGGGTAAGCGCTTCACTTCTAGAGTATGCAAGCGGAAATAAGCCAATTGTATACTCATCACTTGATGGTCACTCGTCTTATCCTAAGCCCGGGTTAGTCTTGATTGGTCCTGCAGGGGTCAATATTGGACTCAAAGATGATACGGCAAAGAGTAACAAAGTGACGGATACTGGAGTCAAGGCGATAGTGGTTGCGGCTGAGTATTTAGGGACCGTGGTTGAACCACCATGGTTAAACTATTTTAGAAAATGGGGTCCAAAAATTGAGTATGATCTTGATAAAGAAATTAATAATGTGGAGAAGGTTATGATTGGGAAATTGAAAAAGGCTTTTGTGAAGTTTGTCAATAGTGTTCCAAGAGAGGTTTTGGGGGAGGAAGGGCCTACTGGACCTAAAGTAAAAAATAGTTGGAGTGGAGATGAGAAGGCTTAAATGCCAAACTTATCTCATTTTAAATATTTGCTGATTTGTTTATGTAAATCTTACATCAAACTGATAATTTATAAAAACAAGGTTTATAAATGTTTGCTTTTTGCAATGAGACGAGGCGAAATTAATGTTTATGTACGTATCTATAAAATTATTTTATGGTCATACTTTTGAATTTTCTGTCTCTAACGTAGGAGTGGCAAAATGGATGGGTCGGGTCGGGTTGTATAATGGGTCAAAACGGGTTAGGGTCCAAACGGGTTAGGGTCAAAACGGGTCATTCTAAAAATCGGGTCAAACGGGTCATGGGTCAAACATGTTGGATAGGGTCGGGTCGGGTCTACCCTTAACATTTTACCTTTCTTTTTTCATTATTAAAAGCATAGTTTCTATTTTTTTTTTCCTATTTTATTTTATATAAACTACAAAAATAATATAAAATAAATTATTGAATTATAAAGTATAGTTTTAGAATTTGAAAGTATTTTTATCGTTTTATAATGTATAAAATTACAAATACTCAAATAAATACTATATTGCAAAAGTATATTTTTTGATCTATAGGTATTATTCAGAGTTATTTATTTAACAAACTATAAAAGAATAATATTTTAATATTGTATTCTGTACTCTTTTTTATAATAAATTATTAATATTAACTATATTTGTTTTTCATTAGATATAAAGTTATAAGACCACTAAAGTTAAAAATCAAATGGGTAAAGTCCTTCTCTCTCAAATGGGTAAAGTCCTTCTCTCTCTCTCCCTTTCATTTGCAGACTTGCAGGTTGTCATATCAAAAGCATTTGTTGACAATAATTCTTCACCACCACCCTGACCCGTTTGACCCTTTCTAACTCCATCATAGATCTTCATTCCAACCCGTTTGACCCGTTATCTAGATTTGCTATGACCTAATTTAACCCAAATAAGTAAAAATTCAACCCATAATGACCCGATTTTCATATAACGGGTTGTGTTTGCCAGTGCTACTCTAACGTGACATATATAATTAAATTTAATACGAATTAATCAATATCATGTATTATGAATGTCAACCTCTAATATTAATAAGTTTATATTTTAAATAATACAGCAATATTTTAAAAGGTATAGTGATTGTTTGTCAATTATAAACTATAAAATAAATAATAAAAAATAATAGTTGTTTTTGTAAAATAAAAGGCATAATAAAATAAACTATAAAAAAAAAAAAAAAAGACTAATTATAAAACTTTTGGAAAAAAAATAACAAATAAAAGACTGTAAAATAAATGAAGAACAAACATAACAACTTGGCCGACTCTTTTTTATTTCAAATTTAACCCTAAACAATTTAGTTAGTAAACGGGAATGACAATCCTACCTTCGAAACATAATTTAATTTCTTAAAAATTTGTTAATTGATATAATGTATAATATAATATAATATAAATGTTAGGATTATATGCATCTTAAAATGGTGGACACATTTGAAAATGTTTCCATTACGCTACGTTTCTACAAATTGTACACGCACGCACACATTTTATCTTTTGACTTTATAATATTTGAGTAAATCATTGGCTGTCTTTATCGAAAAGAAACCTTTTGTATTCACTATATTTTGAATATTAGATTGATGTTTAAATAAATGCCGACAGATACTAGGGGTTAATGTAGGGATGATAAATACATCAATACTTTTTGTTAGCCAACATATCCCACATTATTTCCTAATCATTAGGTTTTATTAAAAATTTAATAATAATTTTGTGATGATTATGTTTTTTTTTCTTTTTGATAGTAAATGGGATAATGATTATGTTTTTTTTTCTTTTTTCTTTTTGTTTTAATAATTAAACATATAATGTTATTATATTATTTATTTATAAATGTAATATTACATGAAAACAATATACTAGTACATAAAAAAGAATGACAAAAGGTAATATAAAATAGTAATAATATATAAAGAGAAATGATAAAATTAATATAAAATGGTAAATGAGATTAATTATTACATTTAATCACCTAAATCCATAAAAGTTCTTTCACGATGGATACACTGATTAAATAGTTCTATACGAGACCTATACATTGTTTCCCATCTAGTTGCAGACGAGTTTCTATGAAAATTTCAATAGGTCGTAATAAACGGCATTGGATACTCTCCTTGTAATTGCACCATCACGTAATGAGTATGACTAGATACAAGTGCAATTGTTATAACGTGATGGTGCTGGAACTCTTCTGGGCTCTTCCAAAAAGGGAAAATAGTTGTTGAGCCTCTGTTGTCTAAACAATGGACAATTACGCCAAACTTGTTGGCAGCAAAAACACCCACTTCGGGCATAGACATCCAGTATCGTGTCGGTGCAGGAGACCCTTTGAAACACAAAGACTCGTACAATGTATTGATATCAATGGCAAATATTTTCTTGTAGGTATGAAATTTGCTTTCTAACTCCTCCCTCAATTTACGTCGAATGTCCTCATAATCAGTTTCAACACGTCCGAGACCAACGGTTAATGCTCGAAATCCACAATTTCCATCCCCATCAACATTGTGTATATTTGTAATGTAAGGGTAAAATATATCTGAAATGTCTGCCATTATATAAATATTTGAATAAGATGGTTGGTAGTTAAAGTTAAAAATCTCGAACTCATCTGGAACCTCATTCAAGTCTATCAGCGGTTCCTTATTCAAGTCAATCATCGGCTCTTGGTTCACGTCCATCTCGTAAGAACGTACGTGGATATTTTATCAAGAATGATTGAAGTTGCATGTAAGTTTTTGTGTAAGATACAAGTGTTGCAGAATTTTCCAATAAGCTCCTATAATGAAGAAAGAAGGTCCAATCTTTCGATGATTTTATAATGTGCCTACAATTCCTAAAAAGATTTTGACCAATATGCCATCTGCAAAGTAATTGCGCAGCATCGGGAAAAACTTTTTTACATCCATTCATTAAAGCCAACTCCCTATCTGTAGTTATAACGCGTGGGTACATGCACTTGTCTAGTGTCAACTTTAGACAATTTAATGCCCAAGTATAATTAACCTCCCTTTCGTTATGCATAAAGATAAAACCTATGCAAAACATCTTCTTAGTCAAAGTTACACCAACAATCTCCACAAACGGCATATTATATTTGTTCGTTTTGTAGGTGGCATCTATAATCAACACTATTGTAAATTAAATAACATTTTATATATATGAGGTAATAGTATATAAATATGAATGGATGAATCTGACAAAGAAAATGCATTTTCGGATAAATAAAAATTAGTGCTAAAAGTCAACTAAACTTATTAAAACTATATGTTAATTCATAAGGGAGTTGTTAACTTACACTAAAGGTAATTACTATAATCAATAGTATTCTATTCTAATATTTAATTACTATAATCAATAGTAATATATTTAAGGGAGTTGTTAACTTACACTAAAGGTAAACGAAGAACTCTAATTAGTATTTTTTTTTTCTACATATGTTATTCTATCCTAACAACATTAATTTACATACTATAAATTACACATACTATAAATTACAAAGGGTTCAAATAAATATGTTGCATTCTGTTAGAGCAAGGATTGACAGGCTCAGTAACTTGGGTGTTTGGGATTCAACCCCTTGACCTCCTGCTTAGCAGTGCGAACCTATCAAGCTCTTGGCGAGCCTAAGGTGGTCAAGTGGCTGGTTGGAGAAAGATGATCGGAATATGTTTACTGCGGGAAGTGTATAGGTATTCCGGTCAAGAGATACTGTGTGCCAGTATGAGAGTGGAGAAGATGGCCTCCAAAACCTGAAGTGTGGAGTATTTATACCCAACACTACCAGGTATCAACAACGTATGACCATGATGACCATTTATGACTCATCAGTAGGATTCCAACCGGTATTAAAGATACAGATAACGTCCATATCATTATATAACCTTATTAATGCTTTGACGGTTACACTCAAGGATTAGGCTTGAGTGTCTGACTGGTAGGATGTCAGGAGTATGATACTATGAGATGAATCCCAATGCATTAGTGTTGGTTTGGAGGAATACGGTACTTATTAGATACAAGGTATAAGTATTGGCTCTGGAGTGCCGGGCCAAAAGCATGAGTGACAGCCTAGGCGTAAGTGCTACCAAGGTGCCGGACATCGGACCACGAGTGCCGGACGCGGGGATACGAGTGCCGGACACCGGGCCACGGGTGCCGGACGTCGGGCCACGGGCGCCGGCCGCTGGGGCCAAGCTACCGGACACGGGGCCAAATTCCCGGACACGGAGTCGGATTCCCGGACGTGGGGCTAAGTGCCGGGTGTCGGGGCCTAAATGCCGGACACGGGGCCAAGGCTAGGGTGCCGGGGCCAAGGCTCGGGTGCCGGGGGCTAAACTCCCGGACACGGGGCCGGATTCCCGGACACGGGGCCGGATTCCCGGACACGGGGCCAAGGCTCGGGTGCCGGGGCCAAATTCCCGGACACGGGGCCGGATTCCCGGACACGGGGCCATTTTACCCGGACACGGGGCCTGGTGCCGGGGCCATTTTACCCGGACACGGGGCCGGGTGCCGGGGCCATTTTACCCGGACACGGGGCCGTTTTACCCGGACACGGGGCCTGGTGCCGGGGCCATTTTACCCGGACACGGGGCCTGGTGTCGGGGCCATTTTACCCGGACACGGGGCCATTTTACCTGGACACGGGGCCTGGTGTCGGGGCCATTTTACCCGGACACGGGGCCTGGTGCCGGGGCCATTTTACCTGGTCGCGGGGCTTCTGGGTGTCGGGCCAAAGCCTTGCTGTCGAGGCCAGGTTTCCGGACACGGGGCCTATCTCCCGGACACGGGGCGGAAGCCCGGGTGCCGGGGCCAAATCTCCCCGACACGGGGCCAAGGGCCAAGTGTCCGACGCCGGGACGAAATGTCCGGATGCTGGGGCCAAGTGTCTGGACGCCGGAGTCTTGTGTCCGGACGCCGGAGCCTAAGGGCCGGAGCTAGGAGATAGCAGGCAAGCTTTTGTAAGTCAGGTTATGTGTTTAGGGGGTTAATGGGCTATGTGTATGAGCCATTCCCTACTAACACTATCATGCCCCCCAGTTAGGTTTTAAAATGGTTTTTTGAAGCCTAACTTTTTTTGTTCTTATTGTCTCTTCCGGCGATTCTTTGGCCATGCCTTTCTTGGCTGCTTGAGGTTGCCTTGAGTAGTTGTGACCGAGGCCATGTCCAATGTGTCTTTGAAAAATAATGTTTTATTGGGTGATCAAGCCAATAACACATTTTTAACCTGTTATCTTGGATGTTGTGTCACACCATCTTGGGTGTGCGTAAGAGTAACCATACTGAATTGTGTCTATGACACTCATTTGAGTACCTATGGTTCTTTTGTATGCCGATGACATAGCTAGATGTTGGCATCTCATGTATATTTCATATCGTGCCGATGGCACTTTTGTTGGTTAACCTTCAATTTGTTTTACTCGCGAGTGATGTCGCTTCCCAATGAGAAGTGCTTGCCTTTTCCCGGTAGGTAAAAAGACGAATATGTGATTGCATGTTTGGCGTAGACTGAAGATGTCTATATGTGCCTTTTGCTAAATTTCCCTCCAAACGTAGTTTGGGGTGGTGCATCAGGTTTGTTGCCTTGTGGGATATATAGATCAGACCACTTTGTATTTTGAGGTGCATTTCTGTGAATGACTCTTTGAAGAGTGTTTTCTTATGGTGTGACCAAGTCCCTGATGAGTGAGATGGCCAAATACCAAAGTTTGCCAGATTTCCCAGATATCCAGACTTGGCTAGTTGTTGATTGTCAAGGTGTATAATGTTGTAGAGACATCCGGACTGGCCGGCTGTTCAGGTTTTTTTTTATTTTTATTTTTTTTATTTTTTTTTAAACTATTGAAACAACTGTTGGCTAGGCACATTCTGACGGGTGTTGTGGTTGTAAGTGCTGACAATCAGCAATAGTATGTAAGTATTAAACGTAGCACCTTTTTAGATTCATTGCATTCCATGTCCTGGGTAATGGTTGTCCATCTAAGTCAGACAGGGTGTAGGAGCCAGTTCCATGTGCTTCAAGGACACTATATGGGCCTTCCCATGTGGGACCCAACTTGCCCAAGTTTTCGGTCCTGCTAGCTTCATTCTTCCGCCATACGAGATCTCCCACTTTGAAAGATGTGTGTCGGACTCTTTGGTTATAATACTTAGCCATCTGTCTATGGCTTTCTGCTTGTCGGATGAGAGATATTTCTCTTCGCTCCTCGATGATATTCAAGTTCTCCCTTAGGGCTTCTTCGTTTAGCTCCGGATTGAAATGAAGGGTCCGGTGAGTAGGGATTGTAAGTTCTGGTGGGATAACTGCCTGAGTGCCATAGACTAGGCTGAAAGGGGTTTCAGATGTAGTTCTGCCGGGGGAAGTTCTATGTGCCCAAAGAATGCCTGGGATTTCGTCTACCCATGCCTTTGCATATTTTCCCAATCTGGCCTTAATTCCCTTGACGATTGCTTTGTTCATGACTTCCACCTGACCATTAGCTTGTGGGTGTGCCACAGAGGTAAATCGTTGTTGGATATCCATATCCTGACACCAAGTCTTAAATGGATTATCTGCAAATTGTTTTCCATTATCACTGACTAGGACGTGTGGAACTCCAAAGCGACATACTAAATGTTCCCAAACGAAGCTTATCATTCGAGGCCCGGTGATAGTTGCCAAGGGCTTAGCTTCAATCCATTTTGTGAAATAGTCCACAGCCACTAAAAGGTATTTAACATTGCCTACTCCAGGGGGGAATGGTCCGATAATGTCGATTCCCCATTTGTAAAATGGCCATGCGCTAGTCACTGGAATGAGGTCCTGCTTTGGTATTTTTGAGACTGACGCATGTTTTTGGCATGATTCACAATTTTCAATTTATTCCTTTGCATCTCTGTGCATGGATGGCCAGAAGTATCCAAGTCTCATGACCTTAGTGGTTACCGAACGAGGGCCTGCATGCATGCCACAACTTCCACCATGTACATCCTGAATTAGATCCTTTGCTTGTGTTGGGCCGACACATCTTAGATGTGGACCCAAAAAAGACTTCCTAAACAGGTAGTTGTCTATGAGGAGATACATTGGTGCCTTCATTCTGATTTTCCTTGCTAGTTGTTTGTCTTCCGGGAGTTGTCCATTCTGAAGGAAGTTTTTATTGGAGTCATCCAACAGTCTTCCTCCGTTATTGCGGCCACTTCCTTTGTTGGCACTATGGATTTCTCAGTTAGGACTTCCACCAACAATTCTTTCTTGAGGTGGGCGAAGGAGGATGCTGCAAGTTTGCTCAATGCATCTGCTATTTTGTTACGGTTTCTTGGCACTTGCTCTATGGTAATTTTGAGAAGTCCGAAATGATTTTTCTGGTTTCTTCCAAGTATTGTTGCATGGAAGTTTGATTTGCTTCATAGCTACCATTGATATGATTAGCTACCAACTGGGAGTCCACAAAAGCTTCTATATTTTGAACTCCCATCTTTCTAGCTATTCGTAGCCCTGATAAGAGAGCTTCATATTCGGCTTCATTGTTGGTTGCCGGGAAGTCAAACTTAAGGGCGTAGGTATACTCGTTTTTGTCTGGATCTGTGAGTATGAGGCCAGCTCCTGACCCTTCTAGGCTGGATGCGCCATCTGTGAAGAGGGTCCAAGGAGGGCTGTCTGTCACTAATGGATCCTTTGGTTCTTCCATTAATTCGATTTCAGCCAGGAAATCTGCCAAGATTTGTTCTTTCATCGAGTTTCGAGGTTGGAAAGAAATTTCATGTTCTCCCAGTTCAATTGCCCATTTTGCTAATCGTCCCGACACTTCTGGTTTTCCCAATATTTGCTTGATTGGTTTGTCTGTTAGCACTTGGATGGGATGTCCTTGAAAATATCTCCTCAAACGTCTAGACGCATGAACCAAAGAGAGTGCCAACTTTTCCAAACATGGATAATTAACCTCTGGGCCTTTCAGTGCCCTACTGATGAAATAGATCGGCATTTGTGAGTCGCCCCTTTGGGCTACTAAAACTGCGCTTACACATTCCTTGGAAGCAGCCAAGTATATAGTTAGTGTCTCCCCGGCTATTGGAGCCGTGAGTGTTTGGAGATTGGCCATGAATTTCTTCATTTCTTGAAATGCCACTTCTGCTTCTTCAGACCATGAGAAGTCTTTTTTCCGAATGCATCCCTTTAAGGTATTAAACAAAGGGAGGGATCGATCTGCGGCTTTGGACAAGAAACGGCTAAGTGCTGCTAGCTTTCCATTTAGGCTTTGGACTTGCTTTTTGGTGGAAGGAGATGGCATGTCAATGACTGCCTGAACCTTCTTAGGATTGACTTTGATGCCATTAGGTGTAACAATATGTCCCAAGAATTTTCCTTCCTCCATGCCAAAACTACACTTGGATGGATTAAGCTTCATGTTAATATTACGTAATGTTTGGAAAGTTTTCAGGATATCAGCCAACATGATGTCTTCCGTATTGCTTTTGATAACTATGTCATCTACATAGGCTTCTATGTTCCTTCCCACTTGATTTTTGAAAGTTTCATCTATTAGACGTTGATAGGTTGCTCCAGCGTTTTTCAAGCCAAATGGCATTTTTTGGAAACAAAATATGCCTTGGTCTGTGTGAAAAGTTGTTTTGTCTTCATCGCCTTTTTTCATACAAATTTGGTGATAACCTGTATATGCATCTACAAAGCATTTGAGTCTAAATCTATCTAAGGATTCCACTTTCCAATCGATTTCTGGTAAAGGATAGTTGTCCTTTGGACAAGCTTTGTTGATGTCTTTGAAATCAACGCATAATCTCCAAGAACCATCTCCCTTCTTTACCATAACTGGATTAGCAATCCAAGTTTGGTATTTTACCTCTCTGACAATCCCTGCTTCGACCATTTTGTTTACTTGGTCACATGCAGATTTACTACGATCCGGGGCCATGCCTCGTTTTTTCTGTCGGATTGGCACAATATTGGGATTCGCATTTAGGGAATGCTCTGCTAGTTCCCTTGGGACACCAGTCATGTCTGATGTCTGCTATGCAAAGACATCAAGGTTTGATTCTAGTAACGCTATGAGTTTAGTCTGTGTCTGTGCTGGGAGTTGTGAACCAATGGTCACTGGTTGTTCAGGGAAATTTTTATTAATAATAACTTTTTGTTCCGGACCATCAATGATTTCCATTGCCGGATCACTTTTGGGACCCTCTACCGGTTTTGGTTTCTCTACCTGTTTGCACTCTTTAGGCCATGACGTTCTAGCCCTGACTGTGCCTATGCCAACTGGGGTAGGGAACTTTATCATGCCATGAATGGTTGATGGAATTGCTCCAAATTTTTGTAATGCAGGCCTGCCCAATAGGACATTGTAGGCCGATGGTGCATCAATGATTGCAAAATTAATCATTTCTAACCTATAGTGTGGATATTCTCCTAACATCATGTTTATTGCTACCTCTCCGATTGGCCAATGCGTCTCACCTGAAAACCCCACTAGATGGAATTGTGTTGGACGCTTTGAATGTTGTACTTTTTCAGGGAGCTTCCTAAAACAGTGGGCATAAATAATGTCCATTGAGCTCCCTGTATCAACATATGCCTTATTCACTTCATAGTTGGCTAACCGGATTTGTATTACTACAGGGTTGATGGAAGGAGTTTCAATTGGTGGAAAGCAAATAGGCTCCATCACCCAATCCTGAAGGACTGATGCCTTCCTTTTGCGAGATGTAGTTTCTTCCTGCGCCATGTATATGTAATTAGGTGGGGTGGTGGATGGGGTATTGGTGGTTGTCTTTGGCTTAAGTGAACCGATTTGTGATGAGGAATTGCCTTCCATGGAGAAGAAAAAATGGTGGTGAAACTAAGAAATGAAATGAAAAAAGATAGAAATGAAATGAGACACCGTTGCTAAAACGTGTCCCACGAATGGCGCCAATGTTAGAGCAAGGATTGACAGGCTCAGTAACTTGGGTGTTTGGGATTCAACCCCTTGACCTCCTGCTTAGCAGTGCGAACCTATCATGCTCTTGGCGAGCCTAAGGTGGTCAAGTGGCTGGTTGGAGAAAGATGATCGGAATATGTTTACTGCGGGAAGTGTATAGGTATTCCGGTCAAGAGATACTGTGTGCTAGTATGAGAGTGGAGAAGATGGCCTCTAAAACCTGAAGTGTGGAGTATTTATACCCAACACTACCAGGTATCAACAACGTATGACCATGATGACCATTTATGACTCATCAGTAGGATTCCAACGGGTATTAAAGATACTGATAACGTCCATATCATTATATAACCTTATTAATGCTTTGACGGTTACACTCAAGGATTAGGCTTGAGTGTCTGACTGGTAGGATGTCAGGAGTATGATACTATGAGATGAATCCCAAGGCATTAGTGTTGGTTTGGAGTAATACGGTACTTATTAGATACAAGGTATAAGTATTGGCTCTGGAGTGCCGGGCCAAAAGCATGAGTGACAACCTAGGCGTAAGTGCTACCAAGGTGCCGGACATCGGACCACGAGTGTCGGACGCCGGGATACCAGTGTCGGACACCGGGCCACGGGTGCCGGACGTCGGGCCACGGGCGCCGGCCGCTGGGGCCAAGCTACCGGACACGGGGCCAAATTCCCGGACACGGAGTCGGATTCCCGGACGTGGGGCTAAGTGTCGGGTGTCGAGGCCTAAATGCCGGACACGGGGCCAAGGCTAGGGTGCCGGGGCCAAGGCTCGGGTGTCGGGGCTAAACTCCCGGACACGGGGCCGGATTCCCGGACACGGGGCCAAGGCTCGGGTGCCGGGGCCAAATTCCCGGACACGGGGCCGGATTCCCGGACACGGGGCCATTTTACCCGGACACGGGGCCTGGTGCCGGGGCCATTTTACCCGGACACGAGGCCATTTTACCCGGACACGGGGCCTGGTGTCGGGGCCATTTTACCCGGACACGGGGCTTCTGGGTGTCGGGCCAAAGCCTTGGTGCCGGGGCCAGGTTTCCGGACACGGGGCCTATCTCCCGGACACCGGGCCGAAGCCCGGGTGCCGGGGCCAAATCTCCCGGACACGGGGCCAAGGGCCAAGTGTCCGACGCCGGAGCCTTGTGGTTGGACGCCGGGACGAAATGTCCGGATGCTGGGGCCACTTGTCCGGACGCCGGAGTCTTGTGTCCGGACGCCGGAGCCTAAGGGCCGGAGCTAGGAGATAGCAGGCAAGCTTTTGTAAGTCAGGTTATGTGTTTAGGGGGTTAATGGGATATGTGTATGAGCCATTCCCTACTAACACTATCACATTCCATAATAATCATAATCAATAAAAATAAAATTTAATCCACATAATAAAAAAAAATAAAAATAAATAAAAAAAAAAATATGACTTTTATGGAATGCTTTTTTTTTTCTCTTTTGAATTCATAACAAAATAATAATAATGTTAAACTTTTAAAAAGTAAACATACCAGGTGAAAGAAGAAAATCCAAATATGGTATTAATTAAAAGGCTATTATAACTCTTCTATTTATAATAGTGTAAGTGATTAATAAATATTGGGTAGTGGTTAATTTAATTGAGATTTCTATTTCGAAGAAACTTACACTTTCTAGATTTTGAAAAATGTACTTTTTAGGAAAAATTATAATATGAGTGGATTTCTATTTCAAAGAAAACATATTCAACATGTTTGATTTTTTTGTTGGAAGGCAGAATTTCAAGACAAAAAGTTAATATATTTAGCACATATTTCAAGACAAAATTCAATATGTTGGTTTATTTAGTAGTCCCCTTAATGGTTAATACGTCCTTTTTTCATCATATGGTTAATGGTAGAAAGGCGAGAAACGCTATCCCGGGTATTGAGGTTAATGGGGAATGGATTTCAAAACCAGCAATGGTCAAGAAAGAAGTTTTGGGGTTTTTTAAAACTCACTTCAGAGAACTTAATGTTCAGAGACCGAGTATGAATTGTTTGGGATTGAAGAAGATTAGCAACGAGGAAGGTGAATTTTTGATGGCGGTGTTTTCTAAACAGGAAATAAAAGAAGCGGTTTTTGAATGCGGATCAAATAAGGCGCCAGGCCCGGACGGATTTAATTTCCGTTTCGTGAAGCGTTTTTGGAATTTCCTGGAGGATGATTTTTGTCGGATCTTGGCTGAGTTTTATGAATCTGGCAATATTAGTGCTGGTTGTGGGTCGTCGTATATAACTTTGATTCCAAAGGTTACTACACCATCGGGCCTGAAGGATTATAGACCTATTACTCTTATAGGAATTATTAGCAAAGTAATTTCCAAATTACTTGCTAACCGTCTTAAAAAGGTTTTGGGAAGTGTCATATCTGAACAACAATCTGCCTTTCTAAAAGATCGTTTTATTCTTGATGGTCCCCTTGTTGTTAATGAGATTATAGATTGGTTTAAAAAAAGGAAGAAAAAGGCGTTCTTATTAAAGATTGATTTTGAGAAAGCATACGATAACGTCAATTGGAACTTTTTGTTGTCGATTATGTCTCAAATGGGTTTCCCTCCTAGGTGGTGCAGATGGGTTCGAGGTATTCTTGGGTCGGCTCGGTCGGCGATTTTAGTTAATGGCTCTCCCACGTATGAATTTAATTGTGAAAAGGGTCTTCGTCAAGGCGACCCCCTTTCTCCTTTTCTGTTCTTGATTGTCATGGAGGCTCTCTCGTGGATTTTGAATAAAGCTAAAGCGATTGGTGAATTTACGGGCATTAACTTTACAAATAATGAAGTCGATATCTCGCATCTGTTCTACGCAGATGATGCTCTCATTTTGGGTGAATGGTCTCGTGTGAATCTGGTAAAAACAGCCCGCATACTTCGGGTTTTTTACTTGTGCTCAGGTCTTCGTATAAATCTTCACAAATCTAATTTGTTTGGAGTTGGGACGGCCGATATAGAAGTGGATAATATGATGGAGGTTTTGGGGTGTAAAAGAGGCGCATTCCCTTTTGAATATTTAGGAATTAAAGTGGGAGCTAACATGAACAGGATTAACAATTGGAATTCGGTGGTCGATGTCATTAAGGCTAGACTTGTTTCATGGAAGGCGAAAACCTTATCGATAGGAGGAAGGTTGATTCTTATTAAATCGGTTTTAGAAAATTTACCGATTTATTATTTCTCTTTATACAAGGCTCCTATGGCAGTGATTGAAAGCATTGAAGCGATAATGAGGCGTTTTTTATGGGCGGGTTCTTCGGCTGAGAGAAAGATATCGTGGGTGGCTTGGGACGTTGTTACTACTCCGAAAGCTGAGGGAGGTTTAGGAGTTGGCAGATTGCAAAGTATTAATGAAGCTCTCCTCCTCAAATGGGCGTGGCGTTTTAAAAAAGAAGGTGGAAGTATGTGGAAAAAGGTAATTGTGGGGTGTCATGATTCGTATAGAACTTGGACTATGCTTCCGTGTAACCCCTCGGCTAGTAGTTGCTGGAAACAAATCGTGAAAGTAGGTGAGAAAAGGCTTCAAAACGGTAGAGATATTAATAGTTATTTCGTGGGCGTGGTTGGAAATGGGTCTACAATTAATTTTTGGGGTGATAATTGGTTAGGAAATGGTCCGCTGCGTGTACAATATCCTAAATTATTCAGATTAGAAAAACTTAAATGGGCCACGGTAGCTAGCCGAGTTCAGTTCGTTGATGGGATAAAAACTTTATGTTGGGATTGGCGTCGGAGTCCTTCGACTAATGAGGAAGTTAGTGAACTTTTTGCTCTGTTATCTGCCATTTATGATCATCAGTGGGCAAATGGTGTCGACTGCTGGAAATGGGAAGGTGACAAAGATGACATATACACGGTGAATAGAGCTAAGAAGGTGTTAGCTGATAGACAGATGCCCGGCAATATTACGAAGATGAAATAGGGAGGATGGACGCCCCTTAAGTGCAAAATTATGGTATGGAGGGCTGATCTAAACAAGCTGCCTACTAGGATGGAGTTGTTTAAACGCGGGATACAGATTGACAACAAACTATGTCCTCTTTGTGATGATGATGAGGAAACATCTAGGCATCTGTTCACAGGATGCTTGTTTGCGACAGAAATATGGTCTAGAGTGGGAACTTGGTGTAGACTCCGTCCTGTGTTCGCTTTTGAGATTAGCGACCTTTTGATGTTGGCTGATAATCAGACGAAGAAGATTAAAGAGGCTCATATACTTCGAGGTATCATTTTTACTGCCATGTGGTCTATATGGATTGAAAGGAATGCTAGAGTCTTCAACAGTAAGTCCCGGAGAGCTATTGAAGTGATGGAGAATATTAAGATATTGTCTTTTTTTGGATTCGTCATAGGTCTAATCTTATAGGTATTGATTGGAATAGATGGTGTAAATATCCTTTAGACTTGATGTAATGTCGTTTGTCCCAGGGGTCCTTGTTTTGAGGACCGTCTGAGGTTTTTGGTGTTTGAATGAAATTTATCTTTCAAAAAAAAAAAAGTAGTCCCCTTAATGTAATGTATTTTCTTTATTTATTTAAAAACAGGAATAAAGTATGAGAAATGTACTGATCATTTAAGATTTATTCAAGGGATAAATTTATTGATGTTTTTTAGAAGATACTTTCTCCGTTTGAAATGTTCATTTTGAAATTACATAAAGATTTAAAAATATATTATTAGTACACTATTGACTAAATTAAATATTTTCTATATAAATAAAAGTAAATGATCAATTAAAACACATAATCTTATCTTAATATATAATAAAAGAGAGGCTTAAAATGTCACTTGGCAACGTAGTAACCATTAGATGGAAATCTAACTTTAATATGACACATTAGATCATTTTGATGATGTCATCACTAATAATTTCATTTTAACCCCTTTACTTTAAATAATTTAACTCTTATTTTAAATAGTAATAACTAAATAAAACTAATTAACTTTCATACTTTAAATAATCTAACACTTGTATTTTAAATTAATTCAAAAAAAAATACAAAACATATTTCTTCAAACACATACACATTTTTAGTATAAAAAGAAACTAAAATTATTTTATTGTTTTACGAGTGTTTTGCATATAAACGGAAAACATATCATATGAAAAAACTTCTGTTTTTTTTTCCTGTCTATTTATCCAATATTTCTAGTTTTTTTATATATTATAAAAATAAAATAAAATTATTTTATTGTTTTACGAGTGTTTTGCATATAAACGGAAAACATATCATATAAAAAAATCTTATGTTTTTTTTTTTCGTCCTATTTACGCAATATTTTTAGTTTTTTTTATATATTATAATTATTTTATTTTTTATAAGGTTTTTTCCGAATTACACAGTAAATGTTTTATTTAACTTCACATTTCATAATCATTTTGTCTACATGACTAATAGTTTTCTATTAATCTTTTTATATAACTTTATATATTTCTTGATATAATTCTCCGCGTATTAGGCGGGTCAATAAACTAGTTTTCTAATGAGTTAATTACACGGATGGTCATTAACCTATTACCCAAATGGCACTTTCAGTCCTAACTTTTGGATAAGTACATGGATAGTCCTTTGTTTGGATTTTGTTCACACGGACAATCCTTTCGGTTAACGGACGTTTAAAGATACCGTGAATTAAATCACGTGCCTATCACACGAGGGTAAATTTGTATTTTCCCAACTGTCCAAATCAATTCAACTGTACTTCAACCTTTCAAATCCCAACCGTTCTCTTTATTTTAGACTTCCCTCTTTCAATTCCCCCCCAAATTTCGAACCCTAATTCTAGCAAGAAACATTTAAATGGTTGGAGAATTCCCATACCAGATACGTGCTAGAGGTGAAACATGGCTTTTGGATGACATTTATAGTAAGTAATTGTATAATTGTATTATGATGTTATATTTTGTCCAGTTTTTTAAAATGTTTGTTTGCAAAATGCAGAGGGATACCCTGAATTGTTTTCTCTGGAAATTCATCATGGCGGAGTTTTCATACACGATCCTCTAAGAAGGTACATTGATGGTCGAATTGATTATGTTGATTTCCTTCACATTGACCACTTTTCAATACACACTGTGGATAGTATTATGTTAAGTTTAGGGTATAAAAAGAGGATGGTTATGTACTATCATTATTGGTTGCCAGACACTACTCTAGATGATGGTCTTAGAGCGTTAGGTAATGATTCAGATGTCATTAAGTTTGCTGACCATGTCTTTGTGCATAACTTAATGATAGTTTTCATAGAACATGGAATGACAAACTTGGATACTTATTTTCAAGAGTTAATGTCATCTAGCAGTGTGCCTAAGTCAAGTGTTGTTTTGGAAGAGATTGAGGATGATATTCCAGGATCAACATCTTTTACTCAATTACTTTTAGGTTGGACAGGAGAACCTAGTGTAGTTAATGAAAAGGGTAAAAGTGTTTTGTTAGAAGAAGAAGTAGAAAATGAAAATGTTGAATTTGAGGCAGAGGTAAATTATAATGCTGAAAATGAAAATGAAAATGAAAATGATGAAGTAGAGGCTGAAAATGAAAATGATGAAGTAGAGGCTGAAAATGAAAATGATGAAGTAGAGGCTGAAAATGAAAATGATGAAGTAGAGGCTGAAAATGAAAATCAAAATGATAATGGAAATGATGATTCTGATTACATAGTTGATGAGGAAAATGAGGTAGATGAAGTGTTAGTGGACATGTCACAATTCACCCTAAATGTTGATCCTGATGTAGAGTATATGGGGTGCAATGATGATGAAAATATAGCAGAGGGTGAATTTGAAAATGCTGGACTAAATGTAATTGACAATGATGAGTTTGATAGTGCCTCTGATGATGAAAATATTAGGGATATGTTATTGAATAAACTTGCAAAGAAGAGGAAGGCTGCTGATGGTCCAATTTATAAAACAAGTTTCTATGTTGGAAAACCTTTTGGGTCAAAGTTAGAGGTCAAAGAGTTGGTTAAGAACCACTCAATTGAGACTACAAGGCAGCTTAAGATTGTTAAGAATGACAAAACTAGGATTAGAATTGTATGTGAAGGAAGATTGCCTGTTTTTAATGAAGAGCAGATTAATGATGATGGCCCAAGTAAACCAGTGGGCCTGAATGAAGTTAATGGGCCTGTTAGCAGTGGGCCTAAATGTGAAAAAGGAAAAGGTAAAATGAAAACAGTGGGAAAGGATAAAAAGGAATCTTGTGGTAGGGAAAAGACAAAAGAAGATGTGGTAATCAAGAATAAAGGAGGTAGGGGTAAGAAAACCAATCCAGATTTGTATCAATGTCCCTAGATTTTATTGGTTTCTAAAGAAAAATATTCTGAAATTTGGTATGTTAGAACTTACAAGAATTGTCACAAGTGTCTACAATCAAGAGTTATTAAAGCTTGCACTGCTGATTATCTTTCAAAGGCAATTGTAGAGCAAGTTGAAGGAAATCCTGATATACCAGCAAAGTCTTTACAGGATGAGTTGCAAAAAAAGTTTGAATTGGGTGTTTCAAGGATGAAAGCTTTTAGAGCCAAAAGAAAAGCAATTGGTCAACTGAAAGGAGATTACACAACACAATACAACATGCTGAGAGACTATATTCAAGAGTTGAAGAAACAAAACCCTGATACAACTGTGAAACTTGATGTCCAACCTCCTTTTCATGAAGATGATGCAACCAGAGTGTTCAAGAGGATCTATGTTTGTTTAGGTGCATTAAAGAGGGGATTCAAAGCAGTTGGTAGGAATTTATTGGGTGTAGATGGGGCATTTATGTCTGGTCCTTTTCCTGGTCAAGTGTTGACTGCTGTTGGTATTGACCCAAACAATGGGATTTATCCTGTTGCCTATGCAGTGGTAGAATCTGAAACAAAAGATGCTTGGATATGGTTCCTAACATGCCTGGGTGATGATTTGGATCTGCACAGAAAGTCTAATTTCACTTTTATAAGTGATAGGCAAAAGGTAAGTGTTTGCTCATTCATACTTTGTTAATTATGTTATTGTTTGCTCATTAATTAACTAACTCTTTCATTATTTCTTAGGGAATCATACCTGCAATTGCACATTTGTTTCCATGTGCTGAACACAGGTTCTGTGATAGACATATCCATGAAAACATGAAGAAAAGTTGGAGGGGAACAGCTTACAAAGATCATCTATGGAGGTGTGCAACAGCAACAAGTGTTAAACATTTTGAAAGGGAAATGGAGGATTTGAGGAAGTTCAGTCCTGATGCACACAATTGGCTAGCCAAAATCCCACCCCATCATTGGACAAGGTCACACTTCTCAGGTATGTTTCAAATACATTTGTAAGGTAATTAATCAAGTATGTTGGTATTAACAGTAATCAATATACTGTCTAACAGGGCTTGCAAAATATGATGTATTACTTAACAATTTGTGTGAAGTGCTAAATAAGCAGTTGGTAAAGGGTAGAGAAAAACCTATAATACATTGTCTTGAATACATTAGAGAGTATCTTATGATTAGGATTGTAAATGTTCAAAAGGTAATTGACAAATGTGATGGACCCTTAACCCCAACTGCAACTAAGTTGTTAGAATTGGTAAAAACAGATGCTGCAAAGTATAGAGTTCTTTTCAATGGTGGTAGTATGTATCAGGTGACTGGTCCACATGGAGATCAGTGTGTAGTAGATGTTAACAATAGGATTTGCCCTTGTAGGAAGTGGGAGGTGACTGGTATACCATGTAAACATGCAGTTGCATGTAACTGGAACATGGCCCTTAACAATGTGCAAGTTGGTCTAGTTGAAACCTGGGTCAATCCTCTTTATAGGTTAGATACTTGGAAAATAATATATAGTTTTAAGGTCAACCCTATCAATGGTCCAAGTTTTTGGGACAAGTCACCAATACCATCAACAATAACCCCACCATTGTATCACACACCAATTGGAAGGCCTCAAAAGAAAAGAAAGAAAAGTGCAGATGAAGCAGAGAGTATGGTTGTTAATGGAAAACTGTCAAAAAAACATTCCACTTGGAGGTGTACTAAGTGTGGCAGTAATGGTCATAATTCAGCCTCCTGCAATCCCCAACAAGCTGCAAGTCAACAACCTGCAAGTCAAGAAGCTGGAAGTCAACAACCTGCAACTCAACCAAGTGGAAGTCAAACCCCATCAACTCAGCCAAGTGGAAGTCAAAGTGTTGGTGTTGTTAGTCCTGGTGGTACAAGAAGATGGGTCAAAACCAAATCTGGTTTGAAGGAAGTTAATTTGTAATGTCATAATGCTTGTTTTAAGTGTTTTAAACTGTTGTTCAAAATGTTGGTATTTAGTGTTTAAAACTTTGTATTTGATGGTATTTAGTGTTTGAAACTGTTGGCATTGTAATGGTATTCTGATGGTTTTTGGTAATGAAATGGTAATATCCATGGTTTTTGGAAGTAATATGGTGTATGTGTTAGTAATGGTTTTTATTTTCGTTTTGGCACTATTTTTGTTTTGGCACTAATTTGGCACTATTTTGGCACTATTTTGTCACTATTTTGGAACAAAACAACACTGTTTTCATTCATACTTGGAAATGTTTACAATAGCTTACAATTACCCAAATACTTGAAAATGCAAAAGCTTACATTAGAGTTAATTCCTGCAATTACAAAAGCAAAAGCTTACATTAAAACACAAATACAGCAATTACAACTAAAAACCAAGTTAAAATCAAGCATCTTTTCAATCTTCTGATTTCATGTTCTTTGTGTTGAAGTTGTGATTCCAGGTTGTTAATAGACCTTAACAAACCAGGTATGATGTTCATTGCTCGCTGACACATAACAGGATCAAGCCATCCGATGAATGGACATTTGGAGCCTTGGATTGGACATGAGTAGAATCGTCTTCCAGGGTTTCATGACGTCCATGAGGTTCGAATAACTGCTTCCCTACCACACGAACAGAAAACCATTGTTGCGAGTCTTGATTTAGGGTTTAATTGATTTAGGGTTGAATTGATTTAGGGTTGAATTGATTTGGACGTTGGTTATTAAAGAGGACAATGAAGTACAATTGAATTGATTTGGACAGTTGGGAAAATACAAATTTACCCTCGTGTGATAGGCACGTGATTTAATTCACGGTATCTTTAAACGTCCGTTAACCGAAAGGACTGTCCGTGTGCACAAAATCCATACAAAGGACTATCCATGTACTTATCCAAAAGTTAGGACTGAAAGTGCCATTTGGGTAATAGGTTAAGGACCATCCGTGTAATTAACTCTTTTCTAATAATCAAAAGACACAATTTTGGTCATTCATCCCATTTTAATTTAATGACTAAGATTAAAACTAAAATCCACTTTTCTTTAATTTTTTTAAAATTAATTTATCTCACAAACCGTTAATCGTTAGACGAAACAAATTACACTGTTGCGACCGTCTTGTTTTTATCTTCAATTAGAGCAGTGGTGTTATATACTTTCGAAGATTTTTTTTTATTGGTACTAAAATTGTAACGATAATATCAGATGTGATATTAGCACCAATTCGTAAAACTTTATAAAAGAGAATTACTATAAAACGTATAAATTACCTAAATTTAGAAAAAATAACGAATATTGAAGATTTTTTTTCCTTTATTTTTTTGACATAAATGTGATAGTACGCATATCAGATGTGATAGTATTGTATATATCATATGTGACAATTTTTGTTTTCGTTCATTTTTTTTGAGATAAATGTGATAGTATGCATATCACATAAATGTGATATTATTAGGTATTTAAATTTTAAAAAACTTATAAGGCAATAAAACACACGATTTCAACTTTAATTGTTAATTTTAAAACATAAAAATATTATATGACGTATAATCTATATGACCCGGAAAAAAAATAAAAAATTGACGATTTTTTATTTTTCCGTTTTCGGACAAATGTTGATATGCGTAAGGTACAATCACATATGATTTGAACACTAAATATGAATTTCAAAACATATATTTGTTATATTATATACATTCAACTAGAATCAAAAAGAAAACCGAAAAAAAAATATGTCAAACTACTAAAATCACATGTGATAAAATCGTGATTTTATAATATAAAATTTCAAAACCCATCAAAAAAACCCGGAAAAGTTTTTAGTCAAAAGTATATCGAGTGGGTACTCTATAGAAAGGTAATTTAATGTTTGTTACAATGGTGTAATTTATTCGTTTAATATATTTACCCTTAAATTTTTTAATAGTCTTTAATATTCTAACCCTATAAATAAAATCTATTTTAATTGACTAAAGATCAAAATGAACATTTATTTTGAAATAAAATCTATTTTTAATGGCTAATTAAAACATCCTAAAGTATGCATAGTTTGTTTTATAATAGTAATATCTAAGTGGCGTAAATAATACATAAACTAGTCTAATATATTTTTGGTAAATATTATAATGAGTGAAATGGAGTAGGGTTAAATAGATGAAAAAAGAATAATCTCATTTAAATTAGAGTTAATTACATAAATGGTCCCTGTGTTTGTTCCAATTTAATGGGTTCAGTCCCTGTGTCGAAAATCGTTCGGGTCCAGTCCCTGAGGCATATGTTTGGTTACACGTTTGGTCCATTTGTCACTTAAAATGACTAAAATACCCTTAATAAATAAATATTCATTTATCTATCAATTAAAAAAATAAATAAAAAATAAAAAACTAATTTCCCAATAGATGCAATTTGAATTTTTTTTTCCCCCCAAAAAAAAAAAAAATACCTGCAAATCCCAATCGCACATCAAAGCAAAAAAAAAAAAAAAAAAAACAGCCAAAAATCAATCCCCAAATCAAAGCAAAAAAAAAAAACAACCAAAAAACCTACCCCAATTTCATCAAACCAAAACCAAAAATCAATCCCCAAAAATCCAAACCATCAAAAATCAATTGATTTTTACACAACCCAAACCAAAAATTTGGAGTTTCTGAGAATGTTTGTGATTTTGCATATTAGGTCACGGTGTGGGAGGGGTAGCCTCGAGAGTCATGGTGTTGGGTGGTTGGGATGGTTACTTCGACGGCGAAGGGTTGCCCGTTGTTGTTTTCCGTTGTGACTCTGCCGCTGTACCTGGTGGCGTACCTACGGCGGAGGACGGTGGCCAGTGCTGGACATTGGTTGTTTTGGGGTTTTACTGATTTCATTAAATTTTCAATTACATCAAACCAAAACCAAAAGTCATGATTATTGAAGAAAAATTGAAAATTTAGGATTTAAATTTGATGAAATTGGGGATTGATTTTTGATGGTTTGGATTTTTTGGGATTGAGTTTTGGTTTTGGTTTGATGAAAATTGGGGATTGATTTGCAGGTTTGATGAAATTGCAGGTTTGATGAAAGGGGGAGAAATGTAGATGAGAAGAGAGAGAGAGGGGGTGTTAGGTGCTCCTCACGTTAGACATAATTTTTAAACAAAAAATATAAAATAAAATGTATTTAAAATAATTTAAGGGTATTTTAGTCATTTTAGGTAGACGAGGGACTATTCTTGTAGCCAAATTGATGATCCAGGGACTGAACTCGAACGATTTTCGACCCAGGGACTGAACCCGTTAAATTGGAACAAACACAGGGACCAATTATGTAATTAACTCTTTAAATTAAATTCATTGGTTGAGGTAACATGGTTTTCTCGAAAAAGAGAAAAACAAACCCTAAAATAACTATTAGCACATATTTAAAAAATGTTAGCTCAAGTTTCCCGAATTGAAACTGAAACGATACCACACGACGTTTTGTTGGATTGAATCATTGCTGTAAGTGTTGAACATTATGCATAAACTGCATTGACCGAGGATGTCTGGACGATTGCACTTATTATTACGTTTAACCTCTTTAACTTTAAGCTAATTTCTTTATTTAAAATTGTTTCTAATTGTGATATTAGACATTTTGGTATGTTGAGAAGATCAAGAGCGATGTTGTCTTTAGAGATGAACTTTTCTGAATTTAAAATGACCCACGACCCTTTTGTCGATCTAAGATTTACTTTAGATGTTGAACTTTGTTCATCACAAATATACACTTAGACAAAATCACACATATTGAATATTTAAAGTTTCATTCAATCTTTTATAATCCAAACGATCCTCCTCTTTGATGATATTTCCAAAATCTTCAATCAAAACTCATTTGATCCTCCATGGTCAGTCTCTTAAACCTTCTTTTATCAATTCCAGAACAAACTGAAAAACTTTCATAAAGTGTACACCTTCTTCATCTTTCTCATGATCTCTGAAAGGTATTTAATGCTTGAAAGTCGGCTTTAATTATCCTCCTTAGGTTTGCGTATTCATAATTTATTTTGGACCTACTTCTCTTTCATTCACAACCTCAGTAGTATTAAGATCAAAATATCAACCAATTATTTGAGATTTTGCTTCAACTTTCTTTCTCTTTACATTGAATATATGCATCAACTTTCTGCTTTACACCAACTCTTCTAATGTAACAAACTAATCATCAATTTTATTTTTTTCCTTTTCTTCCTTCATTGCTTGTTTCTTTCTCTTTTGTTAAGCAATGATAGATTGTTGAAATTCTTACATTTCCCTTTCCAACTATGCACTCTCCTCAACTTTATACCCCTTCAAACTCAAACTTTCTTTCTTGTTTATCAAAGTAACTACATCCTGGCCAGTTTTTCTTAACTCTGCATGTTGCCTTTAATATTCTTGGTCAATAATAGCTTGCTTCTTTGCATACTTGGTGTGTTTATTCAATGTTTCCAACTTCATTTTACCTACAGATCTTTTCTCAAACTTTATGTTGATTAGAAATCTTTTCAAGTGTTTTTTATATTTCGACAGGCTCCATGTTTAATCTCCAAATATCCAGTTTGTTTTCTATCCTTTTCACAATAAAAGTTGCAGTTTTCCTTGCAACCTGCTTCTTCCTCTGTACCTAAATAGTATCCATATTAGGCAATTCATCTTCACCTTTATATACTTCATTTCCATATTTATTTTCATCTTGATTCATGTAAATAATAGAGATTGGCATACACAAATCATTAAGCTTGCATTCCTCATACCTTTTCAAGTCAACTTCATTCCTTTTCATTTAGTCTTCTTTCTTTATCCTTAGACTTAACCAAATTACCTTGAATTTTGATACTTGAAATAGAAGCATATGGTACTTCTGCATATTTATTGAATCCTAGTTTTCTAGACAATTCATCATAATTCAATTCATCCAAACTCATAATTTCTTTTCTTTCTCTTTGAATGAATGGAAATCCTCTATTCTTACCATACGAATATCACCACTATTACTATCCATTACTTCAATATACTCATCCTTTTTAACAACATGAAAATAATTTCCTTCACTAGATCACCTCCTATGTTTTTATCATCTTCCGCTTGGCCTCTTACCAATTGACGGGATTTTAACGGATCAATTCACTAAACAATGATTAACCTAATCAAATATGACGCGAAATCTCATATTTAATTGAATCGAAGTATATAATTAATCAACTCAAGATGTTTACTAAATATTGATTCTCATTTATCTTCAAATAGTTTTGACGGAAAAGTTAGTTACATTAATGAACTCACCAAACACACACACTACACTATCCCACCCACTCACTTTTTATAGACAACTCAAATCATAAATACAATACATTATTATTAGTCACGTGTTTATTTTAAAACATTTCAGACTCTAACAACTAAGGTCTTCATCTTGATTTACTTATGATGATTTGAACTTTACTTCGCATGTTGAACTTTATCATCAGAAGTTAACTCTTCAATGAACACTTCTTAGTTCCCAATCTAAGATTTACTTTGGATGTTGAACTTTGTTGAGCAGAAGTAAACACTTAGACAAAATCACACATATTATTGAAGATGTGAAGCTTCATTCAATTTTCTATAATTCCAACAAATTTGAAGTCAATTAATTTATTAAAAATTATTTCTAATTATAATATTTAAAATCTCAGTGAGAAGATTAAGAGCGATGTTATATCTATAGACCAACTTTTTACTTAAAAGGACCCACAACCCGACCTTTTTGACCCACAACATGTTTGACCCATTTTACAAAATGGTTCGTTTAACTCTTAACCCATTTTGACCCGTTATTTAACAAAAAACGACCCGTCCATTTTGCCACCCCTTGTAGTAACACACCATAATATTCATAGGTGGCTATATAATAATATCCAAGTGAACTAAATAACAAATGACTACTGTAAGGTTTTAGTAAGATCCCAATAACTAGATATTCAGTTTATTAACTTAATCGTTTATAGATTGAATCAATTAGCAAATTAGTATTCAAAATGTTAATACCACTTATAATTAACGCACAATTTCTTGTTTATAAATTACAGCGGAATTATAAGATTCAACAAGAAATGAATAACACTAAGTTGATTCAATTTCAATCAAAAAGGCACCGAATACTGTTTTCAAGATCTCTATTTATACACGAAGTATAGAGATCTTGATAAGTATGAATCTAAACAAATCTTCCTATTTAATAGAAGATATGCCTAAAAAAATTACCTAGAATATCGGTTCAAGTCATCTTCTGAGTCTAACCACTTAGTCAGACTCACGTCACTCAGACTGAAAATAACTTAAGAGTAATTTTTTCACTCATACTCAAAATTACTCAGTCCCAAACTTAACTAACATATTCATAGCTTAGGTTAAATTGTTGATTTTCCTAACAATCACTCAGTCCCTTTCCGTTTATGTTAAAGTCTTTTACAATTACTTACCAAAAGCATAAACAAAAACACAAACTTGAAAATTTACAAAAATTAAGTTTGTAAAAACATTACTTCTTCCTTGAACTTGATCTCTGTTTTGACGAGGAATAGAAAAAAGGGTCCTGAGTAGCAGTCTTCACCCATTATTCTCTTTCAACTTTCCAATTCATCAGCTTGTCCATTTCTTGATCAGTTTTATTGTACATGAGCTGATATTCCTGCTTGATCAGTTTCCCTTTATCATCAACACCACCAATCTTTTCAATTCTGAGCAAATTACTTAACAACCACCTAATCAGCTTCATTCTGAAAGGCCTGCACTGAGGGGACTTGCATTCATTCATTAAAGCAATTTATCTCGACCAATCTTTTCAATTCTGACCCATGATTCGTTTGACAGTTGACCCAATTTAACTCGACCGGACCGTCCAATTTGTCACCTATAGCAGTAACATACTACAATATTTATAGGTGACTATGTAATAATATCTAAGTGAACGAATAACAGACATTATCATTTTCTCCCTATATGTTACTGGGCAGGTTCCCTTTAGTGGATACACAATAATATACTAATATTGACCTTAGTTTCTGGAAGATACTTTTAGTCAAAAAGATTTAAGGGATTCCGTAGTTTTGGTTAATCATCGTTTATGTATCTTTGGAAACTTACAGCTCATTTAAACATTTTCATATAATATATAGCTTGCTTAGACATCACAAAAATAAAAACAATATTAAGGGAGCAGAGAAAAGGGGTTGGGACTGAAATAATTGGAAATAAGATCTTGTATCTCAGTATGAAGGAATACCATGTTTTTATAGCAAACATCATAATAGGATACAAAATATAGCATGCCTAAATCATAACGTTTAACTGGTTAAGTGTCACCATTAGCAAAGGAAGCTCTCTTTCACAAACTAAGACTGCCATACCATCACATAATTAGAATTATAATATTGTACTTCATTATCGGAAAAAAAATGATATACAATGAAGGAATTAAAAAAACAAAAGAACTTAGCGGAACAAATCCGTGCCTAAATCACAATTATATCTTCTAACGCTTGGGATTTTTTAAGCCAATCTATCAGATGATGACATATTCAGATCCCTAAGAGCTCTTTCATTCATAAAACCAGTTTGGGTGGTGTTATGGCCACGTCACTATAACACCATCCATAACATAATATCAGAAAACCCGCATAGTCATAACATCAAAATCTGGACCCACTACTTTTATTATTTTTCAATTTTTCCTTTTTACTCATATTATTTTTAATACATTCAATAATAAAAAAAACTAATTGTATTAAAACAAAATATATTAATAAAGTTAACAAGATTACATTAAAATTTTAAAAACCGTAATTAAAACATACATAATTAAATAGATAAATAGAAATCAACGTCTGAAACGATAGTAATCAGGAAGCCTAGTAATGTGTTCAACGAGATCGCTTCGAAGACAATGGTGTGTATAATGATCTTGTATCTCTCTCATTACTCGGATTTGATATTTGCACCTTTCGTGTGAAGTTCGTTGTTCTATTGGTATTGGAGTATAGTATTCATCGCAGTCGCTGATATTAAATGCATTGTCTTCTATAATCATATTATGCAATATGATGCAAGTATACATGACTCGCTTTAACTTGTTTACCTCGTAGTATCTTGCGGCAGTTTTTAACATCCAAAATCGCCCTTGTAGCACGCCAAATGCTCTTTCAACATCCTTTCTTGCAGATTCTTAAAAAAAAAAATTAGAACTTCTTGCGCTTTTTGTCTGGTGGATGAGAAAATGATTTCACAAATGCAGCCCACTCTGGATAGATTCCATCCGCGAGGTAATAGCCTTTTTCATAGGGAGTGTTGTTTACCACGAAATTAGAAGGTGGAGCGTTGTCGTGGAGGAGTTCCCTAAATAGAGGCGAGGCATTCAAAACATTGATGTCGTTGTTAGAGCCCGCGAGACCAAAATAAGAATGCCAAACCCACAAATCATACGAGGCAACCGCTTCAAGCATTATGGTTGGGTATCCATGATCACCTCGTGTGTATTGGCCCTTCCATGCGTTTGGACAGTTATCTCATGCCCAATGCATACAATCAATACTCCCAAGCATCCCAGGGAACCCATATAGTTCTTCATGTTTTGCATAAATACGTTGAATATCCTCTTTTGTTGGCTTTCTTAAGTAAAAGTTTTTATATAAATCCATAACACATTTACAAAAGTTATCTAAAGCCTCGTTTGATGTAGTTTCCGCCATGTGTAGATATTCATCAAATGCATCAGAAGTGATTCTGTATGCTAAAATACGCATGACGGATGAAAATTTTTGTATAGCGGTAAAACTAGGTTTGCCCGTAGCATCAAGTCGGGATGTAAAATAGTTAAAATGACTAGGAAGAGGTACTTGAGAATAGTTAAGAATATCGTCGACTATTCGAAGAAATAGCGGCTTGCTCATCCGGTATCTTCGTCTGAACTGCTCCGGCGTGAAAATGCAACCTTCGTTGAAATAGTCTGCCATAAGGCGTTCGCTTGCCCCAACTCGATCTCTTCTTATAAATCTTCTTTTAGCCCGAGCGTTTGAGGTTTCGATAGGTTCGACAGCTTCCTCTTGATCGTAATAAGCATTTCCGGCCATCGCCGCCATCATGAAAATTGTTTAATCGTCAGAAGAGTCGGAATCTGACAAATTCATTTTGAAAGCCATTTTTAAGATAAAATAGGATAATAGATTGTGGTTTTTTGAGAGAAAGAAGATGATTTGGTGTAAATAATTTGTGTTTATGGTTGAATATTTATAGAGTTGTTTAGAGAAGGAAAAAAAAAAGTAAATAAATAACGGTCATAAATGGCTACATTTTTAAAAATTTAATAATTTTTTTTTTTTTTATTCTTCTAACGGTCAACAAAAAAATAAAAAAATAAATAAACATAACGCGGCGTTGCAGCGGCAACACCACGCCAAAACACCGATGAAGACGCCGCCCTCCAGCCATAACGACGTTAGGGGGGGAGGGGAAACGCCTTGATAACGCTCTCCATTGAGAGTGCTCTAAATAGACTTGCAGGACTACAAAATATAAAAAACAAAAACCCACCTCATATAATATGGCAACATAAACTGTACAAACTATTAACTGTTTGATGCCTCTAAGGCTTAAGATGGTGCACCGTATACACGAACAATATGAAGTGATCAACATTTCAAATAACATTTGAAGATTCCTCTTAAGAAATTTATAAATCTCTCAGATATCAATTGACCAAACTATCAAAGCTACAAACATGAAGTGTCCGACAAAGTAAATAAGATTTAAGTGATTGTTCCAGAATCTAGAGATTTAAAGATGAAAACTTCATATCCTATACCATATGAGATGTTTTTAGGAACCGAAAAAAGGAACAAATAACTAAAAGCTAGTCGAAACGATACAATTTTAAATGACAGAATAAATGTTCAACATTTACTTTAGCCCACTTCTTATATGAAAATGAAACCTAGTACTGTACTTATCTACTTCAAAATCAACGAAGCATGTTTCTCCTCTATTATCAAAATGTAGTTAGCCTTATATAGAACTATTAAAAACAATACAAAGTGGCACAATTTCATAATTAGTATCCATTTCCAAAGTACCCGTCACAAATTTCCTAACCAAATTATATTCACATAGGCAATTTAAATTCACACTAATTCACATAAGTAAAACAAGTTAGAATTGTGTAATCACTAATATCATTTATCAGAAACCTAAAAAGAATAAATCCAGAACCAAAAATTGTAATTTTAATACAATGGCAACCTTAAAGATTTAAAAAATAAGTAACCTCAGGCTTAATTAAGGGTTTCCACTCCATGAGCAGTGAAATTTGTTGGTCGAGGTTTTCATGGGTATTGGAAGCTACATCCACACTACTACTACTACTAATTTTCTCTTTTTATATATACAAATTATACATATATATGTATAATCAGATATATAGATAGATTGGTTTTCGATTTCAATGAATTGATCGGCTCATCAAAAATGGTTCATACGAAGAAATGAAACCCACCCTTGTAAAATTGTTGTTTTCTTTTGTCTGGCTTATGTGAGTTTTGTTGTCATACTAGGTGTGTAACCCGCACGGATGCGCGGGAGCATACTGATACTTGTGTATTTTTTAGAACAAAAATTCAAAAGTGATAACTTATTTAAATGAATGAGTGTTTATTGATAATATATAAATAAGTAATGCATGTTTTATAGAATTTTTGGCCGGAATAGACATTTTTCCACCGGAATTAGCGCCGGTGGATTTCAACGGAAAATATTTATAAATCTCGTATATGCCGGCACTTGCCAAATCACCTAGCCACGTCGGATTTCCACTACACAAAAGCCCAGTCAGCGCCCAGTCAGCATTGCTTTCCACGTCGGATTTCCACAAAGCAAGTGCGGGCATTCCCAATGCCGGCTTTTGGAACATTTTCTGCGCCACTTTAATGCCACCGACAGTACCTTTAACACAAGCCAATCAAATTCTGCCACGTGGTAAAGACGGCATTGCCAATGCCGGTTCTTGAACAAGTTAAATTCCCATGCAGCGACCATCTTTAATTCCCACACATACAAAAATCCGATCACACACACAAAAATCCGGCGATTTCACCAAAAATCCGACCAAATTCAACCCCAAAACACAAAATGGCGCAATTTGGAGCAACCGCAACCCCCCGAAACAATGAATTGATGTTTTTACAAGCCGATAACCCCCACCGTTCTGCCCGTCTATTTAACAATTTGCAAGATGCTACCGTTCATATAAAAGCTAGACGGTGTGATTTCGGATTTTGGGACCTCACCGACAATATTCCGGAGCGTGTGAGAAACTGGATAGCCAGCGCTGGGTTCGACGGTGTATTACGCACCGGTTACCATAAAATCGACCACGCTCTGATTACGGCTTTGGTTGAGAGGTGGCGTCCCGAGACGCACACATTCCATTTTCCCACCGGTGAAGCGACTGTTACGTTACAAGACGTACAAGTTATTTGGGGGCTGCCTGTAGACGGACCGGTGGTTTCTGGAGTTTGGGAGTGTAAAAGCGAGGATTAGTGGGTGAGTGATTGTTTTGACTATCTTGGGTTTAGGCCAGTTGAGAGTGACGTTAAAGGTGGTAGAATAACAATGCAGCATCTAGTCGGGCAAATTCGTAATCCCTCTCGGAGCAGCAGGCAAAGAGCTAGATGTTATATTTTGGCTCTTTTGGGTGGGCATCTGTTCAGTGATGCAAGGTCGTATGATGTGCCGCTTAATTTTCTGAAAAACATAGACGACCTAACTGAGGGTGGTAGACTTAGCTGGGGCTCCGCAGTGTTGGCTTATTTGTACCGACAACTATGTACTGCTGCGGAGAAGCCGGATGTGAAAGGTATTCAGGGCCCGTTGATTTTGCTTCAGCTTTGGGCCTGGGAGAGAATACCTATTACTGCGCCCCGTATGATCCTACGGGAGGGTGTACAACATATTTACCCACACTACGTTGGTAGCAAGTAATATTTTTATCTCTGCATTACATTTTTATTATATTTGTTATTATGATTAATTTAGATTAATTTAGATTAATTTATATATTTATTATATTTATTATATTTATTATATTTATAATTTTTATATATTTATTATTTTTATATATTTATTATTTTTATTATATAATTTTAATTATTGATTATTATATTTATTATTTTTATTAAATTTTTACGATTATTATTTTATATATTAGGTGGCATCGCCAGTTTGGTACCTTTAGTCACACAGCCACACCGGCTCATGTGCTGGTTGCATACCGTGCCGCTTTCACCGCCTTGGAAGAGGGCCAGTTTATTTGGTGTCCTTATACCGATGTACTGGGGGACCTTGAGTATGATTGCCGGAGAGACAGCGGGATATGGGCATATAGTGGATTGCTTGTTTGGTGGTGTGTTGCGGAACCTCATGTACCGAACCGAGTATGCAGGCAGTTTGCATTCGGGCAAGGGGTTCCCGAAAGTTTGTTTATATTTTCAGCTAGACAGCACAAGAGGAACCATGACGGTAAGTTTAGCGGGGGGACGAGGTACAGACTGGGAGGAGAAGAAAGAGGCTGAGATAGTGTGGTGGAATGATAGACACAACCGTGTCTATCAATTTGATGGACCAGCGGGGGGAGGTGTTCTACCTGGCTATATGCAGTGGTATTATCAGCGCACTGTCTTAGTCATCACGTCTCCGGATGCACATAACCCTCCCAACGTGTATCCAGATTGGGGCGGTGTCCAGCAAGTACAGGTAATATGTTATGCTTATTTAATTTATTTTATATTACATATTACATTTGATTTGTTTATAATATATATATATATATATATATATATATATATATATATATATATATATATATATATATATATATATATATATATATATATATATATATATATCACATTTATTTTATATTATATGTTTTAAATTTTTTGCAGAACGAGACGTTGAGGGAAATCCACGATCGTGCTCGACGGAACATGGATAGTGGACTGGGGAACAACGCCATGTGGCAGGATTTTGTTCAACTCCCTAGTGATGCTATGGGATATGGACATAATCCGGACCGGATGAACTATGGATCGCAACAATTTGCGTTTCCCCCACATGCGTATTATCCGCGTCCTCCGTCTCCTCCACGCCAATATGGAGGTCAGTATCAGGGTGGTTGGGGTGGTTCCCAGTACGGGCAGCATACTCGGGCAGATGGTGGTGGTTCTCAGGACAAGGTTTAATATCTGGATTTTCTGTCAGATTTTTATGACATAAGGTACGGTATGGACGTGAAACAGTGAAAAGTTCACATCATACAGACCTTTAATAAAAAGCTTTTGATAAGCCGGATTTGCCAACACCGGCTTTTATCCATATCTCAAACCTACGTGGCATTTTCATTGGACAAGGTTTAATCTCTGGATTTTCTGTCAGATTTTATGAGATAAGGTTCTGTACTTTATATATATACTACCTACATCAACTCCCAACTCTCACCTCTCATAACTCTCATACAACTCTCACATAACTCTCATACAGAAACGCTCAAACAACTCTCATTTTTCCCCAACCATGTCTGAATTTACCACACTCCTTGTTCATCTAGTCCCTGGAAATGATCTTGAATTTGAAAACGGTTACTTGATTGGCGATCCATCAACCCGTCGTATTGTTTTTCCTCTGTACGAGAAGGTCAACCTTGCTACTTTCAAAGAGACGGCGTACAACAAATTGGCTGTGAGCAGTGAATTCTATAACCTTAAACTAACCCTGTGGTACACCTTCGGAGATCATGTTTTCCAGTGCGAAATGGTACACGATCAAACATTTGGAACAATCTATTATTTGAGTGGCGGCAACCCTCAATATCAAGCACAAATTCAAGCACAATTTTTCACAGTGCCACAAATTCAAACACAATTTTCTTTTACAGACCAAATGAGGAACATTCAATTACACAATCCTCATCAGTCTCAAGATGGGTTTCCATCATCCTACACAATTCACTTTCAACATTCTTCTTATGCTGAGCAACCGGAGTTCCCGTCAAGGCATGTTGAACAGTATAACGAAGAAGCCCAGAACCCTGAGAGTAGTCAACACCATGGCGAACAACAAGCCCCCCCCCCCCCCCCCCCCCCCCCCCCCACACCAGCAAGACGAAGAGGAAGCTTTTGGTGGAAACGGCCGTGAAGATTCCGATAACGACACGGTCGAGGAATATGCACCGGAGCACTATGCAATTCTTGGAGACGCTTCGGAGGACGAAGGACAACACGATGAGCTCGTACTTCATCGTGAACATGATGAAAGGGTCTTGGAATCAGACGTTGGTTTTGTGGGGGAGGAAGAATGAAATCGTCTTCCGTTCAACGAAGAGGAGGAAACGGTGGAGTACTGGCGTGAAAGCGATGACCCACGTGCCGGAGTGTACTTCAAAAACAAGGCACAATTTGTATATGCAATCAGAATATGGTTGCTAAAAAATAATAGGGAAATGTACTTGATGGACTCGAGGCCAGAGGCTTGGAAAGCAGTATGCTTCACAGCGGGTCCGGACTTCGTAGGCGACGAACACATGTATCCATGTGAGTGGACTGCTAGGGGTTCAAGTAGAAACAGTAAGGGATTATGGAAGCTGGCAGTTTGGAACCCAAGGCACAATTGTGTAGGATCGGTGGTAAGAAATAACAACCGTTCTTTGTCGGCAAACATGATTGCAACAAAAATTGGTCATCAAATCAAGTTGGACCTTACATACAAGGTAAAACACATCATTGCCACTTCCAAGAATACTTGGAACGTGGACGTGTCTTACTGTAAAGCTTGGAATACCCGTAGAATAGCCATTGATCGGCTCTACGGAACATGGGAGAGCAATTTTGCTGAGCTTCCGGCGTACATTGAGGAATTGGTACACCATAACCCCGGTACAATCGTGAACTGGTTACATGCCCAAAACGCAAACCAAGACGGTCCAGAAACATTTAGGTATGTATTTTGTAAATTACCAACTAAATATTATGATATAGTAAAAAGTAAACTGCATATATTGACATATAATAATTGTTATTTGATATGTGAGACACTAATGATATTGGATATAAATTGTTATTTGTGGTAAATTTTATTGAACACATATTGAATAACTTACGCAATCCATATTTGACTTATTTGAACGGATGCATGTGGTCCGTTTCCTTTTGAAACGGGAGTTATTCAATATGTGGACAATGACCATAGAGGCTATTTGCTTTAGGGCTCTCCCAATTTTGTTGCGTAGTTTAATACTAATACTCATATTAATGATTATAGTGAATTGTTTTGAAAGTAATAAAAAAAATTAATATGACTAAAAACGTAGTTTAATTGTAATACTCATATTAATGATTACAGTTTTCTTTTTAGGTATGTATTTTGGGCTTTTGGACCTGCCATTCAAGCATTCAAGCATTGTATTCCCTACGTAGTTGTCGATGGCACCCATTTGAAAGGAAACTATCGCGGGAAGCTTCTTACAGCCGTGACGAAAAACGCAAACGGGAATATACTTCCTCTTGCTTTCGCCATGGTTGATAATGAGTCAAATGACAGCTGGCGATGGTTTCTAAACAACTTCCGTAATAATGTTGCCGTAATTCATAAAGAGAAAGCCTTGTGTGTGATTTCAGACCGTCATTCGGGTTTGATCAACGCAATGGCTGAAATGGATGGCTGGCATCATCGTTACTGTCTAAGACACATAAGGAGTAACCTTATGACGACGTTTAAAGACCACAAGTTGAAAAAATGGTGTTGGTAGATCGGCACTTCAACTCAGCGGAGAAAGTATAGATACGCTGTTAGGAAAGTGAGAGAGATAAATGAAGAAGCTTGGGATTGGCTGAAAGCAATTGGTTTGAGTAAGTGGAAATTGATGCACGATAAGGACTATATACGTTGGGGAAACACCACCTCAAACATTGCAGAATCGTACAACAATGTGATACGCACAGTGCGCATGATGCCTATCAAGGCATGTATAGAAGGTACGTTCAACCTTACAAGAGCACACTTTGTACAAAACTTCGAGAAATCTAGAGGGTGCAATTCACCTCTTGCAACAGCCATGTGGAATCTCTACACTGGTCGGGAATCATATGCCACTCATCAGGAGGTAACACCTTACAATATCTCAGAGGGTGTTTATGAGTGTCGCACAAATGATCCCACAACCATGGGTGGGGAAAACACATACACAGTCACTTTTCCAAAAATGTCTTGTACTTGTGGAAAGTGGCAAATGCAAAGGATTGTTTGTTCCCATGGCATGGCTGTTGATGGACACGTGAACGGTCCTACTCGAAGAAACCATGAAGCTGCTCTTGTAATGGCTTCGAAATTCTATAGCGCAGATAAGTGGAGAAAGCAATATAACGCACAGTTTCGGCCACTACGACACATCGACTACTGTAGAAAACCGAACTGGACCATCGTGGCGGATTCAAGAATGATAATTACAAAAAGGGGAAGAAAGAAACAAAGAAGAATCCGTAACGAAATGGACCAGCCAAGCGGAAGTGCAAGTGGAAGTAGAACCCGAATGTGTAGTGGTTGTGGACAAACGGGTCACAACAGCCGAAGCCGGAATTGCCCACGTAACCAAATTTAGTGTGTATCGTAATTTCTCCATTCTATCTTTTTGTGTAATCACTTGTTGATTCTATGTTGGGATTAAGAGGGCCATTTCTTACTTTTAAGTTGTTATTTAATTTCTGTCCATTTTGTACATAGCATAAATCATACAAAAAAAAACCAGAAAGAATAATCTAACTTTTATAAACTCTAAAACAATAACATATTAACAAAACACAATTTGGAATTTTTCATAAAAATCATCACATTACATAAATAATTAACCCTAAACACTAACACAACCATTTTCAAAACAAAAAAACTAACCAAAATGATTTTTTGGCATTTTGTACATAGCATAAAACACACCAAAAAAACCAAAAATAAAAATCTAACTTTTACAAACTCTAAAACAATAACATATTAACAAAACACAATTTGAAAATTTTCATAAAAATCATCAAATTACATAAATAATTAACCCTAAACACTAACACTTAACCATTTTCAAAACAAATAAAAAAACCTAAACCCCAAAACCGCCTAACAATACCGGAAACCGCCTAGCAAAACCGCCAAAATATTCATCAAAAGCCGGCATTCCCAATGCCGGCTATTGACACGTTGGATGATGACTGGATATTAAGCTAGTGGAATCCTACGTGGCATGCACACATGGCAAGAGCCGGCATTGGGAATGCCGGCTATACGAGATTTCTAAAAATTTTCCGTTGAAATCCACCGGCGCTAATTCCGGTGGAGAAATGTCTATTCCGGCCAAAAATTCTGTTTTATAATGTACAGAGTATAGGGTCACGTTAAAAAGATGAACACCAAGACTTATACCACCATAATATTTAATGCGCAACAAACTCGCTTGATACTTTACAAAGAATGTTTTATTGGTTACTCAATAATTCACCGGTTTTGCTTATTCAAATATAACTCGCTTTTTAGATTATTGTCACACACGATGAATTGTTTATAGAACTAATAATTAGATTAAGAGCATATGGTTAGCAAAATATAACTACTAATTAGAATACAATTAGGCATGACCTTATATGCACATAAACCTATTTATAAGTTATAAAGGTTACATCTTGAGACCTGACTTTCTGAACTTTTACAAACAATCCATTCCTATTGCAGTGATATTTTTGTCTTAAGGATAAAAATATAAGTAGGTGATTAAAAAGAATAAGTAGATGATACAATAAATCCAAAACATATTAGATGTGGTTCAAACCCGACTTGTGAGCTTTGGGTCAATTAGGGTTATGGTTTTATGATATTACTTGTAACATATATATATATTTATCAATAATACAATAATAGGCTCGGGTTTCATAATCTAATATGGTATCAGAGCAGGTCTGATCCCGTCTCTATTTTTCTCCAAACCCTAATGGGCGTAGAGATGAGCCGGCTAGCTTGACTAGGTTCCAAACCCTAACAAAAAAAAAAAAAAAAAAAAAAAAAAAAAAAAAAAAAACCCTCAAAAAAATCGGATTTGTTCACCACCGGTCACAGTTTCGGTCATAACTCCTAAATCGCTTAAAGTTAGATGATGAGGTCGGCCCCAGTGGCTTCGTAATCAAATTCCGAAGAAAAGCATACCGGAATCGCCAAAGAAGACCACTAGACTCGTCCGCACGCTCCGAAACAATCACCGGGTTCAGATCTGAAAAAAAAAAAAAAAAAAAAAAAAGGTTTAGTGTTTTGCTATTAACTCTCAAACAGTTCGGAGTTAGCTGACGCCGTCAGCGGCATTGGATTCGTAATTAAATTCCGAAGAAAATGCATCCGGAAAAGCAGCGACCACATCATTAACGCGCCGTCACGTTCCGCCCAAGCAACAAGTTTTATCAGCAACTATCTATGTGTATCTATCTTTTTTTATTTTTTTTTATTTTTTTTTTCTTAATTACGTTTTCTTTTGCAATTTCATTCTTCAGTTCGAGCTTTCGCGATTTCGTCGCTCGAACTACCGGGGAGTATTAGATGTGGCCCAAGCCCAACTTTTGGGCTTTGGATCAATTAGGTTTAGGGTTTTATGATATTAATTGTAACCTATACATATTTATGAATAATACAATAATAGGCACGAGTTTCATAATCTAATAAAACAAAGATAATATTGAATTACCATTAATCACAACATAAAGGTTCTTACAAGTGTGGAATAAGATACATTATACAAACAAAATGATGCTTAATAGTTATCCATAATGGTTCAATAATATCATAGATTATATAATTATATGATAATGATAATTGATGGTCAAGTGCCAAAAAAAATGACAACATTTTCCGAACATTCTTGATCAACAGCCAACTTGAATATCATATATGTATCAATAGGAAAGTTTGTTGCATCTTCGAAATGTTTCCAATCACCTCTCATTAGAAAACAATCGTCAAAAATACGTCTCTCCCTCTTGCAGCAACAATTAAGCTCAAGCAACACATCATAACTTTGATCCACATTTCAGAACAACAAAGTCTTTATGTTAGGTTATGGTCACAGACAAACTTAGAAGGAATAGTGTAGCAAAATATGACACAAGAAAGATAAGTATATTGTGAAGTAATGATATAAACCATAAATATAAAGAAACTAACCAAAATGTTTTTGGTTAAAACTTGGTAATCCAACTTTCTTTTGAAAAATGGGACAATTTCGTTTATTTGACCTCGTGAAGAGCCTTCTTGTGTAATTTGTTGAAGGTTCATTCTACGAAATCTAGATAGTATATCGGGTCTATCTTGAGGAACCATTCTCTCGAAAAAAAACCTCGTCATTTGAGGCCACATGCACTAGTACATAGATCATTTTTTGGAACAGCGGAAAACCTTTTT
The DNA here is from genome assembly GCA_910822075.1 of Senecio squalidus. NCBI lineage: Eukaryota > Viridiplantae > Streptophyta > Magnoliopsida > Asterales > Asteraceae > Senecio > Senecio squalidus. Next base: position 45,231,801 of record CAJVGC010000060.1, on the reverse strand, counting down.
TGAACCAGTTTTATAATCGTTCTAAAAGATCAAGCTCCAAAAAAGTAAAGGTTTTTCGAAACGCTTATATAAATAGTTCTAAAAAATGGTAGATTATTTGGAACGTTTGCTGAAAGGCGTTCTAAATAATATTTTCCATATTAATATATGTATATTTATTTACTAATTAATCTTTTTGGAACACTTTTGGAACCGTTCCAAATAATTTGTTGCTGATCAGTAGTAAGGTTACTACTGATCAGTAGAAGGTTACTACTGATCAGTAGTAAGGTTACTACTGATCAGTAGTAAGTGGTTACTACTGATCATCACCTTAATCGGACGGTCAGCATTGGTTCTTAGCGTTCCTATACTTTGGGCCGTTCTTACCCGATCCAATTACTATATATATATATAGGGTGAGGTTCGGGTAAGAACGGCCCAAAGTATAGGAACGCTAAGAACCAATGCTGACCGTCCGATTAAGGTGATGATCAGTAGTAACCACTTACTACTGATCGGTAGTAACCTTACTATTGATCAGTAGAATTTGTTGCTGATCAGTAGTAAGGTTACTACTGATCAGTAGAAGGTTACTACTGATCAGTAGAAGGTTACTACTGATCAGTAGTAAGGTTACTACTGATCAGTAGTAAGTGGTTACTACTGATCATCACCTTAATCGGACGGTCAGCATTGGTTCTTAGCGTTCCTATACTTTGGGTCGTTCTTACCCGAACCTCACCCTATATATATATATATATATATATATATATATATATATATATATATATATATATATATATATATATATATATATATATATATATATATATATATATATATATATATATAGAGGTTGGTTCTTGTAAAACAAACTTTAAGGTAAAATAAGTAAAAAAAAATTAAAAAATAATTTATAACGTTATATATTTTGGATTATCATTCATTTTACCCATATATCAAACTTTAAAAAACGAAGTTTTGTTGTAAATTAAAAAATGGGTAGTTTTATCATTGTGCATCAGATTTAAATATTTACTTCACAAAAACAATGAATTTGATGCACAACCCCTAAACGACATATATTTTGATGCATATCAAAACTTGCTTTTTTAAAGTTTGTTATAATTGAATAAATAAACATAATACAAAATTACACATATTATAAATTATTTTTTCATATTTTTTTACTTATTTTATTTTAAATATTAGTTTATAAGAACCTCATCCTATATATATATATATATATATATATATATATATATATATATATATATATATAATATATATATATATATATATATATATATATATATATATATATATATATATATATATATATATATATATATATATTTGGTTTCAAATGAGAACAATGTAAATATTTAGGAACTATAAGAACCACTTTTTAACCGATCATTTAACAAAACCCATTTCATTTTTAAAATTTAATATCTTTTAAATTAAAAGCTTTTACGAAATAAAAAACATACCATTAGAACGAGTATTTAATTCTCTTTCGGAAAAATATAAACTTTTTAATTTTGACGATTTTTTTTTTTTTATATTCACTCGTGAATATTCTACATAATATGAATTTTTCAAAAACTGTGCATATACATTGTTGAATACCACCATATACACTTGTGTATATATATATATTCACTGGTGAATATATGGTTAGAATGTAGGTCACGAACTACTTCATACACCGGTAAATAGAAGTGTATTCACTTGTGTATACATATGTATTCATCAGTGAATATATTGTTCAAATGTGTTTTTGGTGAATTATTATATACAGTGGTGAATATTTAGTATATACACTAGTGTATATACCGAAACTCACCAAAAAAAAAAATCGTCAAAAGTATATCAAGTGGTTGCTCGTTGGAAAGATAATTAAATGTTTGTTCTAATGGTGTATTTAGTTTTTCCTAAAACCTAGTTATACTCTAGATATGTTAATTTAAAGTTAATTAGGATTTTATAGTGGGTTTTAATTGATTGTTTAAAAAGTGCTTACTATGGTTTCTAAATATTTAGTGGTTCCAATTTCAACCCACCTCTCTCTCTCTCTCTCTCTCTCTCTCTCTCTCTCTCTCTCTCTCTCTCTCTCTCTCTCTCTCTCTCTCTCTCTCTCTATATATATATATATATATATATATATATATATATATATATATATATATATATATATATATATATATGGGTGAGTTATTGTAAAAAGTTTTTAAAATAAAAAGGATAGGTAGGAATGTGAGTCACTCATTTAGTCAACAAAAAGGGGGTTTGAAAAAGTCAACGCGGTGGCATTTTGGTAATTATTTCGAACTTTCATGCCCTTTTGGTAATTTGCGGAAATCTGTTTTTTTTTTTTTTTTTTTTTTCTTTTTCAGATTACTCATTTTTTTTAATCTTTGTGCATAACTATTTCAATCTTTGTGCATACCTATTATCAATAACGTGTGCATCGATTTTATGTGCATAACAAAATTCTATATAAAAATTGCGAACATTGTGTATCGGTTTTATATAAAATAACTTGTGCATTAATTTTATGTAAGTTTTTTATACAAAAAATTACAAAACATTGTGCGTAAATATTAAATATATCTGTGCATAATTACAAAAGATTGTGCATATCTTTACAAACCATTTGTGCATACTTTACAAAACCATTTTGCATAAAAAAAAAACATCCCCTGTCACCGGAAAACCGCCGAAACCTCCGGTCAGAGTCACCATCTCCGGTCACAGTCACCACTTTGATAATTTTGCGGAGCATCATCTTGTCCTTCAATGCTTATTTTCAAAAATACAAAAACTAATTCAAAAACTAATTCAAAAACACAACCAACCTTAAATCGATGGTACCATAAATCGGCAGTGGTGATGATTTTGCGGCAGTGGTGATGATTTTGCTAAGAAATCGGAATGTACCATAAATCGGAATGTTCATTCGATGGTACCATAAATCGGAATGTTCAGCGGCAGTGGTGATGATTTTGCGGCGGCAGCGGCGGCAGCGGAGCAGCGGCAAGCCGGCAGCGGAGCAACGGCAGTGGAGATGATTTCGCCGTCGCTTCCGCCATTGATTTTGCGGTGGTGATGAGGTTAGGGTTTTGGAAAATGGAAAATGGTTGAGGAGGCTGGTATTCATTTTCGTTTGAGATTAGGGTAGGATTGGGGAGATAGGGATGAAGAAGTGGAGTGTAAAATACCGAAATTACCCTTAATGAGATTTATATGGACCTAATTCTTTTTGGGCACGTGTCACCTCCTCCTTCCTTCCTATCCTTTTTATTTTTAAATCCTTTTTATAGGATCCTAATCCTATATATATATATATATATATATATATATATATATATATATATATATATATATATATATATATATATATATCCTAAGTGTAGTGCTTCTTCCCCTCTGCTGCCTATTGGTAGGTAACATCGATGAAGCTACGGCGAAGGCTATTAACTTAGAAATGGAGAGCAATATATATATATATATATATATATATATATATAATTTGTTCAAAAATTATTATTAAGATACTGATACACCACTCATCCATATAAACAATAACAAATCTGCAAAAATATATATAAAACTACGACTTTCCGAACAAATATATTAATGAACAAAACGAACTAATATAACAAATAAGTATATCATACACGTTATTAACGTTGTACAGACGATAGATAACCTCTAAAACTATATAGACAAGTTCCGACCCTTAATCATTGTTGTGATAAATTGTGGAGCGAGACTATGTAAAAACTTGTTTAGGTCTTCTTCTTGGGCAATACTTGAATCGTGCCAAATCTGTAAGAAAAAATTAAATGAAAATATTGGTACAATAAACAAAATATATAATAATACTTACGGGTATAGAAAATTATTGTCCATGTTGTCGATTAGACACCTTAACTTTATAATATAACATGAAACGGAAATCAGTAGAAAGAAACAAACATAAACATGTTAAACACAAACTTGCAAAGCTTAACACCAAACCAAATTGTTGACTTACAAAACTCTTTTAAGGAATAGACTACAAAACTATTGAACTACCTAAGTATGGGAAAATAGGTTTTATAGTCTTACACAGGAGAAGATATATATAAAGGTGTAGTGTCTATGGTAATATGTGTTCACGTAATCTAATAATCAGAAAATATTCTATATATAAAATGGGTTTGATTTGATAATGGGCTGGATAAGAGAATGGACTGCAGGAAATGTGATTTATAAGAAAGTTTTCTAGGTATCTATTATATCCATAGTTTGAATGTAATTTGTTTGTTGTTGCTATTTTGATACCAAAATAAGCCCGAATTTTATGGGCTGTGTAAAGCTTATGAGATTATTACTGTTTATTATGACTTGTTAAATAGTAATAAGCTCATAAGTCGTTATATACACTCAAACAAAGACCTCTAAATCTAATTCTAAAAATTTGAAGATATTTATACAAAATTATTATTATTATACTTTAACAAATAAAAAATTACAATTTTATGTTTACTAAAAGCCATCGATATGCTCTTTCCAAATAGTTAATCTGAAATTTCATTTAGTTAATATTGAAGTTTATATAGCATTATTTATATTTATATAAATCTTTAACAACTAAAAGAAATGGGTTAATACTAAAGGTAAAGTAGAACAGTTGTTACATAAATAAAAAGGACTTGGTTTAATAAATCTGATAGGATTTTCTTAACAAATAAACATTAGAGATCTATTTATGACATCACTTAGAACAACTAATAAACATTAGAGATCTATTTATGACATCACTTAGAACAACTGGAGGGAAAATTTATCTTGAGAGAATGACACATCAAATATGATGATATCATGTAGTAGTTGAAAAACTTTGATTAAGTATGGTAATATATGTTTTAGTCCCTGATTGCCAACTAGTTGACCCAACAAACCCAAAATTTTAATAAGGTCAGGTGTTTTTCTTATTTCTTTATCGAGTTCGGGTCTAACCATTAGATAATCATGCATCCATTCCCGATTTTAGGTAACATTTATACAATCCCGATTGAGGGAGCAATAGAGATCTAGTTGTACTCAAAATCAAAACCCGATTAACACTTTATGTATGAGATTATCACATTAACGGTTTAAGTTTCAAATCCACTCAATTTTTAAAACAAGGACGAAATAACATATTGACACATACACAACCTTTTTAGTCAATCACAACTACTCATTTTCAAAACATCGAGCTAAACGCGGTTAACAACTTTGTTATGGATGGTGTGTTTGTAACAACAAATTCTTTAACCGTCACTTTTTCCTTTAGTAACAACATCAACAACCCAAAAACATAAAAGTGAATTTTTATGTTGGTAGACTAGTGCAATAACAGATTAACATGACCCGCCTAAACTCGATCCAACCACATTCAATTCCTTACCAGGTCAGGTTTAAAACCTGATTCGAAAATATTTATTGGTGTCGGATCAACCTATTTAATAAAATTTAATTGATATAACTAACGATACATCTAAACATAGTTATATGAAATTTTGTAGAGGAGTAATATAATAAAGAAACCCAATAAATATGTCTGAAAATGGATGAGCAATTGACACATGGATTTATGGCTTCATCATCTTTTTATGTTTATTTTTAAGATAACGAATTCAGAATTACTAATGTCATGATAAGTCTAATCTATTTATTTTTTTCCCATTATTATATCATCCTCTGATTTTGGCAAATGTTTTGGTAAAATGTTTTGGTAGGAGGATATTTATGGATGATATATCATTATCTTATATAATTTTTATAGTAAAATAATTTTTTCATTTTAAAAATCAGATACCTAAGAAAAAAAGAACTTAGACATCAATAATTGAGAAAAAGTAAACTTACAAAAAATCTTGTATTTTTCTTAAAAGGAGATGATTTTCAAATCATTTCACTTATGACTCGAGTCGACAAGAAAAAATAAAAACCAAAGAAAGGAAAATTGGAATGATATTTATATCAAATCAACTTATCAAAATGACGTTTCTACCCTGTTAAAATATTACACTCATAGTCTCTAAAAAGATCAAATGTGTAATTTTTAAAAAGATTATATTAGTCATTTACATAAAGTTAACGGACGTCTATTACGCATTTAGGATTTTGATATTGACCATCTTAATGGTGGTTTTTAAAAAGTTATTATAACACGCCACCTGTAAACACACGCGTCGGCAGGGAAGAAGTCACCGCCTTTCTTTGCTGGATCGGATTCTTTACTGGATTGATCTGCTGGATTGCAAGCCCAAAGCCCAAATCGAATTAAAAATTATTTTAGGCACGAACTCATATGCATGTTGCTAAATTAATAAGGGGATAGGTAATGCTTTATTTCTTTTATCTTACCAAAACTGACTTTCTGTATTTTTTGAATAATCACTTCATTAATTATTATACAACCAATTTATTCACGGATTTAGTTGCTAGAGACTACCCTTTTTGCCTTTCGATCAACACAAACAGAATATAAAAAAAGTAAAGATTTCTTGGTTGGTTATATCAAATCTACATATTTGATCATCTATAGTTGGTAATTACACTCCTTTATTTTGAAACTCCTTGTACCATTAATTGTTAAATTACTGGTTTGTTATATCGAATCTATATATTTGATCATTTTAGTTGAAAATTACACTCCTTTGTTTTGAAACTCATCGTACAATTAATTGTTCAATTTAACAGTTAATGATACAATGAGTTTGAAAATAAAGGAGTGTAATTTTCAACTATAAATGATCAAATATGTAGATCCGATATAACCAACCAGAAACTCTTTATTTTGTTATATTCCATTTGTGTTGATCGAAAGGCAACAATTTACTGGCATATCGAATTTACCTAAAGAGTATTATCATCGTGATGTTGTATCAACCTTAATTACCTTTTAAAGATTTTTGGCGATGATGATTTAAGAAAAGCTTAATAAGAATTAAACTCTAAAATGCTATAAAGTGTTTGTTTTAAGAATAAAAAAAAAAAACAATAATCGACTCCACAAAATTGAGGTTTATTCATATTTACCAAACAAGGGAGGCCGGTTTAGAAATTGATTCCCGTCAAACTCATACACATAATGATTAATCACTACAAATCAAATGTCGCTATAAAGTTTTTGTAATTTGTTGGGTACCATGGCCCGTTTGAACTCATGTTATGATGATGGTGATAAGATAATACTATACTAGTGGTATGACTTGGAACATTTCTCTTGTGATGACGAGACGATGTGACCATATATGGAAGAGTGGGTTGTTTTGTTAGTCAATGTATGAATGATTTGATATGACCTGCTCATTTATGCCAAACTTTGGTTAGTATTAGATAAATATATTGTTTATTATCTGAAAAGAAAAAATCGAAAAATATTGATATTAAAAGTTGTTTCTTTTTTTTTTTCTGGATAAAAAAGTTTATTTTTCTTTAAATATATAACAAAAGGTTATTAGATCTTGAGGCATGTTAACGAACTTTCTAGGTACATTAGTGTCTTAGAGATATGCAACACTCTTAACTTTTTTCAAACTCTTCAAATATTTACTCTAAACACTAAAAGTCATATAAAAATATAAAAAAATCAATCAAAGAGTAAAAAATAAATAAAAAAGAGTCAACGAGTTGTTAGACTCGTCCAAACTCAGCTTGCCAAATTCAAAATGGGGATCGTCGTATATTTAAGAAAGTTCACTGACATGGTAGCGAACACTTAGAGAAAAAAAGGAATAGGTATGCCTCATGTCTTTAAAATACGGTTATTTCTATATGCTTTTCCCTAAAATGAAGTAAAATATTGACATCATTTTCTTTTAAATAGTAGTGAAAATGGTATTATCTTAAAGTAGTGAAAATGGTAATTAAACTGCCTAAACTTTTAACCTAACTATTTATTTTATTGATAAAAAGTACGATGGTCCACTACTCACTCCACTACCAAGTACCAAGGTAGGTAATTCAATGAAATAAAAAAATTGCCAATTTTGTTTGGTGATAATCTAAGATTGATGCTCCCATTTAAAAATGGGTTGTGTTATGGCAACCCCTACCCTACATGTCTCCATCTCCTTCCACTTTATGTTCCATCTATGACACATAATGTGTCATAGATGTGATTTTTTTTTTTGCTTTTTTGTCTTTTGATGTCTTTTTATTGTCGTTTTCTTTATTTTTCAAGTATTGTAAAATAACAAACATTATATATAATTTAACAAAAAAATAAATTGTATATTAAAATGCAACATTCGTATTCTATTATTCACATATTCGGTATAATAAAAAACAGTATAATGATGTAACGAACAAATAAATTATGTATTAATAAAAAAACAGTATTATTCACATCCATGACACACATGTTTTTATAAAAATATTTTAATTAATATTAATATTTAGGATATAAAAATGTTTAATAATAATATTTATAAAAATGTTTTTATAAAAAGGGTTTTTCTAACTTGTGCCCTAGGGGCACATGTTAACACCATTTTTCAATATTAAAAGTAAAATCAAAAGTACCTGTTTGAGCAACGATTGACGGGGCTCAAGGGTTAGGGGTGTTGGCTAATCCTTACGATCTCCTGCGAGAGCAGTGCAAACCTACTAAGCTCTTGACGAGCCTAAGGTGACGTAATGATTAGCGGGTGTGACGTAAGAGAGTGGGAAAAACTGCTCTTGAACGTGTATGTGTGAGTGATGCAATGATTGACAACCTGCCCTCTGACATTGATCAGAGGGGTATTTATAGGCTTGAGATTAGGGTTTCCATTTATGGGCTGAGGCCCAATGATTACACCCATGGGCCGTTACTTTATGATCCACAAATGGGTAAGTGACGTAAGCATGTGTGCTTGCGACGTCAGGTCAACTTAAGTCAACTTAAGCGTATGCCGGACAGAAGTTAGCGTTACCGGGCAGCCAGGCCAACCGGGTAGGCTGTGCCCGGTAACGGGGCTAAAATGCCCGGTGGTTTCCGAGGTATACCGGGGTGAGCTCGAGCACGGGGCTCTTTAACCCGGTAACGGGGCTTAGTTTCTAGGCGGTATCCGAGAACGGCCCTAGAAGTGTCCGAGATGCCTTGGCAGGGCCACTTATCTCGGTAACGTGGCTTAGTTTCTAGGCGGTATCCGAGAACGGCCCTAGAAGTGTCCGAGATGCCTTGGCAGGGCCACTTACCTCGGTAACGGGGCTAAGGTGTCCGAGGTTACCCGGTCATGTGTCCGGGGTATCCGAGGTTTCTAGGGCGGTATCCGAGCAGGGGCTGTTTACCCCGGTGACGGGGCCCAAGTATCCGGGGTGTCCGATGTGTTGCTCGGTAACGACCCAGATGGTCTCGGCGGTGTCCGAGGTAATCAGGGCGGTGTCCGAGGACTGCCCTGAGAACCTCGGCGGTGTCCGGGGTGTCCGAGTTGTTGCTCGGTAACGATCTAGATGGTCTCGGCGATGTCCGAGGTAATCAGGGCGGTATCCGGTAACGGGGCTCCTTAGCCCGGAGACGGGGCAGGTTTACTTGGCAGCGGGGCTCCTTGGTCGTGTAGGTTTTGTGTTCGAGTCGTTTTCGGTTGTCGGACCACATACCTCAATAGCCCCCCCAAGTTTGATTTTTTGTTTGAATTTTTCGAAAAATTTTCAAAATTTCAAAACTTTACCTCTTTAACCTTTCCCCCCAAGATTTTTCTATAAAATCTCTCCTCCTTTTTACTTTTTACTTCATTTATTTATTTTATTTTTTTTAGCTACTCTTTTTTCTCTGTATCCCTTTTCTTTTAAACTTAGGCAAGAAAACTAAATTGCCCCAAGAACCAATCACCAACCACCACTTAAACCACCACCGTCGCGGCGGATTGCGGCGGCTATGGCGGCGGTGAACGGCGGCAGTTGAACGTCGGTAGTTGAGGGCGGCGGCGGCTGAGGGTGGTAGGCGGAGGGCGGCGGCGGCTGAGGGTGGTAGGCGGAGGGCGGCGGCGGTTGCGGCAGCCGTGAGATTTTCCGGCAGATCTTTCTTTTTTCAAGTGAGTTCTTTTCTTGAATTTTTGTTTTTGCTCCTTTTGATCTTTGTAAAATCCCTTGTTAAAATTACTAGGGTTTTTGTTTTTAGCTAGGTCACCCCTTCCCCCCCTCTTTTTTTTTAATCATCATTTAGGAGTAATTTAGGAGGGCCGTAGCTAAGCACTTCCCTTGTTAAAATTATTAGGAGTAATTTAGGAGGGCCGTAGCTAAGCACTTCCCTTGTTAAAATTATTAGGAGTAATTTAGGAGGGCCATAGCTAGATTTTTATTTTTTGTTAGCCGTGAACTTTATTCCGTGTAGGTATTTTCCTTGTTGGTTATGTCGTAGGAAAATGTCGTTTCTGGGAGGGAGTTTTCTGGGAGGAAATTTTGTCCGTCCTTAGCACCCTTTATTTTTATATATTGCTAACATTTTTTTATTTTTTTTTTTTTTTTTATTTTTTATTTTTTATTTTTTTGTGCTTGCTAGGTTTTGTTAGCGGCTTGGAATGTCTGACCTCTCTGTCCTGGAGGTGGATGAGGGGAATGGGAGGAAGGAAGGGTCTTCTTCTCCTCTGACGATGGAGGGTTATCCGTGTTTGCTTAAAAGAGCTCAGCTAGGTAAGCTTCTGAAGGCTAAGCATTATGGTCTGCACCATTATAAGGTGAGACTTCCTCGTGAGAGTGATCGGGCGTGTGATCCCCCTGAGGGGTTCATAACATGTTATTGGGAGTACTTATTAGACGGTGGTCTGAGATTTCCCCTTTCTCGTTATTTCTTGGATGTGGCGAAGCATTACAAGATTGGTTTTTCTCAATTGGGCCCTCTCTTTATTTGGAGGATTGTTGCCCTCCAGATGCTTCAGCATGCTTTTGATAGAGAGCCTTCTGTGGATTTATTCAGGCTCTCATTTATAGTAGTGAAGCAGCAGAGTTGGTTTTTGTGTAGACCTACGGGTGCAGCCAAGCACGTTTTCGTTGGCTTACCTGATAGTGTGAGGGGATGGAGAAATAATTTCTTTTTCGTGGAGGATTCTTGTATTCCATCTGGGTATGAGTTTCTTCGTGAGAGGATTGATGGTATTGATAGTCGTGCTCGTATTAAACCCGATGGTGTCCATGCGAAAGATTGTCTGGCTTTTCTTGCGGACGTTATTGGGGGTTTGAACATTCAGTATCGGAGGTACTCGTCCACCGTCTTGTCAAGGGGGGGTATATGTGCTAACCCGAAAGCACCGTTAGTGCCGATGATTTTCACGGTCACTGCTGAGGGGAGGCGAATAGGGAAATGTATGTCTTTCTCTATTCTTTTTTTTTTTTTTTTTATCTAACCTTTTTGCTTTATTTAACTCTTTCCTGTTGGCTTTGTTGTATTGCAGCTTTGGGTTTGGTGGAGGCCATGTCTGTTGATAAGAAGACTGTCTTGGCTACGAGAGGTGTTCCACCTAAGGGTGTAAGGAGACTTAGGGGTAAGGGAGATGTGGATAAAGTGGTTATTGAAGCCATTGGAGAGGAGGTGTCTGATACTGACGATGATGATGCTGATGATGATGATGATGACAATGAGGATGATGACGATGATGATGGTTCGGTGTCTCCTATTATTGGTGGAGGTATGTTTCATGGTATGGTAGTTCTACGTCCATGTGTGTTAGGTTTTTTCTTCCCTCCTTTTTATACGTTGGCTTTCTTTAGTAGGGGATGATATTGCGGAGCCGGATGTTGAGGTTGTAGAGGATGTTGAGGCCGTTGTAGGCGAGGATGCTAGGGCCGATGGTTTGTCTATAGATGACGTTGGGGGTGAGAGCCTTGTTGAGCTAGCCCCCCAGACGACCTTGGGATTGTGCCCTTTGATGACGTTGTTGATGATGATGACGATGATGATTTGCTTATGTTATCTCCCCGAGATGATGGTGAGTATTGTGTGTTTATTTTAGCTATGTTTGTCACACCCAGCATTAAATGGCGGAACCGAGGTGTACAGTGTATACGGTATCAGAGATTCAAAGGTTACATTAAACATAAGTAGTCCATACATCATCAACATAGATAAAGAGTTTGAAAGTAGAATACGTTATTACAATCATCCGAAAAATATCAAAAATACGGCTACAGCGTTTGGGATACTAAGGAATTAAATAAAGCAAAATAAATTCCATGCAAAAGATCCACGTAGCCAAGCAAGCATAGCATCAAAATAGAGTAACCTCAAATCCCTGAAAAGCGTTAAAATACGACGTCAACATAAAGTTGGTGAATTATTCGCAAAAGTAAATAAAATCATATTAGTATAAAAGTTTTCAATAGGTTTTGACCCAAAAATGATAAGATTTGAAGATAAGTCATTTGAAAATGATGTTTCAAAATATACGTGAGGTTTACAAAAACCATACTCATACTTATACCATAAAATACCATAATCATTTCATAAAAATACCATACTCAATTCATAAAATACCATACTGGGTAGATAACATAATACCATACTGGATAGAATAATAGCTTTAGGAACATACAATACACCTGAACCATAACAATACTGGCAACTAACCCCACCTAGTGTCTTAAGCTAGGTTGTCCTCGAAATCAACGGTCATAACATTACTAACACGGACAGGGCGCATCCATCATCCATCGTGTTAGAAATGAGGGTTTGTTAGACCCATATAGCGCTATATATACGAACCGACGGCTAAAAGCTAACAGGTGTGTATACGGGGCCTTGTACTACCACAAAGGCGGTACAAGTTTGGGTAAGACCATCTAAAGCATTCATATCCAAAATACATACCATAATACATACTCATAATACATAATATACCGTAAAAATACATTTATTTATAACGCTAATCATGCCCAAAAAGTATAAAAAGGTAAAAAGGGCAACGAATAACTCACAGAATAGCAATGCAATCCAAACACGATACGTCGGGTAATAATATAATACGGTCAAGCTTCCACGTCTAAGTGCCCTAAACATCACGTAAATAAACATGTCTAAGTATCTCTAAGTCTAGTGGGGTATGCCTTAACGATTAACGTCTCATAATATGCTATAATATGTTTTAGTTACGAAGAGTTTATGATCACGATGGTTTAAAGGAAAGATATAGCATTACGTAGCAAAATACAGGTTTTCAACCAAAACCGTGTTAATAGTGTATATTATAAAATTGACATGTGTTTTAGGGTTAAAGCATAAGCTTTGAAAGCGTGTAACACTTTGATTACGTTATAACGTCATTATAAATGGGTTTGATCAAAAACCTAATTAGTTACGCTAGGAACAGTTACTCTAGGAACAGTTACTTGAGAGTAACTGAGTTACGTGAGAGTAACTGAGTTACGTGAGAGTAACTGAGTTACGTGAGAGTAACTGAGTTACGTGAGAGGGAGCATAGTTACGTGAATGGGTGCTAGTTACTTGATCAGTTACGTGCACGTAACACAGTTACGTGACGTAACTGGGTTTTTACGAAAAATTACATTCGGGATGAGATTCAGAGTGTTTTTAAGCATCAAAATGACCCATAATCGAAACCCTATGTCCAGAATGTGTTTAGGTATAATAATCTTAAATTAAATTCGAGTTTTGAGACGGTGAAAGATGGTATTTCCGAGTTTGAATCAAAATAACAAAGTTTAAAACTAAATCCGAGAAATACTTACCCCGATCGTAACGAAAATTGGAGATAGATGAAGATGATAACGGTGAAACAATAATCTAGTCTCGGATTTTGGATTTCAACGGTCGGATCGCCGGAAAAATGTAGAGAGAAGGAGGAGTGTTTATGTGTGTGTTCTTGAGAGAGAAGGTGTAGGAGGTGAATGAGGAGAAAAGACAAAAAGGTAGGTGACAAATAAGACAAAATAGGTTGGTAGACCCTTTTATAATAAAAATCTGGAAAGGACTAAAATTGTAATAGAATTTCTCCCATAGGACTAGCTTTGTAATAAATTTCCGAAAGGACTAAAATGAAATACTTTTTAAACGTTAATCTTAATCGTATAATTAAGGCATAATTCCCCTAAACTTATCATAAGAGCATACTAGACTTATACTAAAGGCACTTAGAACTAAACGTTCCCGACATAAAGATTCGAATCACATAAATACAAATACGATACTTAATAAATACGGAAATACGAATACAATACTCATAAAATACGAATACGATAAAACATAAAAGGAATACAATAGGGTCAAAACATAAACAATAATAAATAAAACGAATACGAGTCGATAGAAATATACCTAGAAATTCGCGAATGTCACAGTCTCCCCAAGTAAAAAGAAATTTCGTCCTCGAAATTATCACTTGGTACTACTTCCGGGGGAAAGGTGAGGATACTTCCGCAGAATTTCATCTTCGCGTTCCCACGTGAACTCAAAACGGGAATTCCAACGACCCTTGACAATCGGGATCTTACTTCGTCGTAGACGCTTAACATCACTAGCAACGATCTCGATCGGTTCCTCAACGAAATGAAGCTTATCATCAATCTGGAGTTTCTCAAGCGGAACTAATAACGTTTCGTCAGCCAGGCATTTCTTCAACTGAGACACATGAAATACATTATGTACGCTGCTCAGTTCTGCCGGCAAATCTAGTCGATACGCAGCTGGGCCGATGCGGGCTAAAATCTTGAACGGACCCGTGTACCTCGGACTCAGCTTACTGCGCTTCACGAATCGGACAACCCCTTTCCATGGAGATACTTTCAATAATACCATATCCCCAACACTGAACTCAAGAGGCTTCCTGCGCTTATCATCATACTTTTTCTGTCGATCTCTTGCAGTAATTAATCGTTCTTTGATCTTGAAGACCTTGTCAGTGGTCTCTTGTATAATCTCTGGACCAGAAATCTGACTGTCTCCAATTTCTGCCAAACATACAGGCGATCGACACTTGCGGCCATACAAAGCTTCAAAAGGTGCACACTTGATACTCGTGTGATAGCTGTTGTTGTACGAGAACTCAATCAACGGCAAATGAACGTCCCAACTACCACCAAAATTAATTGCGCAAGCTCGTAGCATATCTTCCATGGTCTGAATAGTTCTCTCACTCTGACCATCGGTCTGAGGATGATAGGCGGTACTCATACTAACCTTGTACCCATAGCGGTCTGGATGACTTCCAAAATCGTGAAGTGAAACGAGCATCACGATCGGAAATAATCGATACAGGAACACCGTGTTTCGATACAATCTCTGCAATATACAAACGTACGAATCTCTCCATCGGATAATTCTCACGAATCGGTAGGAAATGAGCAGACTTCGTCAACGATCAACAATAACCCAGATACTGTCATAACCACTCGAAGATCTCGAGAGCTTTGTAACGAAACCCATAGTAATACGCTCCCATTTCCACTCGGGAATCTGTTTGTTGGAGTAGCCCCGACGGTTTCTGATACTCAATCTTCACTTTGGAACAGGTCAAACATCGACTAACATACTCGGCGATCTCACTCTTCATACCCGGCCACCAATAGAATTCTTTCAAGTCATGATACATTTTGTCGGA
>CAJVGC010000060.1:45157967-45216144 GCA_910822075.1 Senecio squalidus | reverse complement strand
AAGGGCCGGCTATATGCCGGCTGTCAAAAGCCTAAGCCGCCGGCACAAAGGCCGGGCTAAAAAAAAAAAAAAAAAAAAAAAAAAAAAAGAAAACTTACCAAAAAGTAGAAGAGTTAGGCTTCAAAACCTAATTTTTAAAACCTAACTGGGGGGCATGATAGTGTTAGTAGGTGATGGCTTATATTTATAGCCTATCAATCCTAACATTTGGATTAAGCCCACTAAGATGTGACAAAAGGGCTAGAACCGACACCAGAGACCTAGGAAAAGGGCCCAGCACCTGGCCCGTGTCCGGAACCAGGCCGTGTCCCGGCAAGTGTCCGGGAGCCAAGCCGTGTCCCGGCAAATGTCCGGGAGCCAAGCCGGTCCCGGCAAGTGTCCGGGAGCCAAGCCGTGTCCCGGCAAAGTGTCCGGGAGCCAACCCGTGTCCCGGCAAGTGTCCGGGAG
The DNA here is from genome assembly GCA_910822075.1 of Senecio squalidus. Classification (NCBI taxonomy): domain Eukaryota; kingdom Viridiplantae; phylum Streptophyta; class Magnoliopsida; order Asterales; family Asteraceae; genus Senecio; species Senecio squalidus. The sequence continues at coordinate 45,215,697 of CAJVGC010000060.1, read as the reverse complement.
CAACCCGTGCCCCGGCAAGGGACCGGGAGCCAAGCCCGTGTCCCGGCAAGTGTCCTGGAGCCAAGCCAGTGTCCCGGCAAGTGTCCGAGAGCCAAGCCCGTGTCCCGGCAAGTGTCCGGGAGCCAAGCCGTGTCCCGGCAAAATGTCCGGGAGCCAAGCCGTGTCCCGGCAAGTGTCCGGGAGCCAAGCCGTGTCCCGGCTGCGTCTCGGCACTTAGCATCCTGTGTCTGGAGATCTGCCGATCAGTCCGACACTCATGGCCTGGCATGTATAAAGATTTGTGTAGACCAACTGATGCTTTGGAGTTCGTCTCACAGTACCATACCCCTGACATCCTACCAGTCAGACACTCAAGCCTAATCCTTGAGTGTAACCGTCAGAGCATTAATAAGGTCATATTAATAACATAGACGTTAATGGCCATTAGAATCCCATTGATGAGCCATAAATGGTCATCATTGTCATACGTTGTTAATACCTGGAAGAGTTGGGTATAAATACTTAACACTTCAGGTTTTGGCCACAACTTCATCATCTTCCTCACATACTCACTGACCGGAATACTTAAACATATTCCGTCAAGCCCTTTCCGATCAATCTCTTGTCCACCTTAGACTCGCCAAGAGTCTGTTAGGTTTGCACTGCTTGAGCAGGAGGCCAAGAGAGTGATCAATCCAACCCAAGTTACTGAGCCTGTCAATCCTTGCTCAAACATTGGCGCCATCCGTAGGACACGTTTTTAGCAACGGTGTTTTACCTTCATTTCCAGATTTTCACAAAAATTTTTCTTTAATCCATTTCTTCTTTCATCATGGAAGACATGAACTCTGCACCAATAATTTCCTCAGCCCCAGAGGTAACTACCACCACACCACCGCCAATGACTACTGTGACCTCATCCCCAGTGACTGTTGTGACCACATCCCAAGCTGAAGGGAGTACCACCCTGATACCAACGACTGTTTCCTCACCTCGTACATTTGTTTCATTGCCTATTCCATCCAGTCCATTCTTACCAGACATGGAGACAGACATGACGTTTGACAGAGGTCCTATGGGGAGGACAGGCAGGCACGGATTTTCCGCCTTGGAGGATTGGACACTAGGGGATTCAGGTCCTGCCCGCCTGTATCGATCAACAACCACTGGACCTTTGTATTCTACAAGGGTGTCCGGAGCTAGTGCATCTGCCATACCAACCCCAAACGTTCCAAGTTTTCAGATCCCCATGGCTCGTACCTCAACACTGCACGAAAGAAGCCGCTGAGGCCTCTAGACAGGCTGTCCCAGAACTTCCTGGCTTTGAAGCCCCTAGGCAGTCTGCCTCAGCAGGATCCCAACCCGGCACTCAAGGAACATTTCAGAATATCCAAGGAGCAGCATCGGTCCCGGCACCAACCTCATCTAATCACCTCCTGGCCCAACTATTGGCATCCCTGCAGCCAGCACCACCACAGGTAATTCCCCAACAATCCGAAACAGATGTCCTGTTAACACAGTTGGCGGATCGCCTGAGGCAGAACGCGCCGACACCGGTGCCACCTCAAAATCCCAATTCAGAGTTATTACGACTGTTGCAGCAACTAGCAGAAGGAGGAATGACAAGAGAAGCTATTATGCCTGTATCAATAGTAAGTTCAAAATTTTGTGACTGGGTGTCCAGATATCCGATGCCAGACAAGCAGAAGGTCCCCTCCATTGTAGGCACTTATGACGGCACAAGGGATCCAGACGACCATATGGCCTTGTTTGAACAGGCCATCATGACAGAAAAATGGGTAGACCCTGTAGCCTGTAAAATGTTTCCAGGAACATTGCAAGGGTTCGCGAGGGATTGGTTTGCTGGCCTTCCAGAAAGGGGCATTAGAGACTTCGCGGATCTAAAGGCAAAATTTGTCTACCAATTCTTTCAGCAAAAGAAACAACGCAGAACACATCTGGAGGCCCACCTAATCCGGCAGAAGGAAGGGGAAGCTTTGCGAGACTTCATCCTACGATACACTCAGGAATGCCAAAAGATCCCAGGTTTGCCAGAAAGCCAACAAATTTCAGGTTTCACCTTTTCCCTATTGCCTGGTCAGTTGCAGGAAAAACTTGCAAAAAGGACTCCCGCCACCTTCAAGGAAGCGACAGATAGGGCCTATGACTTCTTAAGATCAAGGGAAACTGTCTCCTTGGCAAGGGGGGTGGCTGGAAAGAAAGACAAGCTTTGGAACGGGGGGTCAGCGTCAGGTAGACAGGACCAACAGAGGGAAGATAGGAGAAATGACAGACGGGACAACAGCGGCAACAGAAGGTTCAGCCCTTATGACAAAACTTCATCCGAGCCATTTCTCAACAAGACCCCGAAAGAGATCCTGCAGACAGAACGTGTAGGCTCTACCTTTAAACCTCCACCACAAATGGCACACAGGTCCGGTACAAAAAACATGAACAGGTACTGTGAATTTCACGAGGACCATGGACATGACACCAATGCCTGTCGGGAATTGAAAGGAGAGATAAGAAGGGCGCTGGACGAAGGGAAGTTGGAACATCTAGTGCCAGCCGCCAGAAAACAAACCAACAAGACCTCAACCCAGAAAACGTATGCCTGGCAAAAGAAGGGGGAGGATACTGAACGACCAGGACCGCCAGAAGGTCACATCTTCATGATTGAAGATTAGATATGCATAAACTAAACCTAGATCAAGGTCTGATAAACTTTTATTCTATACTTTCTTGTTTTGCCGAAATTTAATCTTTATTTCTGTCAAGGACATGGATACCATGCCTTATAATAAAACGTTTGGTCTGATATTATCCCAATTATGCACTGCATTATCTTTCTACTTTTGAACATTGTTCAAACATCACAAGCATAAGGCCAAATAAGACACTCATGTCTAAGCCAAAACATGCAAACACGTCTTTTCATCTACTTGAGAAAAGATAAGCACTTCCCATAGGGAAGCGACATACCTCGCGAGTAATACAAATAAACGGTTAACCAAATAATATATCACTGATATAATACGCTTAAATAGCAAACAAGTAATAAGATAAATATCCAACGGATAAACATTTATTATTAAAAAGAAATCACTCATAGAGTCAAACAAAATATCCAAAACATAAAGCTTATAAAGCTGATATTCATAACAGAAAAGGAAAATGTTCACACATATAAAAAAGAACACAAACTACACTGGTGGCATAGACACTGGTGGTGTAACAATAGCGAGAAGATCTTCAACAGAAATGTTCAAGTCTTGGACAATGCGCTCCAGAATAGGAAAATTTTTCTTTTCAAACAAGGCATTAGCAGCTCGCATCTGACTTTCTACCAAAGGATCAAGAAAGGGTAGCACTGCATCACCAGCAACGGATCGCAACTTGGTCCCTAAAATGTGTTTGCCAAATGCATGAGCAGCCCGATTAACTTCCAACATCAAATTCATCACATCAGGATGATCAAGTAATAGCTTGAACAACTGAGGAAACATAGCAAGAAGGTCTTTTCTACCCTGAACGGCCGCATCAAGTTGCTGGCTCTGAGACTCAACTACCTGTCTCTCAACCTCTAAAGTCTTGGTCACTATGGCCAACTCCTTATCCTTCGCAGCCAGGATATCTTCATACTCCTGCGTCTTCCTTACCAATCCATCCCTCTCTTTCTCTAAGTTGGACATCTTGGCAGAAAGATCACTAATCTCCCTGTCCCGGGTGGAAACAATCTCACGTTCGGCCTCAAGTTCTTTCCTAACCACAGCCATACTATCCACCTCTTTCTTCAGATCCGAATAATTAACTTTCAAATTTTCATGATCTTCACATATACGCTGCCTAGCAAGTATATGTCCCATAAAGCCATGAAAAAGGCTCATATCAGCATCATCCAACAATTCAGAAGTTCCTCGCAGCTTTGACTGCATAACAAGTTGAGGAGGGACAACATTGTCCATGAAATCCCTAACAGATCCAGCAGTTTGCCCATTGTCACCCACACAAAATGACCAGGCAGGCACAAAACGTTGACCAGATGGCGTGCCAACAAATGCAGCAGGCTGAACAGTATTGCCACAAGCAGGAAGAGCCATGATAGTAGATCCATGGGGCGCCATCTGAAGGCCCCCGTAACGCCTTACAAGATTTGTTCCAAGAGGTGGAGAAGCAGGGAACAACACTTTTTTCGATTTGGGTGTAGGAAGCTCATAATCCTCAACACTTATGGATGACCTCTTTCCTAACACAGATGGACCATCAACGCATGGCTCCTGATCCTCCAACTCAACTGCACAAAAGAAAGGCAAGTTAGTTACTCACACAGCGCAAAATAATCATAACGCATAAGTACCTTGTCTATGACGAGAAGAATCCTGCTCTTCAAGCATGTAATCATTGGGATCAAGATCATCACCTACACAAACAAAAAACATCAGTTATATATAGCTATTATTTAAATAGACCAAAAAAGGGTTTGAAATAATACCAGCAGGGGATACTACGAGATCTCCATCCTCAGTACTCTCTGGAAGCGGAGGCCTAACCTCCAGGCCCTGCCCCTCTCTTCCTGTAGGAGGCACGCCAGGGACATCAACACCAGCTGCTTTGTACATCTGGCAAGCTACGTCAGGCAAATGATCCTCTACTTCACATGCTTCATTCCCCACTAAGAAATCTAGCAACCCCATAACTGCATGAAAGAAACAATATAAATGTCAATCAAATTCACGAAATAATAAAGACAAAAAAGGATTTTTTACAGAGACCCACGTTTCTTTGATGTCTTCGACAAAATGACAGGAACCGTCTCCTCTTCCACATCCTTAATAATTCCAGCCATCACCAGCACCCCTTTGGGGCATACCCTATACCTCACAGACATACGGCGGAGGCGTGCATAGGCCTCCGCCTTAGGAACGGAAAGGTGGGGGAGTTCATTTACTCCGTTGGGTATCTTAGATGGCCAGCTAAAAAGGGCACTTGACCAAAGCTTAATAAACGATCTATCCACGAAAATAAAGTCAAACCGCCAGTTCTTAAGACTATCGGGAGGATTCTCAATCAGTTTCCACTCTTTGCTTCTCTCTCTCTGTTCTAGGCTAAACCAATCCCTAGATTTAGACAGTTTATAAAAATGCCTAAACAAATCTACAGAACAAGAAATTTTCATACCCACCAACAACATCTCAAACATTATAACTTTAGCAGCACCTACAGGATGCATTTGGGCAAACCCAATTTTGTAGTGAGTCAACACTTTCATATAAAAGGAGCTACATGGAAGTCTAAGGTTTGAATGGGTAAGTAGGTTCGTGTATAAAGTAAGCTTTCCTGAAGGAGGGTCAGTGGCATAGGCGCTACGGGATTGAAGGAACTAAGGCATGGAAACCTAGTTATTAAATCCGCTAACTTATCATCATCAATGCCACTACTGCATTTCCTAACCTCTTTCTCTTTTCGGGAAGCCATTTCAGCTTTTTATAACAAACTGCTACAATTCAAATAAGATAAATATAAGACTCAGGCTGCGCGGATGGAAAAAACAAAATAAACTTACCCGCAAAAACCGACGCTTCTGGCTAGAACTCACCTGAACAAAAAAGACATCCGTTACAAAAAAAAAAAAAGAAGGCAAACAACTTTCGCCGGCACAAAGGGCCGGCTATATGCCGGCTGTCAAAACCACAAGTCGCCGGCACACAAGGGCCGGCTATATGCCGGCTGTCAAAGCCTCAAGTCGCCGGCACACAATGGCCGGCTATATGCCGGCTGACAAAACCTCAAAGCGCCGGCACACAAGGGCCGGCTATATGCCGGCTGTCAAAACCACAAGTCGCCGGCACACAAGGGCCGGCTATATGCCGGCTGTCAAAGCCTCAAGTCGCCGGCACACAATGGCCGGCTATATGCCGGCTGACCAAACCTCAAAGCGCCGGCACAAAAGGGCCGGCTATATGCCGGCTGTCCGAAGCCACGTCGCCGGCACACAAGGGCCGGCTATATGCCGGCTGTCAAAACCACAAGTCGCCGGCACACAAGGGCCGGCTATATGCCGGCTGTCAAAGCCTCAAGTCGCCGGCACACAATGGCCGGCTATATGCCGGCTGACCAAACCTCAAAGCGCCGGCACAAAAGGGCCGGCTATATGCCGGCTGTCCGAAGCCACGTCGCCGGCACACAAGGGCCGGCTATATGCCGGCTGTCAAAAGCCTAAGTCGCCGGCACAAAGGGCCGGCTATATGCCGGCTGCCGGCTAAAAAAAAAAAAAAAAAAAAAAAAAAAAAAAAAAAAAAAAGAGAAAACTTACCAAAAAGCAGAAGAGTTAGGCTTCAAAACCTAATTTTTAAAACCTAACTGGGGGGCATGATAGTGTTAGTAGGTGATGGCTTATATTTATAGCCTATCAATCCTAACATTTGGATTAAGCCCACTAAGATGTGACAAAAGGGCTAGAACCGACACCAGAAGCCCGCGACTAGGAAAAAGGGCCCAGCACCTGGCCCCGTGTCCGGAAACCAGGCCGTGTCCCGGCAAATGTCCGGGAGCCAAGCCGTGTCCCGGCAAAATGTCCGGGAGCCAAGGCCAGGTCCCGGCAAGTGTCCGGGAGCCAAGCCGTGTCCCGGCAAAGTGTCCGGGGAGATCAACCAGTCATCCCGGCAAAGTGTCCGGGAGAGCCAAGCCGTGTCCCGTCAAAATATCCGGGAGCCAAGGCCAGGGGTCCCCGGCAAGTGTACGGGAGCCAAGCCGTGTCCCGGCAAAATGTCCGGGAGCCAAGGCCAGGTCCCGGCAAGTGTCCGGGAGCCAAGCCGTGTCCCGGCAAAGTGTCCGGGAGCCAACCCGTATCCCGGCAAAGTGTCCGGAGCCAAGCCCGTGTCCCGGCAAAGTGTCCGAACCAGGCCTGTGTCCCGGCTGGTGTCCGGGAGACAAGCCTGTGTCCCGGATGCGTCTCGGCACTTAGTATCCCTGTGTCTGGAGATCTGCCGATCAGTCCGACACTCATGGCCTGGCATGTATAAAGATTTGTGTAGACCAACTGATGCTTTGGAGTTCGTCTCACAGTACCATACCCCTGACATCCTACCAGTCAGACACTCAAGCCTAATCCTTGAGTGTAACCGTCAGAGCATTAATAAGGTCATATTAATAACATAGACGTTAATGGCCATTAGAATCCCATTGATGAGCCATAAATGGTCATCATTGTCATACGTTGTTAATACCTGGAAGTGTTGGGTATAAATACTTAACACTTCAGGTTTTGGCCACAACTTCATCATCTTCCTCACATACTCACTGACCGGAATACTTAAACATATTCCGTCAAGCCCTTTCCGATCAATCTCTTGTCCACCTTAGACTCGCCAAGAGTCTGTTAGGTTTGCACTGCTTGAGCAGGAGGCCAAGAGAGTGATCAATCCAACCCAAGTTACTGAGCCTGTCAATCCTTGCTCAAACACTAGTGTATATTCCGAAACCCACAAAAAAAAAAAAAAAAGTCGTCAAAAGTATATCAAGTGGGTGCTCGTTTGAAAGAGAATTAAATGTTTGTTCTAATGGTGTAATTAGTTTTCTAAAACCTAGTTATACTCTAGATATGTTAATTGTTAATTTAAAGTGGGTTTAAATTAGTGGTTAAAAAGTGTTTCTTATAGTTCCTAAATATTTAATGGATCCTATCTGAACCCACTTATATATATATATATATATATATATATATATATATATATATATATATATATATATATATATATATATATATATATATATATATATATATGAAAACTAATAGGGCAGTGCACACGATTGGTTTAAGATTTAATTTAAAGAATAAATATAATAAAGAAAAGTAGGAAACATTCATACACTCGCACGGACTATTCTAACAACATATGGATTTGTAACGTTGAGGACCAAAGCAAAAAAAAAAAATGAATCAATAATGGAAATTTACTATTACAAATCTTTTTTTGATGTCATATACCAGTAAAGCACCACAACCTAACCATATAAAAACCTTGCACGCCATATTCATTGACCAAAATGTATGATAAAAAAAAATACGCTTGCATTATTTAGAGGCTTCATTACGACTTTTTACACTATGTTAACCTCTTTTGTCTTAATACCATCTTCCCATGGTTCTTCACTTTTACGTATGGTCTTCAAATATTCATGCTCCTAACAACATTACATTCCTTGTACTGATTCGAATCTCTGTCGAACCTATAACCATTATATATAAGGTCGTGGATACATATTAAATAGACAAATTAAAAGCTAATTTGAAGCTTCCTAAGATGTTGCGTGACTTCTAATATCTAAGCTAATTGTCGAGATTGCCAAAAAATCACAAAACCATTAAAGTGAAACCTCTACATCATATCATATCAATGAAAGATTACAACAAGATTATCTAATCCACAATACCTCACTGTATCAAAGGGTAAATTTTAATACCTAGTAAGAAGTAGTCGTGTCGAAAAAAACCTAAACCGAAACCGAAACCGAACAAAAACCGAAAACCGAAACTGGTCCAAACCGGTTTTGACCCGAACCGGTTCGGGTTTGACCGAAACCGCCGGAACCGGTTTCAATATATCCGTTGGGGACCGGTTTTTCACCGGGTTTTTTGGAACCGGGTTGAAAAACTGGTTTAAAACCGGTTTTTGAGCTAGCTGTTATTTTTGTCACATTTTGAATTTTCTAGCCGTTATAGAGCCGTTTGTGACCGTTTTTTGGGGTTTTTCTTTTTACCATTTTGCCATTCCAAATTTACTATAAGTATGTAGGTTGAGTTTGGGGTTAATCACACAATTCTAACTCTATCAAAACACTCTCAAAGCTCTAAAAACGCAAAAAATACGTTTGAAAAACTTTAGAAAAATTCTCGTAAAATCATCAACAATCTATAGACAAATGTTGGGCGATATATTTTCAAATCACAAAAGTAGATATAAGGGATATATGAAAGTGTATAAAGAAACGAATTCCGTCTTTTTGGCCCCTAATTGGGATGTTCCCACAAGATGGAATTCGACTTACAATATGGTTGTATGTGGTTTACGCCAACAAAGTACTTTAACTTATTATCATGCCGAGTTAGTGTGTAAATATCATATTACACTATTTCCGCTTGAAAATTTGGATATTATTCATAAACTAAGTCAATTGCTCAAAGTTTTTAAAACTGCAAGAACTTTATTATAGGGTGTTTATTATCCCACTAGTCATTTAGTCCATAAACAAATCGGTTTTATGGTTACAAAGTTGGACGATTTTGAACATCAAGGTGGATTGTATTTTCGAATGGTAATCCCCATGAAAGAAAAAATAAGAAAATATTTTTTCTACATTGTCACCTTTAATTACCGTTTCTTGACATTAAACCCGTGAACAAAATTGGGGTGGAACATCTAATGAGAAAAATCTTTACAAAATTGGATATCGTTATTGACCCATTAAATGCCGATAACGTCATAGCCGAATTTGATAAATCTTTTAAAGGGTTATTTGGGGTTTATTTTAACAAGTATAAAACCACATCAAATGTGGGTGAATCAAGTTCTTCTATTGCGTCGCCTATGAAAACTATACTAGCACGGACCCGGAAATTGACTTGTTTAACATTTTAAAACGAGAAAACATTAAATGTGCTAGGGGTGATGGGGGTGACCACGGGAATCTCCAACTTTGAGGTTTTAGCCACTATGGGAGTTGAAGAATTCTCAAACTTTGAGGTTTTGGCTTGGTGAAGAGCACGGGAATCTCAATTTCCCGTTCTAGCCGACATGACCAAAGATCTACTAACCGTCCAAGCTTCTTCGTTAGCTTCGGAATCCGCTTTTTTTCTTAGTGGTATGGTACTATCTTTACGAAGAACAAGACTCCCACCGGCGACATTGGAGATGTGCATTTGCTTGAAGGATTACTTAGACGCGGCTGAACGTACACAAGACCACCAAAATCTTGAAGGCGAACTAGAATATGAAGGCGAAGTACTCGATATCGAGGTGGAAGAAGGAGTTGCAATATCACTTTCAGATGAAGAAATCGCTATCGATGAAGCTACCCGAGCATCTAGCTCCGAAGATGAACCCGTTCAGAATGACTTTATTGAAGTAGACGAAGATTCATAATGAAGAAATCAATTTCAAATTTTCAATGTTATTAGTTACATTTCATATTAAAATAGGATTTTTTTTCCGAACATTTTTATTCCAATTATGGTAATATTAAGGTTATGAAGATGTATTTCAAGTTTTTTTTAGTACAAGACAACGTTTAGGTATGATGTGTTACAAGTTTGTTTAATAAAGGTTGAAGTTTAACGTGTTTTTTTCAAGTTACGAAAGAGAGAAAGATTATATAATTTTCAAAATCCGGGTATGCTGGTACCCTCCAACCGCCAGTTGGATTTCGGCCGCACGCTAAAAAGTTATGTTCTGAAAAAAAATGTTTTTTCGTTTAACTTTTCAACAATGTCTAACCTGGTTGCCGAAATTTCTAACCTCTCCCAAATGATGAAATAAGAGATCCTGAAACAAAAATACAAAGATTAAACTAAAAATATAGCTAAAAACGTAGTATACACATATTTTTGTTGTTTCTAATAAAAAATAGTACTTTTCCGCACATTTTGTTTAATAATTATCGAAATATTAAGCTTTGAAAATGTGTTTCAAGCTTTTTTAGTAGAATTAAGACATACATAAATAATATGTACTTTGAATAAACCCATCCCCGGTTTTCATTCCCTATTTTTATGGATTACAAGTGTTTAAGAAATGTCCTCATATTTTAGCCACAGCTCTAGGGACTATGTTTTTCAATACTCATAATTTAATTAAATGCAATTTAGTCAAATGGAATTATAACCATCTTTAAGCGGTTTTTTTTGCAATTATAGGTAATCACAAATACATCGAGCCTATACTACCAGTTAAATAGTTATCCAGTCAGCGTTAAACAATCCATAAACAAGCCTAGCATCTACTAAAAACTCATATATATTAGAAAATTAAATCACAATATCAATTATACCCGATCAAAAATATTTGCATCTAGTCAAAATAGTGTTATACCCGCACGCTGTCCGGATATATAACATATGCACATCATTTATTATATCATTTTAATCAATTGAAGATTTATTGTTTATAAAGGTATATTAATATTAGTTTTAATTTACACCCAATTGTAGATTTATTGTTTATAAAGGTATATTAATATTAGTTTTAATTTACACCCATTTAAGTTTGGGTGAATTACTTATAGTAAATGGTGTATAACTTGTTTTGATATGTATCTTAAAATTTTATGTATTGATCCAAAACCTTTTAACTTGTTAGCCATTCATTTTCCACCAAGAAGAGAACAATGAAAAGAAATGACGAAGATGGCAAGAGCACCGATTTTCTATCCGCTATCATCAATCTCTTTTAAGGGTTGTAAACTGCTCATTGTCACTCTATTATCTTGTATAACATGAAACTCAAACTATATTAATATTAATATTATAATTCACAACAATGAAAAGAAATTATGTTGATGGTAGAAATATAACTTGAGCGAATCCCTAATCTGGCGGTTTAGTATAACATGAAATATTATCTTGTATAACATGAAACTCAAACTATATGAATATTAATATCAAGTTTCTTTGGCGATGTTTTTTAGAGTGGTTGGACAACTAAATGTATTATTGCATCGATTATATGAATCACATAACTTAATAATAATAATACATAAGGAAGGATGTAACGAATTGTTGTCCACAAAGAAATTGACCTTATGGAATTAGCAAGACACTTATAAAGGTTGTTGTTTGGATTGGTTAGAAAGGTAAGTACAAAGAGAACTCATTACCTTCTGAAAGAAAGGTGCATATTAATTATTATATCTAATAATTATATTAACTGAGCGCGAATATCTATATTATCAGTAATAAAATTGCTAATCAAATGAAAAAGCGATCTTAAAGAGGTACATGTGAGCTTTTACCATGTAAGCTTTTATTACATATATGAAAGAATTATATTTTTTGACAATAAGAAAACAATTGCATATTTACAAATTGATTTACCTTCACCACAAAGAGATTAATGAAATGCAACAAAAATCCATTTAGGCATTAGGTATTACGGGACATAGGAAATTAACACATTAAATCAAATTGGATTGCATTTAAATATATGTTAAAATTTTAAATATTTAATTTTTTGAATGTTTAATTATTATCTAGGTTTCACTAGTTCTTTGTACATTTGACTTAAGAAATCAAATAAAATGAAAGTGTTATGTGTTTTTAATGGTTAAATAGAAAGTAAATGTTAATTAGGACAATATTAATAGGTGTAAAAATACATACTTTTAAGTAGGATTTATTTTTGATTTTTCTCTCTCACACATTCATCTCACATAAAACGAGGCAACAAGCCAACAATCAAATTCTTTTTTTGTTATTTGAAGATCTTTTTTTAGCGTTATCACGTTAAGAAACTTGACATACCCCTTAGAAACAACGTTATTGTGAATGGTGATTTGAATGCCAAACCAAGAGCAAACATGATTCTACCACAAAAGATGAATCTTTCATTCACCATCCCCGCAACCACACATCCACCACCTCTATTTGCATCTTTGTGAAATACGTTCATTATGAAAAAGAAAACCAACCCTCACCACCATCACCACCCCCAAAGGAACCGAAACCGCAACAACAACAACAATAACAACAACAACAACAACAACAACAACAGCAGCAGCAGCAGCAACTCCTCGGTGTTATGTTTATTGCAAGGCCTAATATTCTGCCGTAGCCGTGTCCTGCGCAACCAACTCCTCCCTTTCGTTTCCGCCCTTGTGGGTTGTTTCCTATTTCTTTTTGCCCTTGTATCATTTCTATCTCCCCCAATCAACCACCACCGTGTTCATCGATTCCGTTATAACCATAGCTTGGTAATATATTTATAAACCCTTTTCAAGATATAAGATTTTATAAATTTTTATTGAATTAATATATTCCATATTTAATCAATTCATTATTAGCATGAAGAGCTTGAGGATGAAATAGAATTTCGGTCGAATATTGGAAATACATCAACTTTTCTTGTTCCCGTAAGCATTTCATTTCTAGTTTCTATACTTTTTGGTCAATCCTATTAACTAATTATATGTATCTGAATCTGTTCTTTTGAATTTTAATGCTGCAGAGAGCAGGAGGGAGTTTAGGAGAAGATATATGGACGGCTAGTCAATCAAACATCTATTACGGTTGCTCCCAGAAAAGTGACAAATTTCAAGGTTTTTGTATCGTATTCTTATTATGCCGTTTTTTGTTGAGTTGTGCATGCATGCAAACATCTTATATAGTTATATGTTTACCGAAACCAAATACTTGTTCCTATTCATCTTAACCCCCGACCTCCTCGTTGAATTAGAACTGTTACGCCAAATTCACGTTGGTCACACGACCAGTGATATCTAGAAAAAGTAGCCAATACGTCAATAGCGTCATTACACAGAACTACCAACGGAACCAAAAAAGTATGTTGATAGCATATTATTCAAAGATACAAGCAGAACCAACTAATTCACTACTAGATTTCTATTTTCTTTTGTACAAGCTAAGTATGATTATTTTTTAACCCGATTTCTATTTACACATAGATCTTCCCGGCCCTAGCATTCGGTTGTGATATGTTCTTCTTTACAAAAAAATTTATAAATAGTTTTCTTTTAATTCATATACTTTATACTTTATTGGCGAGTTATTTCACAAATCTTTATGTAATTTGTAGGTGCCGATGAGAAAACAGACCCGAGTCGGTTCTTGATGATTGCCACAAGTGGCGGTTTGAATCAACAACGAACCGGGGTAAATGTTATTTTACAGTTTCCAAATTAGGGTTATATTTCAAAAAAGATGGTAAATTGTATGGTGGATTCTATGTTTAGGGTTTTTGTGTAAATGGGAGGACAGATATCCTTTACAAGACATTTTATATTACTTATGAAGAAAAAAACAATTAACCTCAAAATACTTATATCTTTCTACAAAATTACACTAATCATTTTATTATCCCAAAAAAGAAAAGTGAAATCCCATAACTGATCTTCTACGTAATGCAGATAATCGATGCTGTTGTTGCCGCGTATATACTTAACTCCACATTAGTTGTTCCCAAATTAGATAACAAATCATTTTGGAAAGATGAAAGGTAATGTTATCGTATCAAAATCAAAAACTATTTAATGAAGACTTTCTTCCATGGTTGTATCATTAGTTATGAAATTCATTAACTATTGATATGATAATTACAGTGAAATTGTTAATTAAATAGTTTTGTTAAAATAGTGTAACCTTAAGGTTTGCCTGTGTGACAATTAATGGTTAGCAAATTTGTATGTAATTTAATACTTAATAATATTCCTTATTGTGTAGCAACTTTTCCGATATTTTTGATGTTGACTGGTTCATATCGTATCTCTCAAAAGATATTAACATCATAAAAGAGCTTCCGACAATCAATGAATCATTACATCCATATCGAAAGCTTGTACCTCGCAAGTGTGATCTTGAATGCTATCAATCTCGTGTGCTACCTCTTTTAGAAAAGAAAAAGGTCTTTATGTTTATTTTCCAACAATTTAATTCATGTCGGTGAAATTGATAATCAGTTTGCTATGTGTTGCAGGTTGTTATGCTTACAAAATACGATTACAGGCTTTCTAATAACTTGGATACAGAACTTCAAAAGTTGAGATGCCGAGCCAATTATCATGCGTTGAGGTATACAGACCCAATTCGTGAAATGGGTGAAAAGTTAGTCAAACGAATGCAGATGAAAAGCGAGCATTATATCGCTTTACATTTGAGGTAATATTTATTCTGAAAGGAAAAAAAAATTCTAAGAATATTGAACTTTAATTAGGTAAGACAATTAGCGAAACTCCAAAATGTGGTTATCGAGGTAAAACTACTCATGACGAACATCATTTCCCTTCTGTAGCAACAATGCTAACTGCATATAATTTATCCTAGATTTGAATCAGATATGCTAGCGTTTTGCGGATGCTACTTTGGTGGTGGAGACACAGAAAGGCAAGAATTAGAAAAAATACGAACTAGATGGGAAACATTACCTGTGCGTCTCACCTTGTTCTTTACTCCTTTAGTCGGTATATAGACCAACAGAGAAATTGATACATTAGATTTGAACTTATATACAGAAACGAAGCCCCGATAAAGAACGAAGGCAAGGGAAATGTCCCTTGACACCAGAGGAAGTTGGGCTTTTGCTAAGAGCGTTAGGATACGGGGAGGATGTTCACATATATGTGGCATCTGGTGAAGTTTACGGAGGGGAAGATACATTATCTCCATTAAAACAACTTTTCCCAAATTTTCATTCTAAGGACACCCTTGCAACTAAAGAGGAATTAGCACCATTTGCATCATATTCTTCGCGTATGGCGGCTCTAGATTTCATTGTTTGTAATGAGAGTGATATTTTTGTTACCAACAACAATGGTAACATGGCAAAAATCTTAGCCGGGGTAAGGTATGATACCGTTAATATAAGGTCATTTTCTTTCCATTTCAAAGTCACTGCATTTTCATATATACTTATGACAACCCAGGAGATACTTTGGGTACAAGATAACAATCAGACCAAACGCCAAGAAACTCAATCGATTGTTTTTGGATCGTGGTAACATGACATGGGAAGAATTTGCCTCACGTGTTCGAACCCATCAGATTGGATTCATGGGACGACCAAACGAGTATAAGCCAGGAAAGGGCGAGTTCCATGAGAACCCGATAGCTTGCATATGTGAAGATCCCAATATTCAAAGTGAAAGTCAAAGTCAAGTTCTGATAGAAACTGATCAAAACCAAAGTCTATGTCAATTTTCATGTGAAAGTCAAGTATCGAGTCAATGTGAAAATCAGAAACATGTTTCAAATCACAGTCAAAGTCAGGTTCCAATAGAAACTCAAAACCAAAGTCAGTGTCAATTTCCAACTCAAACTCAAGCATCAAGTCAATGTCAAAATCAAAGCAAACTGAACAGCCATGATGTCCAAGCAACTCAATGCGATATATTTGAGACCAAAATTATAGTCGAAGAGCAACCGACTAAAGAAGAACAAAGTGTCTGTGTAGCACGACACATCCGGAATGAAAATGTGACTAGAGTTGAAGAATTGCTAAGAAGAAAGAAAAATGATCCAGTTCATGAAGTGGTAGAATGTGATCTGAATATATATGAATAAGATGAACATGTTACTAATATTTTGAAAGTCCCCTACTTAGTCACTTGACAACATTAAAATAATATATTTGTCATCCAAACCCGGTCAATAGATTAATTAAATATTTCGCTTGTATATGCTACACATATTTTTTTGCAGGACAAAATGCCAAAATAAGTTAATATAAAATACATATACTGTCAATTGAGGCTATGTAAAAACAATTGGGAAAAAAGAGTTAAAAAAGTTCATTTGTCATAAAAAAGGATCTTTCTCGCGAAAGTTAGGTTGTCTAACATATTTACAACCGGTAAAATGTGTCTCGTTTTTTTTTTTAAAATGTCAGACGAATTACGAGAAAATCACATTTCTAAATTAAGGTTAAATTATAACAATTTCGAAAAATCCTTTTTTGAGCAAAATTAGATTTAATAATCTTTTTTTATTCCAATTTTTTTTCTAACCTTAATTGTCAAAATTTATATCTTATATTACATTTTTTGTATTTCCCCAGATTTTTATATTTCGATATAATATAGACGCATGCAATAGAGTACATGTTTTTTTTTTTAACCCAAATTCAAACTTAAGAAAGCCAATATTTGAACCGATCGGAATTCTTGTTCGGAAGTTGAAATCGGTTTTAGGTTGAGTTAGACCAACCCGTTTTCAAAATTTAGAATTGGCGGTTTCAATTTTAAGTTTTTGGTAAAGGGACAAAGGGTATGTTTGGTAAGGGGCTTATAAGGGCTTTTGAAGGTTTGAGCTTATGTTTTTATGCATAAGTCTTGTTTGGTACCAATTATTTTGAAGGGCTTATGAGAAAAATAAGCTGATATAAGCCCCTAAACACATAAGTTCATAGGAAAAAGCTTTTCAAAAGGGTTTGAGCTTTTGATAGGTATAATTACTTAAATACCCTTAATATTTATTAAAATGTAATTTTTTTCATCTCACTTTATGTCTTTTTACATACATAAGCTTAAGCTCTAGCTACTTTACCAAACAAGATTTTTATCTTTACATATAAGCCCCAACTTCGTAGATTAGCTCAAGTTCAAGCTCGAGCTCTAATCGATCTACTTACGGCAATTACACCCAAAAGAGGCTTGTGAGGAACTAAGTATTTATGGATAAAGTACTAATTTACCAAATCGAGTTGGAAAGAGTAGTTAGGTATCCATAACATATAAAATCACTAATCATATAATATCCGATCAATATCTATATATCTTAACTATATATAAAGCATTTGAAGTTTTTGTTGAAATTTAAGTAGGAAAATTACTAAAATACCCTTTATTTTACATTTAACACCTTAATATGGGAAATTTACATCTATGTCCTTACAAAACTTCAATATTACGTCAATATCCTTGTAAAAATTAAAATTACGTTCATATCCTTCGAAAATATGAAAATTCTCATATATATCCAAAATAATAAATTAATAATATTTAAATGATTTAACATTTAAATTATTCATCTAAATATTAATTAAATGATTTTAATATTTTAAATTATTGAATAAATCAATAAAACTAATCCAAATGCTTATTTAGGGGGTGATTGTTTGGGCTTATATAAGGAGCTTATGGATTATTGACATTTCGGCTTATGTTTTATAAGCCCGGATTTTTCAGCTTATGTAACCGTTTATGGACTTATTATTGTTTATTATGACGTAATAAGCCCATAATTAGTTACATAAGCCGGAAAATTCGGGTTTATGAAACATAAGTCGTTAGCCGCTTATATAAACCCAAACAAACACCCCCTTAAACAAATATGTCAACGAAGAATCAAATACCGAATGAACTGAATATACTAAATTTAATAAATACATTGTTTTAAACATATGTTACAAAACATTAATCAATCAAGACGAGGAAGTTTTGCAACCCTTTTATTCCGGTTAATGCTCAAAATTATAAAAATCAATCTTTTTCTAATCTATATTGCGAGTATATGAAATTGAGATACATTGTTTAATGTTGGATTAAACCTAACATACTTGAATAAAAAGTTTAATTAATATTTTAATGAATAATTTAAATAAAAAAAATCATTTAAAATATAATTGATTTATTATTTTCGATATATATGAGAAATTTTCATATTATGGAAGGACATTAACGTAATTTTGATTTTTACAAGGTCATTGACGTAATATTGAATTTTTTAAAGGACGTAGATGTAAATCTCCCTTAAAATATTAACCAATATTTCCTTTTTTTATTTTTCATATTTAATAATGTCAACAAAATTAAAATTCAAATAAAACTTATATTACAATTTAGATAACTTACTTACAGGTAACTATGCTAACTATTAAAATAATAAAAGTAAATTCTAATATAATAGTACTAAACTACTAATAATAAACTTTTTCTTTTATAAATAATCGACTTATGTTTAGAAAAATAAAATATATACTAAAACAATAATGCTAATAATAATTTTCTTCTCCATATAATAATCGGCTCGTGTTTAAAAAGTTGACTTAAATATATTTTTAGAACTTTTTCAAATATAAAACGACATAATTATTGAAATTTAGAGTGAAGAATAAGTAATAATACAGTTTCTCTAACATACAAAGTTTCAATAATTAAAATACCTATTGTTACATGTATTACTATAAATGAATTGAACGAATACAAACGAGGCTTGTTTGTGTTCGATTGAATAAATTTAACCGAACAAATAATCAAATACGAACAAATTTTTAAAAACAATTTTGTATTCAATGTCGTTTATTAGAAATTTAATCTGTTCGTTTGGATGTTAAACCTACATAAACGAATACGAATAAATATACACAATCTAAATTATTTATAAAAATAATTACCTTATTTCTAAATCTAAACACAAATTATTTATATTTATATTTATTTTCATATCTATATCTATAATTAATTACTTTTCAAGAAATTTTTTTTACTTTAAATAAATGTTAGGATCTGTTGAACTAGGTTTGTATTTAAACAAACATGTAGATCTAGATCTATCAAAGAACTTGTAGCGGATCAACACTTTGATATTAACAAGGATCAATTGATTAACAGTTTATATGAGTATGAATGAATAAACGTTAACAATTAAGAACACAAGAATTTCACCAACAACCTCAATCTATTAGAGTTAATATCTCTGAATAGACGTGTATTTACAACGATACAAGGATCTATATTTATAGACCTTGAGGATAAACCCTAAACATAATCGGGTTACAACTCTAACGAACTACAAAGATAATTATCTAAATCTATTCCATAATTATCTCCTTACAATACGCGCTAAACTATATCAAATAAACAGTAGAAACAAGCGCTAGTAGAAACTCCATGCATTCCATACAGCAGCAGTAGTAATAGTATAACCAGTAGTAATCAACAGTAGTAATAATGTGACCAGTAGTAATCTTCAATACTTGACGACCAGTAGAAACCATATTTACCAGTATTATTACTCACCAGTACTAACAATCTTGACGACTAGTACTAACAATCTCTACCAGTATTAATCACTATAACCCAACAATCTCCCCCTAAACTTCTGCTTTCATTTATAAGCATAAGTTTCTTCATACCAAAACTGGAGAATGGTGTCAAAACCTTGAAGCTTCTACAACGAATTTCTATGATCAGTAAGCTGACATCTGATCTTCCACAACAGTTGAATTGCCTCTTCAGAATCTTGATTGGCCTTCAACTTCACATTAAGCATATTGATCATGATGTTGATGCCATGCTTATATTTCTTTTCAACCAAGAAATACTCAGTTTTCCCATCTGCCCTGCTCAAGGAGTATACTCCACAGCTTTCGTAATGGACCCATTCAAGTACTGGAGTAAATCTTGCTAGCTTCTCACGGACGTTCTCAGGCTCAAACATAAGTTCTAGTACTTCCATAAATACATCATTAAAATCTAGAACTGTACCTTGGCCAGTAGAATACTTCTTGCTGCCAATGAGGAACATATCAACCAAATCTCTTCTACCGATGTTCCTGAAGATCTCCAGATGGCATAATACACATTGAACCTCTTTGAAGCTCTAACAATCTTGTACCCATTCTTCCCATTAATCACCACAACAAACCAATCAATAATGGGCATCTTTGTAAATGTGGTAGCACAATTAATATCTTTAGTATGTATGATCAGAGTCTTCATGTCATCAAAAACTCTATGTAGCTTCATTCACCTGATCATCTGAGATCTCAGGTACACATCCAAATTCAAAGTTTCCAGAAATGTCTTCTTTCTTGACCTGGAAAATCTTTGGTTTCTCCTCTTCTGATTCAGCATCTTTCTTCTTCTCTTTTCCCTGAGAGTCATGTTTTGTATATTACTTTTATTCAACTTTAGTCTTCTTCACACCAGTATTAACTTTTTAACTGGTGCTTGCCTTTCTCTTTCCACCAGTAGTAACTGTTTCTACTGTTGGTTTAGACTTTTTAGCAGTAGAAACACTACTACCAAAATTAGCTTTCCTTTTCTGTTCTGGCATAGACTGTTCATGAACCTTCTCCTTAACTTTCCACTTTTCACCTTCTTTCTTCTTTCCAAAATGGACCACCTTGTACACTCTATCCAGAGCAGCCTTAGAGCTCTTTCTCTTTCTAATTCTGCTCTTTCTTTCTCCAAATCTGCCTGTTTTTGAGCTGCTTTCAACAGTCTCTTTTCTTTAATGAACAGGTACAAGACATTATCCAACTTCATAGGACCAAGCTGCTTCTCACTGTATTTGCCAGTTGACTTGAGGAAATATGTATATTTGTTCTTATCTTCTGCTCTCCTTGCATTCCTCTTAACAGTGTTCTTGCTTATAGTCTCCTCCTTCTTTTTCTTCTTCAAGATAATTTCATCTTTTTCAAGCATTCTTTGAGCCAGTTCTGCATCAGCCTTCTCTTGAGCTTTTCTTCTAAGTTCATCTTGAATTTGCTCATCTGCCATCCTTTGAGATGCAATGGCATCTTCTTACTCTATTTTCTTTAATCTTTCCTTGTCTGCTTGTGCTTTCTCCTGCTCTTCTTTTTCAAGTTCTAATAACTTGTTTCGTTCATCTCTTTCTTCTGCAAGTTTCCTCTTTCTTTCATTCTCTTCTTCCTACAATTCTTCCTTGGTTTTTATTTTCATCTTGCCCTTACCCTTACTTCTCCACTCTGGATTATCATCTAAAAACACCTTCTGTATTCCCTTCTTTGTAGTAATGAATCCACATGGTCTCTGCTGAATTGGTGGAGGAATAACAGGCACATTGGCTAGCCACAACTGCAACTATTTGTTCTTTCCTCAGCGTCTCAGCTTTCAATCTTTCTTGTTTTGCTTTCTCCTCCTTCATCCTTTCCAGCTCAGAAGCCAGAGTAGCATCATCGTCAATTAATGAAACTACTGGTGGATCAACAGTAGGAATATCAGCTTTTGCATCACCAGTTTTAACTTCCTCTTCTTTCTCACCAGTAGTAACTGGTGGATCCTCACCGGTAGTAACATCTTCTTAATCACCAGTAGTAACGGGTGGTTCAACAATAGTTTCCTTCTCATCAGCAGAAATTTTACCACGAGTATTAACATCATATTCCTTCTCCTTTCTTCTTCCTTTTCTTTTTCTTCTTTCTTTTCAGACTGAACATGTTTGTTTAAGAGTTCATCTACCTTTTCCCTAGCTTGTTCCACTTCTGCTTCAGTTTCCCCCATATTCATAATAACATCATGTAATTCTTGATCTTCAGTGGTCCATTCAGAACTTCTTGGGAAAGCAGTACAGGGAACATAAGTAATGTTTGCATGTGCTACCTTTTCAGCTTCAGACATTTTCTCACCTCCACTTTCATCCATATCAATGGTCACCGTTCTTATTTCAATGTCTTCATGTTCAGACCATTCAAAGTCAGCATCATTCACAACCCTTTCTTCTTTGTCAGTCTCCCTTTCATCAGTTTCCTTCTCCACTTCCATTTCAGTATCCCCAGTTTCTTTCTCAGTATTGACAACATGAACCCCTATCTCTATATTTTATGCATTCAAAGGAACCTCCTTTTCTACCTCTTCTTCATTTTCTGTTCCTCCCTATCATCTGCCTTTTCCACCTTCTCCCCCTTATTGGCAGCATTCTCATCAGGATTGCTAGAGGAACTTGAACTTGAACTTGAAGGAGTGGGCACTTTGGACTGTGCACCACCCTTCTTTCCACCTGTCTTACCAATCTTCTTTTCACTTTTCTTTGCAATCTTGACAGGTTTTTTGATAGAAATCCTGTACAGCTTCACTTCTTGCACCAACTTAGACACCAATTTCTTGAGTCTTTTAATCTCCTCATCTTGTACATCCACCTTCTCAGTAAATTTCATGCACATTTCCATCAATTCCAGATTAGATTAGTAAAAGCTATCCTCCCCACCCTTTTGTTGAGTACCAACATGAGGAAGTTCCTCGGATGTTTTAGATGGTGCCTCCTGCCTAGCAGGAGCATCACCCTCCCCTATGGTCTCTTAGTGCCTGGGTCCTCTTGATGACGACTTAAAGAAATCATCATATTTAAGAGTTGCCGTTGGTTGGGTCTTAATGCCTTTTCTTATTGTCATGTGCACCACGAGGTGGTGCAGTAGTAGTATGAGCCCTTTCAACATGGTCTCCCTCCTCCTTATGGACCACCTTCTTAACTGGTTTAGTAACAGGTTTAGATGTTTTTGTTTTAGGTCCAAGAGGTGGACGACCCCTCTTGGCCTTGGGGGCGTACTCCTTCTGAGGTGTACTCTGTGTTGAGGGAGATGGTGCATCAGAGGCACTCTTTTCTTGTTGTTCTGTGACAGGATTAGTTTTGGAAACAGATGGTGTGGGTTGGGACTCAAGTGGGTTACTTGGTCCTTCACCAGTTGAAGCAGGTACAACCACCATTGTTGAGAATAGTGGTGTCACCTTTCTAGAAAATTTATTAACTTTCCTCCTCATATTTGAAATTTTTTTCTTGGAATGAGCATCCATGAGGAGGAATTCACCCTCAGTAAACAGATTATCAAGCTCTTTGTTCAGAATGAGTTGTTAAAATCGTGGATACATTAAAAACTTGTTTTCAACATGAGCAAGATTCCACTTCAGGTCAGTAAAAATAATATTTGAAAAACTCTACACCCTTTCAGTAGCTAGACACGCCATAGCAGTAGCTATGGCTGTGTTGAACGCATTCCAGGTGTACCTCTTTTTGGAGATACATTGTTGAAAAGCATGTACAAAATACCTCCATTGGGGAGAGAGAAGTGCCTTTCGAAAAGTAAATTTGGACAGGCTTCCCTCATACCCCATTCTTTCAAAAATTTCAAACATTTCGTCATTAGGAATGGATGTAATACCTGTGTCATCTTGAAGTTCAAGATGAGAACGAATGGTAGATTCTATTACAAACAATTCCTTCTTTTCTATTGAAGCCCTAATGCGCTCTTGGCCATTAACATTCTCAAGTATCGCCGTGTTCCAGAACTCACGGATGTGCTTTTCGTTAACTTATGGGTTGACCGTTAAAGCATAACAAATATATGATCGGCGGAGAAAATTTATTATCGGATGAAAATCAGCGGCCTCTTTGTGTAGGGATAAATTAGCGACAATGTTGTGTGAGACTCCGAAAAGCTAGTTCTTGTTGATTCGCCATTGAAAGGATTGATGATTTGTGGAGTGATTATTCGTTGATGATGACCGATTAGGGTTTGCTGAAGTTGAGAGGGTTTCTTTAGAGATAGGTTTCTTTCGACAAGGGTTTTCTAATTAGAAGGAGCGAAATTTCAATTTGAAAGGAATTTAATATGTCTGCTGACTCTTCAATTTATATTAAATTAGTCCCTAGAGTAGAAACACAAACAACTTTTCCCGAACAGTAGAAACTCCCGCCAGTAATAACGACTGGCAGTAGTAACCGTTACCAGTAGAAAATATTAGTAGTACCAGTTTTAAAAATACCGACCAATAGAAACCGGTACCAGTATAAACTTTACCAGTAATAACCACCAGTATAAATACTATGAGTGATGACTACCAGTATTGTTGACACAAATAACACACACCAGTACTAAGTCCGAACATTAGTAACTACCAGTATTAACATTTCAAACACAAAAGATATGACATGATAAATCAAATTCGTTATTTTAACAAGCAAATTTTAAGCAGGATTAATCATTTCGATATTGTTGATCAAAAATGTAAATTTGCCCACGTCATATGCTTTCGTGAACAGATCTGCAAATTGATTATCAGTATGTACTTTGACCACATGAATAAGTTTCTTTTCATTGCAGTCTCTTATAAAATGAAAACGAATTTCGATGTGTTTGGTTTTAGAGTGTTTGACAGGATTATTGACTATACTTATGGTACTCTTATTATCAATGAAAATAGGAGTGTGTAAGAAAGAGATACCATAGTCCATCATTTGATTCTGAATCCATACCACTTGTGCACAGCAGCTTGAAGCAACAACATATTCTGCTTCCGTTGATGAAGTGGACACATTAGTCTGTTTCTTACATTGCTAGGAAATAAATAGAACCTACACAACCCATATTCAGAGTTAGTTTTTGGAGGTCGACTCAAGGTTTATAAAATCGACTAGGAGCAGCCAAGAAGAGCCAAGACGAGGATTTTGTAGTCAAATCTTCATACTTTCGAGTCCAAAACTATTTTACTTCTTTCTTTCTATTTCGGTATTATGACTTTTATTATTTTACTGTCTTTTGTTTCAAAAACTATGAGTAACATATTTCATAAACGCTTGTTTGGTTAGGAAACTTTTGTAATGATTTGATTTATGTTATTTGGAAGTTATTCTTGATGTTGCATGTTTAATCGTAGATCCGTTCTTATTTTAATCTTAAGATTGCTTTAGTTCTTATACTCTTTTGTTTAATTGAAAGTCTAGGTATTCGAAAGGAATCTAGAACTAGGTTAAAACAGTTGATTAGAATGTAAGTAATTAGATTAAAACGAGTTCGCTAGTTTATAATTACAAGAGATTGGATTAGAAAACTAGATAAACTATTCAAGAAGTTTTATTGATTTAATCGTTAACATCGGCTTAATTCTTACAGCTTAGTTATTTAGGGCTTTTACTGTATTCGATAGGAACGGTATATTTTGAGATAATTAAAGTAAACTAGGTATTCGGGAGGAACTTAGTTATATATTAGAAAGGTTAAAAGAAAACATATAATCACACAAGTTAAATCGGATCATTAGTGAATTACCAAACAAGTGTTTTTCCTTAATTTATTTCCTAAAACATTCAATCTTTCAATCAACGTTTTCACGTTATAATTACTTTCAAATTAGTTTAAGCAAAGTGACAATTCGGTCACAAACACCCAAAACAATTAGTATTATTAATTCTAAATTTAAATCTAACGTAGTCCCTGAGAACGAATTCGACTTACCTGAACTAAACTGTACACGATTAGGTCCACTAACTATAAGTGTGTAGTCTAGTAAAGAGTATTTCGAGTTTAAAAATTAAATTAGATTTTACACATCACACGCCTATAATTACGCTAACCGATTTCGGTCACTGGGTTGCGAGCCTATAGTTACGCTAACTGATTTCGATCACGAGGGTTGCGATCCTACAATTACGCAATTCAATTGTGCGATGCCTTACGTTTCTTATGGTTATTTTACATATTTGTTGCACATTTTCCTTCTTCTACTATTCGTTGATGTGTGTATGAAAACGTTTACTTGATGATTATTGTATTGGAAAATTTCTATATTGATAAACTATTTTTCACTATTTATTTATGTGTACTACTTTCGAACTTATTTACTTTTACTAAAGCTTTACAAATTCATCAACCTCATGTTGACGTTTTTAAGCTTTCACTTTCAGGCAACTATACTGCTTAGGGAGCTCGTTTGAGCTGACTGGAATCTATAAGACTTTAAGTTGTATTTCCATTTCCGTTGAAAACTTTATTTCTTATTTATTTACTTTGGCTTATCGTTGACATGTTGTCTTTGTCTTACCGACTTGTAGGACATACTAATTTGACACTGTATTACATTACTTTTGAGTTGTTTCTTGTGGATTGACTCGTTAGTCACAAGCTCATGCTTGTGCATGACGACGTCATGACACCTTTATTTATAACATATAATATTTCTCTATTTTCCATATCATCGTGTTATAACTGTCACACCCCGTTCAGATGGAAACCCGAGGTGTAAACAGTATCAGTAATAACAGAGGTCACAAGGTTACAACATTATAATAAGAAAACACCATCGAATTAGATTAAAATTTCGAGATACAAGGTTTTACAAAATACGAAATACATAAAGTACAGTGACAACAAAACGGATCCTAAAGGAACTAAGTCATAGCAAAACAAGTTCCACGTAAACAATCAAAATAGTCACAAAAGCATAGCATCAATCAAGAGCAACCTCAAACCCCTGAAAAGCGTTAAAAGTACGACGTCAACATAAAGTTGGTGGGTTATTCGCATTTTTATAAAAACATTAAGTTTCACTTTCAGGCAACTATACTGCTTAGGGAGCTAGTTTGAGCTGACTGGACTCTAGAAGACTTTAAGTTGTATTTGCATTTCCGTTGAAAACTTTATTTCTTATATATTTACTTTGGCTTATCGTTGACATGTTGTCTTTGTCTTACCGACTTGTAGGACATACTAATTTGTCACTGTATTACATTACTTTTGAGTTGTTTCTTGTGGATTGACTCGTTAGTCACAAGCTCCTGTTTGTGCATGACGACGTCATGACACCTTTATTTATAACATATAATATTTCTCTATTTTCCATATCATCGTGTTATAACTGTCACACCCCGTTCAGATGGAAACCCGAGGTGTAAACAGTATCAGTAATATCAGAGCTCACAAGGTTACAACATCTATAATAAGAAAACACCATCGATTTAGATTAAAATTTCGAGATACAAGGTTTTAAAAAATACGAAATACATAAAGTACAGTGACAACAAAACGGATCCTAAAGGAACTAAGTCATAGCAAAACAAGTTCCACGTAAACGATCAAAATAGTCACAGAAGCATAGCATCAATCAAGAGCAACCTCAAACCTCTGAAAAGCGTTAAAAGTACGACGTCAACATAAAGTTGGTGAGTTATTCGCATTTTTATAAAAAACATTAAGTTTTAAAAGGTTTTGACCCAATATAAAATATATATGTCCAAACATAGTAATAATATCTTGTTTATAAAAAAACCGAGTACATGCATAGCCTTAGATAATAAATACACCTGAGTCTTACGTTTAATAGCAACATTTACCCCCTCCTTAGTGTGTCAAACTAAGGCTTAGTCATCGCATAATAAGCGGTCATAACATCGACTAATAGGGACAGAGTACCCTCGTCGTCCCATATCAGCGATGAGGGTTTGTAAAACCCATATAGATCTATATATATGTACCTGTGGCTTAATAAGAGTTAGCAGGCGTGTAAACGAGGGCCTTATACTACCATTAAGGCCATATAAGTAAGGTAACACTAAATCTAAAGGAATCACAATCCACAATGCATAAAACAAGATATAAATTTCAATCACGCTTTTCATGCCCAAAGATATAAAATGGTAAAAAGGGTAACAGATCGGGTGGACAAATCATGAGAATATCACTCCACGGCCTAAGTGCCCTAGCATAAAGACATCGAAAGTCTAAGTATCTCTATAAGTGTAGTAGGGTTTAGCCTTATTAATTAACATTATATTATATAGTATATTAAAAGTGTTCCAACGAATAATATTTCGAGTCAAAATGACGAATTAAAGAGAACGATATTTCGAGGCAATAATGACTACTAAAAGATATCGATAATTCGAGTCAATGACGAATAGAAGAGAATGATATGAGCCGATAATGACTACCAGAAATATCGATTGAAGATTGAATAATGATACCAAATTTTGGTCGAAGTTCGCTAAAATGAACGTTATGGGATAGTTGATTTTTAGTCAAAGTCGACGATTACAAAAAGAGTCAAAGTCGAGAATTAATTATTTTGAGTAAAAATAGTTTGAAAAACAATTTTATAAGAGTTTGACGAAAGATATAATATAATTTAAGATTACAATCGCATTTTTTGAGAAACATATATTTATCGAAAATATATACGTTTAGCGGATATCATAATAATAACTATTATGTTTATGAGTGCGATTACGTTTTGAGTCCAAAAACGTTTCTTTGTCAATATATACTACTTTATGTATAATATATATATATATATATATATATATATATATATATATATATATATATATATATATATATATATATTATGTTTGTTCAAAATATACAACGTTTTAGTTCTTGGTGCTCACTACGGCGCACCAGGACTACACTGCGAGCCAGTGAGTTTGTGACCATAGCCCGCTACGGCGCAGGACGTAACTACTGCATCGCACTGGGCCGTCAGTGGGAAAAACGAGTTTCCTTCTTTTACGCTTTAAGGTATCGTTAACGTTTATATTAAGTCTTAATATTAATAAGTAATGTGTTCAGAATGTAAAAATGTATATAAGTTTATTTATATACTAAATACATAGGTTTTTGCTACATAATAATAAGTAATAGTACTAATTAGAGTTCAAATAATTTATATGTATACTTAAGTCCAATTAGTCCAAAATAGTACAAGAAGTCCAAATAATCACTTGCGGTAAGAGTTACGAATATTACATATTTACTTATAATTTCTCGTTTTATAACTTTACTTTCATATTTACCATTTTTAGGCTATTATTAACTAATAACCTACAATATGAAGTTAATAAGTATAATATGTTAATAATTCACATTTTCATTCATTTTAATTCATTTTCATCTATTTTATAATCAATAGACGAATTAAGTGATAATTAAGAAAACGTAAAGAGAATTAGGAAGTATTTAGAGAGTACCGAAGACCTCCGCAATAATCAACCAAAAATCGCCGAAAAAATGGTCACGAACTCAAACCCGGAAACGAGCTCCAAAATGATGGTGGTGAGGATCCAAGCTCCAAACAAAAAAACACACACCATGTTAGTACAAAAGCTAAGAAAGAAAAGATAGAGTGAGATTTTAGATATATTTTTCTTACCAAGCTTCAAGATGGAGAAGCCTCCATGATGGTAAGCTACAAATCTGAAGGTGAAAGATGATGATGGAAGATGAATCCTTGTAAAAACACCAAGATTTATGTTAGGATCTCTAACATAAACAAAGAAGAAGAAAGAAACTAGAAGATGAAGATTTGTGTTGGAAATACTCACCAAATGGAGAAGAATCAAGGAGAGGGTGTTGAATATGATGTAGAATCTTCTTTTACCACAACACTCACTCAAATATGTGTTTATAATCTCGCATAACTTCTGGAAATTGGGAGAGAAAGTGAGAGAATGAGTCAGGAAAAGTAGATGAAATGAGAGAGAATGAAAGAATGGAGATGTGAAGTATGAATTATGGTATGAGAGAGGTTTGAATATGATGTTAGATCCAAAATGTGGTCAAATCCACCTATATTAGGGAGTTTCCGGCCAAAAATCACGTGAAAAGCAAGTTGTGGATCTCAAAACATTGGAAAAGACGTTTTTAACTTTTTGTGTCCGAAGCCCGGACTTCGTCGCAATCCATAGTGACTGCGGCGCAGTCCGCTGTTGACAAACAGTTAACTTTCGTTAACTTTCAGTTAAAATGACTGAATTTGTAATAAACTTAACGTTAATTCTCGTTAAAGGACTAACTTTGTTAAATATATTTAACGTTAATCTTAATCATATAATCGAAGGCATAAAACACCCTAACTAATCTTACGAGCATACTTACATCTACTAGGCACTTAGGTATCGAGAACGTTTCCGTCACGAAGGACAAAACGTTAAATAAATTCCCGACTAAACAAAAAATAACCCATGATAACCGAAACAATAGCAATAACAGGGTCAAAACAAAATATCGATTAATAAAAACGACAAACGGAACACTGGAATGATACCTCGAAAACGAGGTTATCACAATGACGATCGTCAATCGATCACATTTTATGTTTCCGCCACAGACAGGGTGTGACAGTTAAGTTGGATTCATATTTCAAATAAATTACCATAACATTTATAGTGAGTCTTAATTTGCCCATCCGACAACCTCGCTAAGTTGAAATTACACCAAGCATTTCGGATTTGGTTTGTTTCTTAAAATTCAACAATCGTTGGTTCATTCGTAAAACCGACACTAGTGAAAGTTGAAGGAACTATGAGTTTCCATTTAACAAATGAGAAATTTTGGTGTATGTTTCAAGCATTTTGGTGTGCGTTTAGATTTTTTTAAACACTGAAAAACGGTTTCCCAAACCGGTGCACAAAGGTAGGACCCCAAACTAAGGAACACACAGTTTTTTGAAAAACAGAACTAGTTTGGATCGGTTCCAGTTTAGTTTTATCCTTTTCAGTTTCGGTTGTTTTGCCACTGTAGCAATATTTTGTAGAAAAAAATAAATTACAATAAACCAAATTAAATTATATGACCAAAGTAAAAATAATTTTACGAATATTTAAGATCCCATAAGCTAGGCCTTCACTATTTGTACACACTTAGGATTGAGACATTACACTTGTAATATTTGTACCTTTCAAATCTTCATCTATAGCTATTTGGATATAAGAAATTTCCCTCCACAGTTAACGAGTATATAAGGAAATGTGATCGCCAATATCTTGCAAACATCATTAGAACATACATCGTCTTGAAGATCTCTGCCTTAATCATTTCCACTATATAAGATCAAGATCTTCGAATTTTTGCTTCACGGCAGCAGGTACAAAGTACAAACACAAACTTTTAACATTTAACTTACACGTACATATTCGATCAATATTTTTCAAAAATTCTAATATTTAGTTTTATGGATTCATCATGATGAATAGGTGACATATATCACAATTCTAAATCAACAAAATCATTACATAATTTATTGTCGCAACTTCAAAATGACAAACACTAAAACATCAAGTGCCTTAACTAATAAGATAAAATGTGGTATTTGCTTTACTTCAAAGAAATTATGAGAACATAGTAAGAACTCATGTTATAAATAAATAAATATATAGAGACACATATATCCCTTAACTTGAAAAACATTTATTCTTTGTTGATTACCCTTTTAAGCCAACATTTCATTTAAATATACATATACAATGTTCCATATTTGTACTCCTTTGTTAACCCTTTTGAATCTAGGGGTAGTTTTATCATGTCGTTATCACGACCAGTTTTTATACTAAAGTGGGCATTCTTAATGATACTCGCAATCGCAAACGGTAATCCGCCCGAAGAGCCCGTTAGATGTTCCAACAATTTCACAAACTGCACCATAACCAACTCGTATGGTGCATTCCCTGATCGTAGTACTTGTCATGCAGCCGAGGTCGCTTACCCTTCATCTGAAGAAGACCTTGTGTCAATAATAGCAAATGCTACAAAAGCTAAAAGAAAGATGAGAGTAGCAACTCGTTACTCGCATAGCATACCAAAGTTGGTTTGTCCCTACGGTGATGATGGACTCATTATTAGTACGAAAAATCTTAATAGGTTTATTGAAATCGACAAAGACAGAATGCTCGTGACTGTAGAGAGTGGTGTGACACTAAGACAACTTATTAGTGAAGCTGCCAAAAGTGGGTTAGCTTTGCCTTACTCTCCTTATTGGTGGGGTTTGACCATTGGTGGTCTTTTAGGTACGGGTGCACATGGTAGCACCTTATGGGGTGACGGAAGTGCAATTCATGATTATGTGGTCCGCATGCGGCTTATCACCCCAGGACGACCAGAAGATGGTTATGCTAAAGTGCGAACCCTAGAAGAAAATGGCGATATTGATGGTGATATGAATGCGGCTAAAGTCTCTCTAGGAGTACTCGGAGTCATTTCTCAGGTACAAACAATGGGCTGGCAATGTGCGGGTCTCTTGTGGATCTAGACCTGACCCAAGATCCAAATATTTGGTTCCGGGGTCCGACCAATTAGTTATTGGATTTTGATCTGACCCAAATCCAACAAATTTAATAGGTCGGATTTTGATCCGGGTCGACCCATATAATATTAAAAAAAAAACTTTTTCTAACTTGAGTACTAAAAACTAAATCTTGCTGATAAATTTGGCAGTTTCTTTCTCGACACTAGGTGCCGACATGATTGTATATTGTCCAAATGACTA
Source organism: Senecio squalidus (assembly GCA_910822075.1). Lineage (NCBI taxonomy): Eukaryota > Viridiplantae > Streptophyta > Magnoliopsida > Asterales > Asteraceae > Senecio > Senecio squalidus. The sequence goes on along the minus strand of CAJVGC010000060.1, from coordinate 45,183,225 downwards.
GAGCCAATAAATTTTGTGGAGCGATTTTTATTATAAATAAAATTAATAGGCTTTGGCCTTTTGTTCAAAAAAGATAAATAAATAAGGAATTCTATGCCATTTATTGTTCGAAAAAACAACATCCTTGCAACAAAATTGATTAACATGCAGATGGACAAATAATTACAGGATAATAAAGTGGTAATGCCGGAAATTGGCATTAAAGTATCCAAAGAAGTAATTATATAATTACATGGTGAATTAGAAAAAAACCGATCTTTGTATGATCAAACCTATTTACTCTATTTAGAATAACAATTGCTAAGATAGTAAAATGAATCAGACAATAACCTCAACAAAATACAAACAAGATAAAAGCAATATGTCACCGATAAACACTAACAGATTACTCAACTCAATGTAATCAAACATAGTCAAAAAACGAATCAAATTAGCAAGCTCGAAATACTCGTTCAATCAACATGTAAACTTACATCAATAAACTGTAAGACCGTATCATCATGTAATAAACAAAAATTAATCATGTAAAATTAACAGAAACAAATACTAATTTCAAATTAAACAGTCAATTAATAAGCAAAACAAAACTAATTATTAAGTTAAAAGTAACTATCTCTTGGAGAAATTACTATCAGCAGTAACGGAAGTTTTGTTTTTCTCTCTAGAAATAGTAAACTAAATCACTGATTTTTTGCTATCATACAAATCTTTGAGAAATTATATTTTTTATTTTTAGTTGGGTCGATCCGGGCGGGTCTTGAATCGACTCATATAAATATCCATATAAATGGATCGACCTATTGGATCGTTTTTTGGGTGGTGATTAGGTCATATATTTAGGCACATTAGATCATATTATTGGGTCAGGTCTGGGTGGGTCTGGGTCAAAACCTATCCCATTGACAACCCTAAAACACATACATATTGGCAGAGTCGTCTCATAGATTATTGGAGGCCCTGTTCGATAATAAAAAAGTAGGCCATTAAAAATACGAGGTTTTGAAATATATTAAACGAAAAATAATATTCGACAAGTTTTCAAGTATCCAAAATCTTAATCTATACTATATTATAATGAATCTCCTCTTAGAGTCTTAATCCCTTAATTTTAAGTAATTGAAATTACCTTAATACCCTTAATCTATATTTATTATTATTTAATTCAAACAACACTCTCTCTCCTAATTAATTTAAAAAAAATTTAACATCTAACAAAGTAACTTATAATTCATATGTAATTAAAAAAACATTAAAATACTTTCTATTTAATTAAAAACTTTCAAAATTATAAGTTTTATTTTATAACCCCATAAACTTAAAATAATTAAAATATTATGCATTTTTTCTACTAAACTACGTATACTAAATCTACACTATAATATAATCTATTTCTACTATATTATAAAACATTTCCCACATAGTCTTAATTCTCTAAAACCTTAGTAATTGAAATTACTTAACTACGGTTTTTATATCTCTCACCACATATCATTATTCAAAATAACTTATAATTAAATAATGTTGGTTAATAAAGTTTTAGCCTTTTAGAGTAAATGAACGGAAAGATACTTTAAACATGTAGACTTAGAAGTGTTTATTTACCATAATAGCAATAGCCGATTTCTTTTATATTGATTAAAGAATTTATGATTGGAAACCAAAACCGACATGTAAGTCCATACCGTAATTAACGGTATTTATTTGTTAACAAATGGGTCAAGTTCATAAAAAAGTTCGATTACAAACCATGCAAAAATTGATGGAGAATAGGAAGTCGAAAGAGGTTCATCTTAAAAATGATTCCTAAGTTTGTTTTGTAATTTGTTTGATGTAGAATGAGAAGTCGGGTCAACACATACACACTTATGTCACACATGTTGGTCCTAATTGTACTTGATGAGGTTTCATATGCTAAAAATGTTTATTTATTTATGTTTAAGTGTAGGGCTAAAAAAAATAACTGAACTATCTGAGATCAGACCTTAAGAAAGGTTGGGTATTTTCTCAAGAAGAAACCATCATTATGGATATACATGTTCAAATAGGTTTTTACTCATTTTCTATCTTTATCTTTTAAAAGCTCTTACTTCTAGGTAGGTTTATTTGTCATTACAATGTTATGTTTTAGATGGTCAACAATTGCAAGAAGCTTACCAAGAAGAACCGATAACGAGATATAAAACTATTAGAGAACTCGATTCAAGAAAAAAAGAGTGTAAAGTGAGTTTGAAACAAACAAGAAATAGAAAAAAACGACTATTGATGGGCAAATGTTTTAACAAATACAAGGACAACAAAAATTGGAACAAACTATATTTTTTTATCTTTTAAAAGTTCGTATCTTCACGTTTTACATTATGATTGGAGTTTAAATACATTTTATGTTTTTATCTTTTTGCGTATTTAATTTCCGTTGTTAAATATTCGTAATATAATTATATCAAATAGTTTATTATCCCCGCTGCACCGTGCGGGTACTATACTAGTACAATTTAAACAACTCTACTTCTACAACAAAATTATATGATATAACATCAATCAATTTAAACCTACATTCATATTATAAAATAGCATCAAATTAATGAATTAGATTAGTAGCAGGTTGCATCATTAAGGCAAAACCCTACTTTAACTTTTTAACATAATAATTAAAAAAGCAACAAAAACAATAAATCAATTATCCATCTAAGAAACACAACATTAACTAAATTATAAAACAAACTAAATATTAAATATTCCAAATTAAAGTTTAAAGAAAGTACCAGCTACGAGAGAGGATAATAAACTATTGATTGAATTATCGATCAATCACAGGTTGAGGTTTCGAATACGTTTTCCATATAAATAAATGTATTTAATGTTTTAGTAAACCAGTTCTGATAAGATTTGAATTCATAACATCTAGGTTACTTTAAGGTTACAACCGATGTTTAAGAGGTCCATTAGCTTTGTAACACAAAATGACTCAGACTTATCAAATCAAGCCGCAACTTTTGGGAGGCAACATGAGTTTGCAGATATAACATGGTTCCCAAGCCAAAAACGAGCTGTTTATCGGATTGATGACCGAGTCTCCTCCAATATCTCCGGAAATGGCAAATGGGATCACCCTGGTTTTCGAGCAACACCTTCACTTGCACTCCTTATCTTAAGATCTACAGGTGGTCATTATTAATTAGTCAGCCATGACTTTCATGCAATAAGGTCAAAGATTATCTAAGATTATAATCTCGAATGTTACTGATTGTAGAGGAAGATCAAGAAGCGAAAGGCGATGCTGCTGGAAAGTGTAGTGGGGGAAAGCTTACTACAAATACTCTAATAAAGACTGCATACGGACTAACGAATGATGGTAAGAATGTTACATTTCATACAGTTTCTCCTCAAGAAATGACTAGTTTTGTATCATATGTAGGAATTTTCTTTAAGGGATACCCGGTGGTTGGATACCAAAACCGACTTCAAGCATCAGGGGGTTGCCTTAAAGGTCCCAAAGATGCTGGAATCACCGCATGTCCATGGGATCACCGAGTCAAGGGTTTATTCTTTCACCAAACCACATTCAGCATTATCTTATCAAAAGCTAAAGATTTCATCCAAGATGTTCAGAAGCTCGTAAAAATAGTTCCACAATCGTTGTGTGGTATAGATCTTTATAATGGTATCTTAATGAGATATGTTACAGGCTCAAATGCTTACTTAGGCAAACAAGAAGACTCTTTAGATTTCGACATCACGTATTACAGAAGTAAAGATCCAAAAACTCCTAGACTTTTTGAGGACGTCCTCGAAGAAATTGAACAAATGGCGGTGTTTAAGTATGGCGGTTTACCACATTGGGGAAAGAATAGAAATGTGGTATTTGATGAAGTTATCAGAAAGTACAAAAAGAGAACAGATTTTTTGAAGGTTAAGGAGAAGTATGATCCATTAGGTTTGTTCTCAAGTGAATGGACCGATCAAGTTTTAGGACTTAAAGATGGTGTGATGATGGTTAAGGAAGGTTGTGCCCTTGAGGGCTTGTGTGTGTGTTCAGAGGACATACATTGCGCACCTCAAAAAGGTTATTTATGTCGCCCTGGTAAGATCTTTAAGGATGCCAGGGTTTGTACATTGATTCAAGAATCCGTAAAGGACGAGCTTTGAGTCTTTCTGAAAGTTGAGACTGTTCAATCAGATACATGATTTGTGTATGTTAATTTATGATTGGGTATGATTCTTTAGATAAGACCAATCTGTATTGTTAGTCTTTCAGGTATTGCTGATCAAGAATTATATTTATTTAAAGAGTGAAAATAAACTTATAATTATTAATAAAACTGCAAGTGTAGGGATCAATACAGTATTGACGACTTTGATAATATGATCCGACAGAAATGTTTGATAATGATCCGTGACGATCTATGACGTTTTTCAATTAAGAAAAATGATTAAGGAAAATAGACAAAAGAAAAGATACATAGGAGAATTGGGTCACAACCCAACGTCCACCAAAAGAAAAGGAAGAAAAAAAGAAAGAAACATGGAGATTATTATTGCTAATTTCATGCACCATTAACCGATGATTCATGGAGGATGTTTTTCATTTACGTTATTGTAGTATAAATTGAAGTGTGTTGACATAGGGTCCGATTGCCTGATTCAGGTCAGAACCGAATCAGGTAATCCGGAACCTTATGGTTCGGCCAAGAAAAGACAGAACGCATAAGGACAAAAACAATACGACAAGAAATCGACGAAGAAGGAAAGAAAAGATACTCTGACAAACAACATCCTTTTAACCGCCGGGTAAAAGAGGTAAAAGATAGGGAACACCCTATTATCCAGAAGACCTCCTATAAATACCCAGGTAAACAGTAAGTATCCACAGGTTTTTACATATAGCTTCATACTTATATCTTTCTGTCCGAACCAAGTTACTTATTCTTACGCCCGAGTTGAATAAGGGGTATAGCTGGTGTCTTTTCTTAGTGCAGGAAGGTTGGACTAAAGATCACAGAGGTTAATTCAAGGGAAAATGGACTTCAAGTCAGATTCAATCTAGTTCGGGTCGGACTAATAGGTCCGGGGGTCTTTTGTATTAACATTTTGGCGCCATCCGTGGGACCGAAGGAAATACTCACTTAAAATGGAAACTCGAGTTGATACGGTTAACTTAATCACCAATGATGGACATAGTTCCGACAAAAACGCTGAGAAGGAAACCGGAACCAATGGGGAGTTTTCTAATAAGTTCGTGAAGGATAACATAGATTTGCTAAGAGCATTGGTAGAAGAACATGAGCGCACGGAATCATTAAAAAGGGGAAAGGTAAGGTAGGAGAAGAGCCTCGAAAGGAAGTATTTAAAGGAAGGAGGCTGAATTTCAGTGAGGAAGAAGAATCGGAAGATGAAGATGAAGATTTGAGCCTACCATACCAATCAGATTTCTCCTCCAAGTTCACAAAGAGGATCGCTCGATTCCCCATTCCACCAAAAACAAAAATGCCAAGTATCATTCGGACGTATGATGGGTCTGGAGATCCGGATGACCACCTTAACACATTCGCAGGAGCTGCCGAAACCGAATTATGGTCAATGCCTGTGTGGTGTCGTATGTTTGCACAGACACTCGTCGGATCAGCGCGGATATGGTTTCAGGCACTAGAACCCGGACAAATAGATAGTTATAAGGAGTTAGAGGTGGTGTTTGGGTCATTTTTCACACAGCAACGCAAGTATGTGAAGGGGCCGACGGATGTCCATAAAACGAAGCAGAGAGATGGGGAGGGGTAAAGAGAATTTGTGGAAAGATGGAAGAAAGAGATGTTGCAGGTGAAAGGAGCTTCGGAAACAATGAAAATCTCAGGATTCATGGAGGGTATCAAGCCACCTACACTGATAGAATCTTTCAATGCTAGAGTCCCGACCACAGTGGAAGAAATGATGATAAGGGTGAAGGAATTTATCAAAGGGAAAGAAGCGTCGGGACGAACGGAAGAGTTAGGAGGGCGAATGGCAGGAAACTCAGGGGTATCATGGAAGGGGTCAGGAACGCCGACACCCAGGTCGATACAAGGAAGGAGATCATTTGGTTCGCCTAATAGAGCCCACAGATATGGGGGAAAATTTCCCATGTCCCACATTTCCCCAAGAAATAATCCTATTTCGGGACCAGGGGATAGTAGGAGAAGTGTCCATTTCACCGATTTGCTAAAGACACCGACGCAGATTATGAACACGGAAAGAGGCATCAATCTAGTAAAACCACCACCAGGAACCCTTCCCGGGACTCCGGAAAAGGGGAATGATTGCTATGCATTGAAGAAGCAAATAGAGGAGGCAGTCCAAACAGGAAAGCTTAACCACTTGGTTCGTGACATACGAGGGGGAAACAAGCAAGGAAGAAATGATAAAGGCCCTAGAGGGAAGCCGAAGGAGATTCACATGGTTCGAGCAGTAAACATGGCTAGTCAAGAGCCTGAGAAGGAAGTATCAAGAGATTGGATGAACCAGGTCATAGCATTCCCCCCCCCCCCCATTGAACGCTATAAATCCCACTGACGACCCAATGCTCATTAAGGCTCATGTGGCGGATCACCTGGTTCACCGAATTTATGTGGACGATGGAAGTGCATCGGAAATCATGTTTGAGCAATGCTTTCGAGAATTGGATCCGGCCTTAAAACGAAGGATGAAGGTGAAGGAGGTTCCATTGGTGGGATTTGCCGGACAGACAAAGTCCTCCATAGGAGAGATATGCTTACCGGTGCAGCTGGCCGAGGGTGATAAAATCCGGACGGTGTGCATGAATTTCTTAGTGGTGGCAGCTATGTCCCCATATAATTGCATTCTGGGAAGGCCGGGATTGAAGAAGTTGGGAGCAGTAGCATCAACCGTGCATGGGATGATGAAATTTCCCACACCCGGAGGAATAGCTACCATCACTTCGGAAGGAAATAGAGGTTGCCATCAGATACAAAAATTAATGGTAGAAGAAAGCATAATCCTAGAGGAGCAGGTCCAAGTCAACCCTTATTTTCCGGATCAAATGATAACGATTGGGAAAGCTCTAACGGAGGAAACCAAGAGAAGGCTAGTGACAATGTTAAAACAAAATCGAGAAGTATTTGCATGGAGGCCAGAAGATATGACGGGGGTACCAAGAGAGATAGCGGAACATCGTTTGAGTGTTTATAAAGTTGTCGAACCTGTGGTACAGAAGAAAAGGGTCCTAGCACCAGAACGAAGCAGAGCAGCGTGTGAAGAAGTCGATCAATTGGTTAAGGCAGGGATACTCCGGGAGGTTAGGTATCGGACATGGGTGGCGAACCCAGTCATGGTGACCAAGGGAGACAAGACATGGAGGATGTGTGTAGACTTTAAGGACCTCAATAATGCATGTCCCAAAGACGCATACCCCTTACCAGAGATAGATCTGAAAGTTGATTCGTTGGTGGGATTCCGGTTTAAATGCTTTCTGGATGCATATAAGGGCTATCACCAGATGGCTCGAGAGGACGAAGATAAGACGGGTTTCCACACGGATCAGGGAGTATACTGCTACAAAAAGATGCCATTTGGGCTCAAAAACGCTGGTGGTACGTACCAAAGGCTCATAGACAAGGTGTTCAAGGCTCACATAGGTCGAAATATGGAGGCTTATGTGGATGATCTAGTGATCAAAAGTGAAACCGAAGAAGCAATGTTGAGAGACATCAAGGAAATATTTGAAGTGCTGCGAAAGGTAAATATGAAGTTGAACCCCAAGAAATGTTCGTTTGGGGTGGAAGAAGGTAAATTTTTAGGTCATATTATCATGCCACAAAGCATCAGGATCCATCCGGATAAAGTGCGGGCTATTACTAATATGGCAGCACCAAAAACGCTTCAAGAGGTACAAAGTTTGAATGGGAAGATAGTAGCGTTAGGGAGATACCTCTCGAAATCAGCCGAAAGAGCGCTACCTTTCTTCAAAACATTAAAGCAGTGCATGAATAAGAAGGATTTCAGGTGGACGGAGGAAGCAGATAAGGCCTTCCAAGACATAAAAAAATACATAGTAGACCTTCCATACTTAACAGCACCCAGAAAGGGGGAAACTTTGTTGGTATACTTGGCAACAAACGGAGAAGTGGTGAGTGCAGTACTATTGGTAGAAAGGGAGAAGAAGCAATTGCCCATTTATTTCATCAGTAAGGTGTTACAAGGAGCCGAACTCAACTACAACTCGTTGGAGAAACTCTCTTTAGCGCTCTTGTTCACATCAAGGCGGCTAGGAAGATATTTCCAAGCACATAAGGTGCAGGTGATTACGGACCAGCCACTAAAGCAAATACTCACTCGTCCGGAAATGGCAGGAAGAATAGCAAAATGGGCGATTGAGTTGGGAGGCCATGACATAGAGTACGCCCCAAAAACGACGGCAAAGGGACAAGTGTTGGCAGATTTCTTGAATGAGATCCCGGATCAAGGAGTAGCATTGGCTGAACCGACGACAGTGTTGGGAAAAAGAAAGAGGACAAAGGGAACCACCTGGAAGTTATACACGGACGAAGCATCTAGTAGGGAAGGTGCCGGAGCAGATATCATCCTAATTAGTCCGGAGAAAGAAGAGTTTGCCTATGCTATCCGATTGAAGTTTCAAAGTTCTAATAACGAAGCAGAGTATGAGGGAGTCTTGGCAGGGATAAGATTAGCTAAGGACATGAAGGTGGGAAGATTACGAATCTATGTAGACTCAAAACTCGTGGCAAGTCAAGTGAATGAAGAATATGGAGCAAAAGATGATCGGATGAGAAGGTACATGGACAAGGTGACGATTCTCATGAAAGAATTCGACTCTTGTAAAATCAAGCAAATACCAAGAAGCAAGAACAAGAGGGCGGATGTATTCAGTAAAGTAGCATCTATAGCTGGGTCAACCCTAGAAACATTAGCTAGCAACATCTTTTTGGAAGCAATTGAAAGAAGGTCCATTGATGAAGGGGTAGAAGTAAATATTATTGTCGAAGAAGAGGGAACCACATGGATGACACCCTTGATGGAGTATCTTATCAATGACACATTGCCCGAAGATGCAGCGGAAGCAAGGAAGATCCGAATGAAGGCCACTCAATACATCATGGTGGAAGGAGTGTTATTCCGAAGGAATTACCTAGCACCATTGCTCCGGTGTGTGGGGCCTTTACAAGCTAATTATGTGATAAGGGAAGTACATGAAGGGTCTTGTGGAATGCATGCGGGACCAAGAGCGGTAGTGGCAAAGATTATGAATCTAGGATATTACTGGCCCACGATGCATCAAGACGCGTATCAAGAAATAAGAAAGTGTGACTCATGCCAGATACATGCACCGATCCCTAAACTACCAAAGAGTGACATGATATCGGTAAATGCAGCATGGCCCTTCTTCAAATAGGGAATGGACATAGTCGGACCATTTCCAGAAGGGCCAGGAAAAGTCAAGTTCTTGTTGGTAGCGGTGTATTATTTCACAAAGTGGGTTGAAGCAAAACCTCTGGCGCGAATTACGGGAGCCCAGGTGTTAAAGTTTTTTTGGGAAAATGTGGTGTGCAGGTTCGGGTTACCAGGGGAAGGGGTGACTGATAATGGCAAGCAATTCGTAGACGAGCCTTTCAAGGGATGGTGCGGGAAAATGCAGATCAAACAAGTCAGGACATCTGTGGCACACCCTCAGGCCAATGGACAAGTAGAACGAATTAATCGCAGTCTGGTGGAAGGAATCAAAACACGTTTGGGAAGGTATGAGCGCAACTGGGTAGACCAAGTGTCAAACGTACTTTGGGCACATCGAACAACAAAGAAGACGAGTACGCAGGAGACACCATTTAGTTTGGCCTATGGTTCGAAAGCTGTCATACCGCCGGAAGTAGGGATGCCGACTTACAGGAACATGCAGCGGAATGACTCAGACAATGAAACAGAGCTGCGAATCAATCTGATGTTGGCAGAAGAAAGAAGGGAAGCAGCTCATGTTAGGGAAGCCCGGTACAAGAAGAAAATAGAACAGTACTACAACAAAAGAGTACGAAGGGTTAGTTTCAAGGAGGGGGAGTTTGTGTTCCGGAAAAACGAGGCAAGCAGACAAGAAGACGAGGGCAAGCTAGGCCCAAAGTGGGAAGGACCGTATCAGGTGGTGCAAAACAATGGAAATGGTTCGTACAAATTGAAGCACCTAGATGGAACCACAATTCCTCGAACCTGGAACGAGATAAATCTGAGGAAATGCTACATGTAATGTCGGGGTTTTCCCCGAAGAAAAGGAGCATTTTATTTTCTTTTATACCAAGTAAAGTCTTGAAGAGATCCGAAAACGTATGTTTTGCTTCTATTTTGAAAGTAACAAGTAGTGTAATTTGTAATGCCGGGGTTTTCCCCCGAGGTAATTTGTACCATTGGAAGGAATTAATGGTCAATTTTCTTGCAACACAGTGCATTTGATTCGTTAAACATTGCTCATAAATCACATACCGGATCAAAATCCGAGGGAAATAACACGGCTTGACTTAGCAGCCAAGTACACTATAAAAGTGTAATTCCGAATGACGATTCGAAGTAATACCGAACCATTTGGTTCGATGACAACATGCAATTCAAAGTAAAACTAATAAAATAACACAACACATGAAAACAAAGCGGCACTGTCATTAAGAAAGGGAGTTAAACTCCGATACAACCATACAAAATAAAAGAAAACTGTGCATATCATTCGAACACAAACATTACATTGACAAACTATTACTAAGGGTTTTCTGCTTCAGGTGACTCAGGATCAGGCAAAGTAGGTTCAACAGACTGGAAAACTTCAAGCATTTGGGTGTCAGTAGCAGCCAAGGCGTCCAGGTATGAATAATGGGTCGGAGGAAAGGCTTCTTTTGCCGCAGTAAGGGTAGCTTCGGCAGAGAGATCATAGTAAAGGGATTGAGTGATACGCTGCCCCAGCTGATGCTCTCTGTACCCCGCAACTACACCATCGTGGCACCCAGAGTGGTAGTAGGCGACATTAACACTGGTACTCGCATCCACAAAATCCTTGCTCTTAAATATGCCTTCTATCACGTGCTTCGGACCCTGAGAGATTAACCAACTGCAATCTTCTTGAAGGGAGGCATTAGTGGCCTCCAACTCCGAAACACGGGATTCAAGTTCTTTGACACGTTCTCTCTCCCGGACTATATCATTTGTCGCCTGGGAACTCCGGGCTTCAGCAGCAAATAGATCAGAAGACATAGCATTTAGCTCCTTCACAGTCCGGCTATGAGTGATATTCAACTCTCCTAAAGCCCGAACTGCGTCATCATTGATGGAAGAAACTCAACGCTGGAAGTCCGAGCTTTCTTCAGCTCCTCTACTTCTTGGCGGAGATGGGATACCTGATCTACAAGCTCCCTCTTTTCTTCTTCCAACCGAAATTGAAGCCCATCAGCCCGTTGGCTGCTCAGAGAGGCATTTCTTTTAAGAGCCTTAACCAACCGAGTCTGATTCCGGATCTCATCCTCGGATATAAGCCACCTAGATCAAACTTCAGGCGCAATAACCAAGAGCTGAGCCACCAAATGATCAAGCTGCTCAGCCAAAGCAAAGTTATTGGTATTATCTAAGCGAATAACTTCGGCAGGGGTGGTTAGAGTGTCCAACAAATCACGACAAATACCAGCATCGGTGTACAAAGAACGGTTATAGACTTGACTGAAGCGCGGTTGGAATTTTTTCACAGCAATTGAAGGCTCAACGCCATTGAAGTCCGGCGTGTCGAGGATCGGTTCTTTCTCTTTCGGGTTGACAGTTTTGCTCGAAGTACCTTTGGACAAAGTGGTCTTCTTAGGGTCTGTCACAGTGATACGGGATAAATCCTTCTTAGAACTGGAGGTTTCTTGGGTCTTAATGCGCAAAGGTTTTTCTTTTCCTGACTTGAGGGAACTGTCCCCTTTTTCGGATGAAATAAGAGGAGCTTTGGATGTAACAGTCTTCTTGAGGTCGGAGGATGATCTACTAGAAACAACAACGGGGGAGGCTTTGGAGCCCTCAACATCTTTCTTCAACTGGGAAGAACCAGGGCCTTTAACGGGAGTTTCGGAGAGCTTCGTCTGTTCAGTAGAAGGCTTGAGAGGTTGATCAACCTCATCTTCGGGGGAATGACCACCTTCCTGAATAATTTTTTCTTCCTCCGATTCAGTGGCTCCTTTGGGAGTCGCAGGACACGAGCGATCTGAGTAGGTGAGAGGAGGCTCAAAAATGGATGGTTCTTCAGATTCGGCAGAGCTGGATGAAGAGGAGGATTCATCTGATTCAGTGGCTAGCCCATACTCTTCCGAACCATCTTTTTCGAAAGTAGCAAAGAGCTCTTCAGTGTCAGGGCTGGATTCTTTATCAGACTGAGCAGGAGCCGAAGTAGAAGCAGGCTTCTCTTTAGTCTTGGAAGCTTGAGAAGTGGAGGGAACTTTGATAACAGTCTTGGTTTTTTTAGCAGGGGGATTTTTCATCACCTTCTTGGACTTCGGGGTCTTTCTTTTCCTTTTTACGGTAACTCTTGCTTCGGCATCAGTATAAGGCGCTGGAACATTCTCATTAGGTAGGACAACACGATCCAGAGTCATAGTTAAAAAGCCAGGAGCACCTTCGGCAAGGGGAGCCGAACCAAATAGAACGCCATCCCAATGCCTCATCTCCAAAAAGGAAAGAAGAGGCAATGCTATATCACGAAGCAAGAAGAGTTAGCTCACAATAAAATATGTGTACACGTATATGCATAAAGAGAGAGCAGGAACGAACCTTTATCATCAAGCCTCAAACAAGGGCGAGCCTGAGGGCGATTCCAGTTCTGACTTAATCCGGTTAAAACCAATATCCTTTCCGGATAAGAGCGGGCTCTGATCGGATGAGTCTGCAAGTCCATGACAAGATCGAGATCTAAGTCATCGGTGTTGGGCTCCGGGTCAGTAAGAATATCACCCTTCACACACCACCTCATGCGGATTGGAGCTACCGAAGCATTGACAAAGAAGAAGCGATTCTTCCAGTTCTTTAGAGACGAAAGAGACCAGTCGATGCACACGGGGGCACCTCGTCTCTTATCAACGGTAAGTCAATCTCCGTTTATCCCCACTTTATAAAAATAACGAAAGGTCAGTAGATCGGGAGCTTTATTGAAGGCGCGGCAATGGATCTCGAAGTTTGTGATCTTATTCGCCCCCAGAGGATTCATCTGGGAAACGTGGCCTTTGAAATACTGAATTACGTCGAGAAAGAAGCGTGATAAGGGTAATCGGAGGTTCGAGTATTCGAACCACGCGCAATAAACACCAATTTTACCCGGAGGAGCGTCTCTGATGGTGTCCTTTGGTCCGGGCACAACGACGCCATAAGAACTATCAATATGATAGGTCTTGCAGAACACACGAAGGTCTCCGGCGGGCATGGTATTATACATTTCCCTCAGGTTTTCCTTGGATTCTTTAGCCATTATATTAGGATGTGAAAAGAATACCGGAATAGGGATAGATTTGGAGAAAAAATGACAGAGGTTCGGAGAAGAAGTAGGAAACAAATGAAGGAGGACTGCCCCTATTTATAGGAAAGTATCAGGCACGTCAAGGGTCGCGCGTGACCTTGAAAAGAGCGTGACACGTGGATAACACGTGGATGGGGAGAAGACAGCTGGCGCTGTTCAAACCACCCGAGCGCGCCACGTGTAAGGGTTCAATAACAGCTGGAACGCTCAAACCATAAGAGTTGGACGCGCGGAATTGAAGGAAAGGGCGATCCGAAGGAAGGCGCGCAGGATTGCCGAAGCAACAGCAAGAAAACGAAAACACAATTTTAAGTCCAGCATTAGATCTCGACTTCTTCGGAATACAATGCTAGACTTGGGGGAGTTGTTGACATAGGGTCCGATTGCCTGATTCGGGATTCGGGTCAGAACCGAATCAGGTAATCCGGAACCTTATGGTTCGGCCAAGAAAAGACAGAACGCATAAGGACAAAAACAATACGACAAGAAATCGACGAAGAAGGAAAGAAAAGATACTCTGACAAACAACATCCTTTTAACCGCTGGGTAAAAGAGGTAAAAGATAGGGAACACCCTATTATCCAGAAGACCTCCTATAAATACCCAGGTAAACAGTAAGTATCCACAGGTTTTTACATATAGCTTCATACTTATATCTTTCTGTCCGAACCAAGTTACTTATTCTTACGCCCGAGTTGAATCAGGGGTATAGCCCCGCTCAACCTGGTGTCTTTTCTTAGTGCAGGAAGGTTGGACTAAAGATCACAGAGGTTAATTCAAGGGAAAACGGACTTCAAGTCAGATTCAATCTAGTTCGGGTCGGACTAATAGGTCCGGGGGTCAATTGTATTAACAAGTGAGTGAAAGAGAATTAGGGGAGCCTCTAAAATAGAAAAGAAACTATACATGTAAACGGAAAGTTGTAAATGTTGCATTATTATAGAAAGAGAAACAATATATCAAGTTGTTGGATAGTACATCGGTCCTAACAATATCCCTTGGTCATCGATTCTTTCTTAGCATAGTCTATGTATCGTGTTCGGTGTTCCGTTGATTCCGTTTTTGACCTGCTATCTCCCAACACACATTAAATCTCTGCTCTCTCATCGCTATTGGTTCACTTTTACATATCATCTTCATAAGTGACTCACATATTATCTTAATTTATAACGTGACTCGAACTCTCAAGCTTCAAGATAAAAGACTCATTTACATTCAAATATACCATTTAACTAAAAACCCCTTGATGCCATGGCCAAAATTCAAATAAAACAATCTTCAAGATAAAATAATTAAGGAAAATTGAAAATAATTTATGATGTAAATTTTTTCTATTATAATTATTTATTCTCAAACTTTTAAAAAAAACAAGTTTTAATATATATAAAAAAAAGTTATTCGAGTATTCATTGTTTTTGTATAATAAAATATGAATTTGGGATCAATAAAACCACTAAAATATTGGGTACATAAAATTTTTTTTAAGGTTTGAGATGAAATATACATGAAATATAGTGTAAAAAAATTCACGTTATAGATCATTTATTAATTTTGTTTTACATATTTCATGTTAAAAACATTTTGATGTCATGTATAATATTAATTAATATATATGACAATTTTTTTATTTAATTATGAGCAACTATTTTAATACCAACCAAAACCAAGTTTAACCAATTATTAAGGTTATAGATCATTTATTAGTTTTGTTTTACATATTTCATGTTAAACACATTTTGATGACATATATAATATAAATTAATTATATATGACAACTTTTTATTTAATTATGAACAGTTATTTTAATATCAACCAAAACCAAGTTTAACAAATTAAGAGTGCAATATTATTAATCAACTAGCTTACACTTTTCAAGCTCCACATTCATCTATAATCTTCTATAATATATAAATGTTGAGTTGAGGTAATATATTCATATATTAAATACATGTAAATTTATTTTAAAAATATATAAATATTTTCAATAAAATAGTTTTAATAAAAAATTTAATAAAATATAATTTAATTCTAGTTGAGGTAATACATTCATATATTAAATACATGTAATAAGTTTATTTTTAAAATATAAAAAATTGTTTTAATAAAAAATTATAATATATATTTTAATTTGTAATGTTTAGTCTAACTTTAAATTTTTATAGAAAAAAATTGATAACATATTAGTTGAGTGTATTAATTAAATTAAACTTTAAAGGTTGTATTTTTATAAATATTCATATTAAAATGGAGTTCAAGAAAAAGTATCAAATAATATCTATTATAATAATAATATCTATAATATATAAAATTTGAGTCGAGGTAATAAATTTATGTATTACATACATGTAATAAATCTATAATATATAAAAGAGTTAAGGTAATAAATTTATATGTTAAATATATGTAATAAATTTATTTTTAAAATATATAAATATTTTTAATAAAATATTTTTAATAAAGAATTTAAAAATATATAATTTAATTTGAGTTGAGGTAATAAATTATATTAAATACATGTAATAAATTTATTTTAAAATACAAAAAAGAAATTCTTTTAATAAAGAATTTAATAATATACAATTTAATTTGTATTTTTTTAGTCCAACTTTAAATTTTATAGAAAAAAATTTATAAATATTAGTTGAGTGTATTAATTAAATTAAACTTTAAAAGTTGTATTTTTATAAATATTCATTTTAAAATAAAGTTCAAGAAAAAGTATGAAATCATATCTATTATATTAATAATATCTACAATATATAAAAGTTAAGTCGAGGTAATAAACCCATGTATTATATACATGTAATATATTTTTTTATAAATAAAAATATTTTTAATAAAAAAAATTTAATAAATAATTTAATAATATATAATTTAATTTGAGCTGAGGTAATAAAATAATATATTAAATACATGTAATAAATTTATTTTAAAAAAATAAAAAACAGTTTTAATAAAGAATTTAATAATATATTATTTAATTTTTATTTTTTAGTCTAACTTTTAATTTGTGTAGAAAAAGATTTATAAGATATAAGTTGAGTGTATTAACTAAATTAAACTTTAACAGTTGTATTTTTATAAATATTCATTTTGAAATGAAGTTCAAGAAAAAGTATGAAATAATATCTATTATATTAATTATATCTACAATATATAATAGTTAAGTCGAGGTAATAAACCCATGTATTATATACATGTAATATATTTTTTTAAAATATAAAAATATTTTTAGTAAAATTGTTTTAATAAAGAATTTAATAATATATAATTTAATTTGAGTTGAGGTAATAAAATAATATATTAAATACATGTAATAAGTTTATTTTAAAAAAATAAAAAACAGTTTTAATAAAGAATTTAATAATATATAATTTAATTTGTATTTTTTAGTCTAACTTTAAATTTTTATAGAAACAAATTTATAACATATAAGTCGAGTGCATTAATTAAATTAAACTTTAAAAGTTGTATTTTTATAAATATTCATTTTAAAATTTTAAAATGAAGTTCAAGAAAAAGTATTAAATAATATCTATTATAATAATAATAATATATAAAAGTTGAGTTTGGTAATGACAACTGAGTTTTGTAAAAGCTTTTAAAATATATTTAAAAAATGCTTAAATAAGTTTTAGAGGTTAATAAAGTTATTTTTATAAATATATAGTCTTGATTTAATAAACTGCAGATATTGATGTTGCCAAAATCAAAAAAACTTGACTTCATTTATAAAATAAATGATGAGATGTAATTATGTTTTGTCAAATCAAATTGAAATATCAATTTTTCTAACATAGTTTAAATAATTATATCCATGTGGGCTGAGGTCGTGGGTTCGACCCTTGTGGTCGTCGCAATAGCGTAATTTAACCCATGCCTCTTAAGGCACGCATGACGAATTTTCCCCTGGAGACCCCCGTGGGGGGCTGGGTTTGCTCGCTTTGCGGAGCTCGAACCTGGGGTGCTCGTTGGAATATTACGAGTAGGCTCCGATGTACAATTATTTGCCGTTTCAAAAAAAAATAATTATAAGAGCTTTATTAAGATAAAATAAAATCTTCTTATATATTATAAAGATTGGGTTTAGGTATTAATGATTGAAATAAATATACATGATTCATATATAATTTTAATAAAATTCATTTTTGTTTAATAAGTAAACTTTAAACTATTAAATGATCTATTTAGGGTTAACTTTTTTTTTTCTTCGCAATTGACATGTAATTGAAAATTTAACAAAGAAAAATAAGTAAAAGTCTTTTAACATTTTTTCAACCATTTTCAAATATTTATATTCTTGATCATTTTATATAATACTAAAAAGTTGAGTTCTTCCAATAAATATTAGTAATAAATAGTTTATCTTATTAGAGTTTATAAGTTCCTTTAAATATAAATAATAATAATAGCATAAATGATAAGTAAAAAATTTATAAAATTGTTCATTAAAGAAAAGACAGAATGTTTTGTCATAAATCATAGTTCGAGTTTAATCAATAATAACTAAAATAAAAGACTAAAAGTTTTGACATAAATTATAGTTTTAATTTAATAATAAATAACTAAAATAAATTTATTTATAACAAAAATATAAGATGAAGAGTTTAGCTTTAATTTATATTAAACTATATTACAGTTTATAAGTTTCCTTAATTTAAATAATAATAATCGCATAAATAATAAATAATAAATTGATAAAATATATTTAAGAGAAAGACAAAAGGTTTATTATAAATCATAGTTTGAGTTTAATCATAGATAACTAAAAGGAAAGACTAAAAGTTTTGTTATAAAATATAGTTTGATCTTAATCATAAATAACTAAAATAAACTTATTTATAAACACAATGTAAGATGAAGAGTTTTGCCTTAAATTATAATAAAACTACATTTATAAATAGTCTTTTGATTTATATAAAAGTTACACTATAAATAGCCAAAATTATATTAAAAAGAATCCACAAATGGGTTTAAACCAAAACAACCAAATAAGTATATCATGTTATCTTGATAAACCAAATGAAAACATTATTAACCCAAACTACCAAAATAATCTTGAAAAACCATTAAAGAAAAGAAAAAGAATATGGAAGTCGAAGAAGGTAGTGACAAAAATTTGCTTTAAAACGTAGTTTCTTGATCGTAATTTTATATCATAGTTCTATCTGATCGTAATCTTCTATTTATTTTCTATTATTGGGAAAATTGTCACATGTTTTTGTGAATTTTGTATAAATTTACTACAATTTTTTGTTAAATTATTAAATGTTATTAAATGTTAATGTATATAGATGAATGGTATCATTATCTTATTTATCAAATAGTATCTTAATCCTATATTCATTTTTTTTGAGTATTGTTTGAATTTAGACTTAGGGGCTGTTTGATAGCTGCAGACTGAGTTAGTACAGACTGAGTTGGAGCTCAGACTGAGTTAGGTGCAGACTGAGTTTGTTGTCTTGGATTATGCCTCGGACTGACTATGTTGACTTGGAGAAATGACTATTTTACCCTTCTGTTTATTTTTATATTGAATGTCGTACAAAATCCAAATTAAACATAAATCCAAATGTCTTACAAAATCCAAATTAAACAAATCCAAATATCTTACAAAATCCAAATTAAAAAAAATCCAAAGAAAACCTAACAATGATTGCGTACAATTAAGTTGAAGCATTTGAAAACAGTTGAGTAGCAATTTGGTCACGTAAAGTAGACATGTATTGATTGCTTTGTGAATCCCATTCTATGTCATGTATGTTTTGGCCAACGCATGCTTCATTTTGCATAGGAGAAATATTGTTTTCTTCAAATTGCATAAATATGTCGTCGTGAATGTTGCACTTTCTTATAAAATTATGGACCGCGAAGCAAGCAACGACCACATCTCTTTGCACTCCAAAAGGAAAAGGAGCCATTTGTTTTAAGATTGGGAATCTCGCCTTCAATACACCATAAGCGCGCTCAATAACATTTCGGAGTTGTGCATGAGCATGATTGAATTTCTCTTCCTTAGTTAAAGCTCGTTGTCGTCGATAATCGGCTAACCAATACCTCGTATTACGATATGGGGCTATAAATCCACGAGTGTTGGTATATGCAGCATCGCAAAGGTAATATTTATCTGTAAATGTTAGTGTGAAGCATATTATAAAAGTCGTAAAAATTATATATATATATTAAGTATTATAAGTTATAGAATATATACTAACCTGGTGGAGGGAAGGGAAAGCAGGAATCCGGATTAAATGCAACTTATTTCAAAACTCGTGCGTCATGTGATATGCCCTCCCACCCGGCCCATACAAAGGTGAATATCATATCAAAATTACAAATTCCAAGTACATTTTGATAACATACACCTTTTCCTCTTCCCCTATAACGAGTTTGTTGTTCATCGGTCACGATCGCATGTATAAGAGTTCCATCTAACGCACCAATTGCTCCGGGAAATATGTCTTCTAGCTTTCTATGTCCGTCCGAGTTTATAGTAGAAGGTGTTGGTACTCTAATCTCTGTTGCAAAACACATCATCTCATTCAGGACCTCATGAAAGCATTTATGAACCGTTTGTGTGGAGTGTTGAAATTTATTTTTAATCACACAAAACCGTTCATTATGTCCTATAACTATTAGAAACATAGCCATATTCTCTTCAACGCTTATTGTCCTACTAGGTTGCAACCAATTTCTTTGTGTAAACTGATTGCATAATAATATATATGCTTCTTGTGAAAGACGCATCATCTCTTGCCACTTTGTTGAAGTTCCATGAAGGAATGATTGTATGTATGCATGCCCGGTCAATGTCGAATCAAGATCTCTATTTCTTTCAATTCTTCTTTGTCTTTGCCTTCGCCGAACTAACATCATCCAATGCCAACAAAGTAAAAGGAATGCTACAGTTTTAAGTCGCAAATCCATGTGTGACCTATTAAATGTAAATTACATAACATGTTAAAAGTAATAACATATAAAAGTAACAAACAAAAGTCATTCCATTATATTTTAAAAGTAATAACATATAAAAGTAACAAACAAAAGTCATTCATTACATGTTAAAAGTAATAACACATAAAAGTCATTAGATCCAAAATAACACATAATAAAGTCATCCGAAAGAGCAACTAACAAGCAAAAGTCATTCTAAAAACCCATACTTCTTCCCCATTTTGTTCACCCACGACTCACAACCTGTCAAGTTAAGACGACACCAAACCTTCCTAACATCAACACTTTCAGCAAATAGCAAAGTAGCCGTTTCATATCTTGGGTCGTCTTATCTCCACCCTAATTTTTCCAACTTATCCATACAAGCATCAATGTTGTTATCAAGAGTGGTTGCTTCGTAAATGGCTAATGAAACCTTGGCAATCTGTTTCCCAACTTCCAGTCACTCCATGTCTACTTTGTTCCCATCATCTTTTTTTATTTTCGTTTGGTTCCTTATTTTGTGGAGGAGCGGAGGATGTTTCACCCGCACTTGTAGGTGTCATTGGGGTTGGGCTTTGATCCATTGGTGTTGGGGTTTCATCCTGAGTGCATTGGACATCATCAAAAACATGATGATTAACATCTTGAGTAACGGGTCGGAGTTTTCTAGAAGATGGCCTCCAACTCTCAAAGCCGATTGCTACCGCCCCATCAAACAATTGAGAGAGAAGATCCGGGAAAATGAAGGCCACACTCCTTACTTTTTCAGCATGATTGCTCAACTGTTTCAAAACAATTATATTGTATATTAAACCAACTAAATGAGAATAATAAATGTTGTCCCGTTAATTATTGACAAACACAATACCTTCATTTCCGCTATCCATTCTTCTTCGGTCAAATTGAAAGTGTTCGATACGGGATCATAAATGTTTCCCATTTTGTTTTTCAATCTTGCCCAAACGACATACTTTCCTTTAAAATAGTCCCAACGACTCTTCATTTGTTTTTGGTCAACGATAAAGTTATGTTCATTTTTAAGTTTCTCTCCTACGACGACCTTCCATGATTTGGCTTTCAAACTCCCACCTTCCCTCCCGTTGTTGTTCGCCACTTTGTGTAAGCAAGCTTCGATAAAACATTTGTCTACAATGTCGGACTTCCAACTAATTCTACCCATAACTATCACACAAATAACACAACCAGGATTGAATATTGTTCAAAAGTAAGATGCATATATGTATATCGAATAGACATAAAATAAATCATTATATGTTGTGTGTATATTTACAAAGAAAGGTATATTAAGAAAGCTAGTGGAACTTAATGTGTGTTCTATTCAGGGTAATTGAAAAGTCTCTTGGAAAGTTTGTCGATGAATGGAAAGCTGGATTACTAAAGGAAAAAGGTCGACCACTCGAAGGAAATGTTGTCGTTGCTGGAAGAACTGATAAAGGAGTCACGGGTTTCCAGCAAGTCTGCTCTTTCTGTATGTCATTATTTATAACCTAATACTACCATAAGTATTTAGTTACTAAGAATATGTGTTCCTAAAGGCATATGCCTGATATTATTGCATTTTTCATGAGACTGAGGGTGGAAGTTTTAGTTAATTTAATTTTTTGTTAATTTACCACTACATGCTAGGCATGTTTAAATGTCTAACTATTTAGCTGGTAAGAACTAATGATGCCATCTGTTTCCTTGAATGTTAGACCGCAAGAAATTGAAGATGCCATTAACAATACAGCACCGGGAAATCTTATACGATAGTTATTGACAAGTATAAGATGCTCAAATCTAAGGTGGAAACTTGCGTGGCTGATTTATGTACCCCAAAACACTTTTTGTCCAAAGTATTTATTTTATTTTTCATAAACAATTAGAGTGCCTGATGTGTAAAATCTGAGTTAAATTATTTATTAAAAGAATTGGATATTACTAAAGTAGACTATCACACAATACAGGCAGTGTACCTGATCGTATAGTAGTATAGATCTAGTAAGTTCGGATCGAACTCAGGGAACGTGTATTAAAATTCGTTATTCTAAATTATTTAATTAAACTAATGAAAGCAAATAAATAGGGGGGACGTTTTAGTTCTGCGAGAACGTATTTCGATTAAGTAAGTAACTAAAGCAAAATAACAATCAATTTACTAAAGTGGATTGTGAATGAAAAGATGTTTGAAAGAGTTCTTAAGATTTGATCAGATATTAAAAAGCAGTGATTACTTGGATATTACGTTTCACTTGAATTATGGATAATACGAATATGTTTGATTGGTTTAACTGTGATTCCTATTATAATTAGACTTCCTATTAGGGTTATCTAATCCTACAAAATCAGGGAAAGATCATACGAATGATCGTACATCAAGAGCTATCTTAGACTATCCACCCTAATCTGTGCTTTAAAGTCACTATTATTAACAATTTAATTTGTCGACTACGAATTAACAAAAGTCTCAACTATTCAGTTATGATATAATTGTCATGGTCGTTTAATTAATTAGGTTACTATTATTCTTAGCCTATCTCAATTAAGTCTCAAGCTACAATTATCTAACGAATTATATAATTGTAAATAACTAATAAACCTATATGAACGCTAGTTATGATATAAGTTTATCAATCACGCTAAGTAGTTAACCTAACAACTTTAAATAAACATGGATTGCGATTAAACGTTAATAATAAAGGAAAAACCAATTAATTCAAACATAAAACTTAATAATCCATAGATTCAAGCTCAACAATCCAAGCACTCACTTTCAAGAGTTTAGTTCATGTTGGATTGTGAGAAAATAGCATAAGATTCAATAGACAAAAACATTGTATCAAGAAAATTAAGTTAAAATTACAAACCAACTTAAACAAACTTCGAAAACGATTAATTTGCGTTAATCGTGACTTCCAACGTGATCCGAGGCCTCAAAAACCCTCCTAGAAGCTCTCCTGGTCGACCTTTGGTGGTGGAAAAGTGGAAAAAAGGATATCTGATTCGTAACCCAAAGATTTGCTTAAATAGGGGTCTGGCCGACCTTCCAGCCGTCGGCTGGGCTTCTCCAGCCGTCGGCTGGATAAAATTCCTTGCGCGCTACGTTTCATTTGACCCGCAATTGACTTTTTGAGATTTTGAAATTCAGCCGCCGGCTAAAATAACGCAGCCGTCGGCTGGAATGTTCTGATGAACTTTCTTCCAAAATATAAATTGTATCCCTCTCTTTCTTCTTTCTTCTCCAATTTGAATCACCTAAATCGGATAACGTATGAAGAAGTTATGATCAAAACGGTGAAGGTGCGTAAAACACTTTTCACGTATGTTCATCAACTTTGTTTCTTCATAGATTTTCTTCATTTAAGCTCCGTTTTCTACCGTTTTCAACTCCTTTTTGTTCCATGATCCAAGTTTAACTCTTATCTACATATATGTATGAAAACACTACCCAAATCATAACAAAATGCGAAAAACAAGAGTATTAAAGAGAAATATGATTAAGAAAATGTCAATTATTTTAAGCATATCAAATTCCCCACACTTGAATCCTACTTGTCCTCAAGTAGACTATCAGATTTAGAACAAAACAATCATCTTCAATAAAAATAAAATACTCAACGAATCAAGTAAATTACAAAAAAATTCATTTACGAAGATGAATTTAACAATTACCAAGCCAAAATTTAAATGCATAACTAAACATCTCACGATTTGGGAAGTATAACACTCAATCACTCGAAAAGCTAATCTAAGTGTAATATATGTGAAATCGCTCAAAGCTCAGTCATGACAAGTATTCTATCATAGGCTTGAAAACGATACGCTTCTCCACCAATAGAGTCTAAGTAACTAATTCAGAGGACTTATGGTCATATCAATGGGTGATGGGTAAAATAATGGAAAAATGGGATGAAAGTGAATTAATATGAACGATATGAAACAATCAAATTCCAATTAGTCTACAAATCCAAATATTTTAGTCAAAAACCATATTACTTTCAAAACTCGATTGATTATCCCTAATGGCTCATTCTGATGAAACTTCCAAAACCAAACTTCGCCTTAAAATTCTTCAACGGGTCGACTGAGAATTTTATTTCTCACAAATTTCGTCAAATTACTTCAGCACTTATTGGTTACCTAGTACGGGCTTTAATAAATAATTTTTTTTTTGTTTATTATTTTTTTTCTATTAAAGGCACCGCTCAAAAGGTCCATCAAAATCATGAATAACTCTTAACTTATATCCACATGTAATTTCTTTCGTGAACTTAAGTAAATTAAACAACTCCACGCCATCATATATAACATTCCGTCTAACAATCAATCAAGTTAAGAAAGAGGAAAATTTTCAACAAAAATATCTGGATTAAACGACTTAGACGTTTAGGCTCAATTTATGGAATATATATGGAAAGGTGATAAAAGAAAAAGGTTTGGCGCAAATATGGTATCTAAACGTCAAAAACACTAAAAACGAGTGCTCGATAGGTAGTGTGAGTCAAATAACCAGTGTAGTTACCGACTATAAGAAACGAATAGGCCAATCAACTGTTTAACAATCCTTTTGCCTCTTTCCTAGTTACTAATAAGTTAAAAACCTATGCTCATTCATAGCCTCGAAGCGTATACAGTGTCAAGTTCTAAAGTCTACAAGTCACCAGCACACTCATACAAAAAATGAAGATAAAAGAATATAAAATGGATGCTATAATGGCTCAAATCCTCACAAATATGAAATAGGGTAGGTGCGCTCAGTTATGAAACTAGTTAAACTAATTACTAAATTTTCAAAAATTTGCATCTAAA
>CAJVGC010000060.1:45034490-45157867 GCA_910822075.1 Senecio squalidus | reverse complement strand
CTCCACGCCATCATATATAACATTCCGTCTAACAATCAATCAAGTTAAGAAAGAGGAAAAAATTTTCAACAAAAATATCTGGATTAAACGACTTAGACGTTTAGGCTCAATTTATGGAATATATATGGAAAGGTGATAAAAGAAAAAGGTTTGGCGCAAATATGGTATCTAAACGTCAAAAACACTAAAAACGAGTGCTCGATAGGTAGTGTGAGTCAATAACCAGTGTAGTTACCGACTATAAGAAACGAATAGGCCAATCAACTGTTTAACAATCTAATTCTTTTGCCTCTTTCCTAGTTACTAATAAGTAAAACTTATGCTCATTCATAGCCTCGAAGCGTATACAGTGGTCAAGTTCTAAAGTCTACAAGTCACCGGCACACTCGTACAAAAATGAAGATAAAAGCATATAAAGTGTATGCTATAATGGCTCAAATCCTCACAAAAATGTAATAGGGTTGGTGCGCTCAGTTATGCAACTAGTTAAACTAATTACCAAATTTTTCAAAAATTTGCATCTAAAGACAAGTAGACTTCTTTTCTACCCCCTCCCCACACTTGAATTGTACAATGCCCTCATTGTACTAAAACTTAAAACAAATTGTGAGAAAAGAAAATAGAAAAGAAGAAAAGAACTCCCCCTTGTCGACCAAAACTCGTATCAAAATATTTCGTCCACTTCATTGGCTTGCATATCAAATGCCTACTAATAAAAACAGAAAATAAAACTAAAAATGGAAAAGAAAAGAAAACAAACAGCGGGTTGCCTCCCGAAAGCGCTTCTTTATTAAGGAGTCTTAAAGCTCGACTCTCCCCACACTTAAGTGTGGCTATGTAAAGGGCGAGAGTTCCCTCGCCTTTTTCCTCCGTGAAAGCTCCAACTCTTCATACATCTGCTCTTCACTTATTCCATCAAAATAATCATCAAACTTCAATGCTTCAATGCCAACATCAAAGGCTTCATTGCGTTTTATCCATGCATTGTGCCATTCCTTTGTCTTTTTAAGTAGCACAACTTCTATTCCTTGTCTAATGATGATTAAACAACTCATCCTTACTTCTTTCGCCAACGAATTTTCTTTGAAAGCTCTATAACTAACAAGCTTCTGATCTCCTCGGGAATTTTCATGTAATATATCCTGCAAATTTTTTTTCCTATCCAAAATGGATCAATAAATGTTGAAGATTTACCTTTTATATCGTGATCCTCCAAACGTATAAACGACTTCATCAAGTGCATATCAGATGGTTTCTTAAACTCCAGAAGTTCAGATGATACATCAAACGTGAAATTCATAAAATTTCTTGGTTGGGGACTTAACCTAGCTGGCGGCCGGACGCCTATAGCCGGTTGGTTGGGTTGCTTCTGATCAATTTCTGCGTTCGTTGAAATTCTTGCACATTCCTCCTCCAGTGTAGCACCCGGATGTGCCATTAGATACTCAATTTCCTGCAAGTCCCCGTCCGGGTCAAACATCTGATAATTTATATTTATCCCAGAGTCCTTAAACTCTGTAAGTTCCTTCTCCAACAATCTTTCAAGCTCCTCTATCGTCATGTTGGCTATATCGTAAGCCATATTTAACTATTCTTATAACTGCAAAACTCACGAAAATATCAGTAGAACTTGCAAACTGAATATTAAACTAAACGAACAAATAAAGAACAATAAACAGAAAATAAAAGTAACAACAAACTTCAGCCGTCGGCTGGTTTTATTCAGCCGACGGTTGAACGTATCTGAACTTTTTTTATTTCCTGAAAAATTATACTTATAAATATTTGATTCTATTAATAGACAATTAACACGTTATAAAAAAAAAATATAATAACTTTAAGAAAGATAAATCTTCCCCAAAGGATCGATTAGCTAAAAGTTTAAAAATAACAAATAAAAATAGCAAACGTTCCCCGGCAGCGGCGCCAAAAACTGATGTGTAAAATCTGAGATAAATTATTTATTAAAAGAATTGGATATTACTAAAGTAGACTATCACACAATACAGGCAGTGTACCTGATCGTATAGTAGTATAGATCTAGTAAGTCCGGATCGAACTCAGGGAACGTGTATTAAAATTCGTTATTCTAAATTATTTAATTAAACTAATGAAAGCAAATAAATAGGGGGGACGTTTTAGTTCTGCGAGAACGTATTTCGATTAAGTCTAAAGCAAAATAACAATCAATTAACTAAAGTGGATTGTGAATGAAAAGATGTTTGAAAGAGTTCTTAAGATTTGATCAGATATTAAAAAGCAGTGATTACTTGGATATTACGTTTCACTTGAATTATGGATAATACGAATATGTTTGATTGGTTTAACTGTGATTCCTATTATAATTAGACTTCCTATTAGGGTTATCTAATCCTACAAAATCAGGGAAAGATCATACGAATGATCGTACATCAAGAGCTATCTTAGACTATCCACCCTAATCTGTGCTTTAAAGTCACTATTATTAACAATTTAATCTGTCGACTACGAATTAACAAAAGTCTCAACTATTCAGTTATGATATAATTGTCATGGTCGTTTAATTAATTAGGTTACTATTATTCTTAGCCTATCTCAATTAAGTCTCAAGCTACAATTATCTAACGAATTATATAATTGTAAATAACTAATAAACCTATATGAACGCTAGTTATGATATAAGTTTATCAATCACGCTAAGTAGTTAACCTAACAACTTTAAATAAACATGGATTGCGATTAAACGTTAATAATAAAGGAAAAACCAATTAATTCAAACATAAAACTTAATAATCCATAGATTCAAGCTCAACAATCCAAGCACTCACTTTCAAGAGTTTAGTTCATGTTGGATTGTGAGAAAATAGCATAAGATTCAATAGACAAAAACATTGTATCAAGAAAATTAAGTTAAAATTACAAACCAACTTAAACAAACTTCGAAAACGATTAATTTGCGTTAATCGTGACTTCCAACGTGATCCGAGGCCTCAAAAACCCTCCTAGAAGCTCTCCTGGTCGACCTTTGGTGGTGGAAAAGTGGAAAAAAGGATATCTGATTCGTAACCCAAAGATTTGCTTAAATAGGGGTCTGGCCGACCTTCCAGCCGTCGGCTGGGCTTCTCCAGCCGTCGGCTGGATAAAATTCCTTGCGCGCTACGTTTCGTTTGACCCGCAGTTGACTTTTTGAGATTTTGAAATTCAGCCGCCGGCTAAAATAACTCAGCCGCCGGCTGGAATGTTCTGATGAACTTTCTTCCAAAATATAAATTGTAGCCCTCTCTTTCTTCTTTCTTCTCCAATTTGAATCACCTAAATCGGATATCGTATGAAGAAGTTATGATCAAAACGGTGAAGGCGCGTAAAACACTTTTCACGTATGTTCATCAACTTTGTTTCTTCATAGATTTTCTTCATTTAAGCTCCGTTTTCTACCGTTTTCAACTCCTTTTTGTTCCATGATCCAAGTTTAACTCTTATCTACATATATGTATGAAAACACTACCCAAATCATAACAAAATGCGAAAAACAAGAGTATTAAAGAGAAATATGATTAAGAAAATGTCAATTATTTTAAGCATATCAAATTCCCCACACTTGAATCCTACTTGTCCTCAAGTAGACTATCAGATTTAGAACAAAACAATCATCTTCAATAAAAATAAAATACTCAACGAATCAAGTAAATTACAAAAAATTTCATTTACGAAGATGAATTTAACAATTACCAAGCCAAAATTTAAATGCATAACTAAACATCTCACGATTTGGGAAGTATAACACTCAATCACTCGAAAAGCTAATCTAAGTGTAATATATGTGAAATCGCTCAAAGCTCAGTCATGACAAGTATTCTATCATAGGCTTGAAAACGATACGCTTCTCCACCAATAGAGTCTAAGTAACTAGTTCAGAGGACTTATGGTCATATCAATGGGTGATGGGTAAAATAATGGAAAAATGGGATGAAAGTGAATTAATATGAACGATATGAAACAATCAAATTCCAATTAGTCTACAAATCCAAATATTTTAGTCAAAAACCATATTACTTTCAAAACTCGATTGATTATCCCTAATGGCTCATTCTGATGAAACTTCCAAAACCAAACTTCGCCTTAATTCTTCAACGGGTCGACTGAGAATTTTATTTCTCACAAATTTCGTCAAATTACTTCAGCACTTATTGGTTACCTAGTACGGGCTTTAATAAATAATTTTTTTTTTGTTTATTATTTTTTTTCTATTAAAGGCACCGCTCAAAAGGTCCATCAAAATCATGAATAACTCTTAACTTATATCCACATGTAACTTCTTTCGTGAACTTAAGTAAATTAAACAACTCCACGCCATCATATATAACATTCCGTCTAACAATCAATCAAGTTAAGAAAGAGGAAAATTTTCAACAAAAATATCTGGATTAAACGACTTAGACATTTAGGCTCAATTTATGGAATATATATGGAAAGGTGATAAAAGAAAAAGGTTTGGCGCAAATATGGTATCTAAACGTCAAAAACACTAAAAACGAGTGCTCGATAGGTAGTGTGAGTCAAATAACCAGTGTAGTTACCGACTATAAGAAACGAATAGGCCAATCAACTGTTTAACAATCCTAATTCTTTTGCCTCTTTCCTAGTTACTAATAAGTAAAACTTATGCTCATTCATAGCCTCGAAGCGTATACAGTGTCAAGTTCTAAAGTCTACAAGTCACCGGCACACTCGTACAAAAATGAAGATAAAAGCATATAAAGTGTATGCTATAATGGCTCAAATCCTCACAAAAATGTAATAGGGTTGGTGCGCTCAGTTATGCAACTAGTTAAACTAATTACCAAATTTTCAAAAATTTGCATCTAAAGACAAGTAGACTTCTTTTCTACCCCCTCCCCACACTTGAATTGTACAATGCCCTCATTGTACTAAAACTTAAACAAATTGTGAGAAAAGAAAATAGAAAAGAAGAAAAGAACTCCCCCTTGTCGACCAAAACTCGTACCACGTTCAAAATATTTCGTCCACTTCATTGGCTTGCATATCAAATGCCTACTAATAAAAACAGAAAATAAAACTAAAAATGGAAAAGAAAAGAAAACAAACAGCGGGTTGCCTCCCGAAAGCGCTTCTTTATTAAGGAGTCTTAAAGCTCGACTCTCCCCACACTTAAGTGTGGCTATGTAAAGGGCGAGAGTTCCCTCGCCTTTTTCCTCCGTGAAAGCTCCAACTCTTCATACATCTGCTCTTCACTTATTCCATCAAAATAATCATCAAACTTCAATGCTTCAATGCCAACATCAAAGGCTTCATTGCGTTTTATCCATGCATTGTGCCATTCCTTTGTCTTTTTAAGTAGCACAACTTCTATTCCTTGTCTAATGATGATTAAACAACTCATCCTTACTTCTTTCGCCAACGAATTTTCTTTGAAAGCTCTATAACTAACAAGCTTCTGATCTCCTCGGGAATTTTCATGTAATGTATCCTGCAAATTTTTTTTCCTATCCCAAATAGTTAGCAAAAATGGATCAATAAATGTTGAAGATTTACCTTTTATATCGTGATCCTCCAAACGTATAAACGACTCCATCAAGTGCATATCAGATGGTTTCTTAAACTCCAGAAGTTCAGATGATACATCAAACGTGAAATTCATAAAATTTCTTGGTTGGGGACTTAACCTAGCTGGCGGTTGGACGCTTGTAGCAGGTTGGTTGGGTTGCTTCTGATCAATTTTTGTGTTCGTTGAAATTCTTGCACATTCCTCCTCCAGTGTAGCACCCGGATGTGCCATTAGATACTCAATTTCCTGCAAGTCCCCGTCCGGGTCAAACATCTGATAATTTATATTTATCCCAGAGTCCTTAAACTCTGTAAGTTCCTTCTCCAACAATCTTTCAAGCTCCTCTATCGTCATGTTGGCTATATCGTAAGCCATATTTAACTATTCTTATAACTGCAAAACTCACGAAAATATCAGTAGAACTTGCAAACTGAATATTAAACTAAACGAACAAATAAAGAACAATAAACAGAAAATAAAAGTAACAACAAACTTCAGCCGTCGGCTGGTTTTATTCAGCCGACGGTTGAACGTATCTGAACTTTTTTTATTTCCTGAAAAATTATACTTATAAATATTCGATTCTATTAATAGACAATTAACACGTTATAAAAAAAAATATAATAACTTTAAGAAAGATAAATCTTCCCCAAAGGATCGATTAGCTAAAAGTTTAAAAATAACAAATAAAAATAGCAAACGTTCCCCGGCAGCGGCGCCAAAAACTTGATGTGTAAAATCTGAGTTAAATTATTTATTAAAAGAATTGGATATTACTAAAGTAGACTATCACACAATACAGGTAGTGTACCTGATCGTATAGTAGTATAGATCTAGTAAGTTCGGATCGAACTCAGGGAACGTGTATTAAAATTCGTTATTCTAAATTATTTAATTAAACTAATGAAAGCAAATAAATAGGGGGGACGTTTTAGTTCTGCGAGAACGTATTTCGATTAAGTAAGTAACTAAAGCAAAATAACAATCAATTAACTAAAGTGGATTGTGAATGAAAAGATGTTTGAAAGAGTTCTTAAGATTTGATCAGATATTAAAAAGCAGTGATTACTTGGATATTACGTTTCACTTGAATTATGGATAATACGAATATGTTTGATTGGTTTAACTGTGATTCCTATATTAGACTTCCTATTAGGGTTATCTAATCCTACAAAATCAGGGAAAGATCATACGAATGATCGTACATCAAGAGCTATCTTAGACTATCCACCCTAATCTGTGCTTTAAAGTCACTATTATTAACAATTTAATCTGTCGACTACGAATTAACAAAAGTCTCAACTATTCAGTTATGATATAATTGTCATGGTCGTTTAATTAATTAGGTTACTATTATTCTTAGCCTATCTCAATTAAGTCTCAAGCTACAATTATCTAACGAATTATATAATTGTAAATAACTAATAAACCTATATGAACGCTAGTTATGATATAAGTTTATCAATCACGCTAAGTAGTTAACCTAACAACTTTAAATAAACATGGATTGCGATTAAACGTTAATAATAAAGGAAAAACCAATTAATTCAAACATAAAACTTAATAATCCATAGATTCAAGCTCAACAATCCAAGCAATCACTTTCAAGAGTTTAGTTCATGTTGGATTGTGAGAAAATAACATAAGATTCAATAGACAAAAACATTGTATCAAGAAAATTAAGTTAAAATTACAAACCAACTTAAACAAACTTCGAAGACGATTAATTTGCGTTAATCGTGACTTCCAACGTGATCCGAGGCCTCAAAAACCCTCCTAGAAGCTCTCCTGGTCGACCTTTGGTGGTGGAAAAGTGGAAAAAAGGATATCTGATTCGTAACCCAAAGATTTGCTTAAATAGGGGTCTGGCCGACCTTCCAGCCGTCGGCTGGGCTTCTCCAGCCGTCGGCTGGATAAAATTCCTTGCGCGCTACGTTTCGTTTGACCCGCAATTGACTTTTTGAGATTTTGAAATTCAGCCGCCGGCTAAAATAACGCAGCCGTCGGCTGGAATGTTCTGATGAACTTTCTTCCAAAATATAAATTGTAGCCCTCTCTTTCTTCTTTCTTCTCCAATTTGAATCACCTAAATCGGATAACGTATGAAGAAGTTATGATCAAAACGGTGAAGGTGCGTAAAACACTTTTCACGAATGTTCATCAACTTTGTTTCTTCATAGATTTTCTTCATTTAAGCTCCGTGTTCTACCGTTTTCAACTCCTTTTTGTTCCATGATCCAAGTTTAACTCTTATCTACATATATGTATGAAAACACTACCCAAATCATAACAAAATGCGAAAAACAAGAGTATTAAAGAGAAATATGATTAAGAAAATGTCAATTATTTTAAGCATATCAGTGCCACGAATGTAATTACAAATATTATACTATATCATAAATAATCTAGTAGGTTAAACAAATTGATTTACGCGGTTATGTGTTAAAAGCTAGAGACTAAATATGAAGAAAGGTATCAACTAACAGTGATGCGTTTAAAGAAAGGAACTTTTAGTAGGTTCTTCTTCCACTATATTGTCCACGATTTCATTGCAAAAAGAAGAAAGGCAAAGATTCAAAGTGACCAACTACAAAACTTGTTTTCACATGAAATGTTTCAGTTTCCATAAATCACCTCAGTTTCATAAAACAAAAGAAGCCTAAAACGCACATTAAACCATATTTGTGAGCCTCGCCTAGAAAATTATAGACAGTTTTGCAGCTCTCGTTCAGTTACAAAGGTATTTATCTTAAAAAGGTATTTATCTTTACATAATGTTTCATGTAGATCACTATGTATATCTTAGCATAGTTTAATATACTTTATATAACTAGTTTTATTGGTTTATTTTTAGGAGAAGGCAAAATGAGTAAACCAGCTGCGGGAAATCCAGATGACTTCAAATTAAAGGACACAAAGCCACAGCTCGGTGAGAAGTGGCCATATGGAGGCTTGCGAGGAGGAGGTGGGTGGATAAGCAGTGACATAGTAACGAGCACTTATGATCTTGTTGAACAAATGTATTATCTTTGCAATCCACAAAAAACTAGCAGTAAACGATTAAACACACATAACAAAAACAACATAAATGAAATCAATAAAGCTTAAAACAACACAAAATCAAGCATGCCTAAACATCACAAGTCAGGGGCTGTAGCTTAAAAAAAATAATTATTGAACGTATTACGCATACAAATAAAACAGAGCATTAAACTACAATTAAACACACCATTTAAACATCAAACTCACTATATTGTTTTTGGAGGAGGAGGAGCGGCTGGAGGAGGAGCGGCGGGAACGGTGGAGGAGCAGCAACGGCAGCGGTGGAGGAGCAGCGGCGGTGGTGGAGGATTGCAGATTGAAGGGTAGCGGTGGTGGAGGATGAAGGGTAGCCTTGGGTTTTTTCTTTGAAAAAATGAGTCTGCAGTTTTTGATTGAAGATTGAATCTTTGATATGTGTCAGTGGTTCGGATCGAGTCCGTGACAACTTTGCTTTATCAAACACGCAGACCACGGACCGAGTCCGTGGTCTGAGTCCGGGTCTTTGGTCCGTGGTGATATCAAACACCCCCTTAGTAATCAACTTTAGTAACAAAAGAAAAGACAAAATAACCCGACATACGTATACAAGACGCCTTCCAACTTTCCGCTACTAGAAAAATGAGTATCAGCCACGGAATTAGCGACGGACAATTTCTGTTGCAAATATCAAGTGATTTCTGAGGGAAAGACCAGAAATAATAAATACCGACAGAATTTCAACGGATTTCCGAGGGACTAGCGACAAAATATCTGTCGGTAAAAACTCCTGTCGTTAATCCCTTGGAAGCCTTTTTTCCGACCAAGGTTTTTGCGACGCCCTTTTTGTTAATATGCGACGGACTTCCGACAGATATTTTCATCGCTGAAAGTCAATTTTCTTGTAGTGTTTCAAGTCCAACTTAAAATACCTTTATTGTAATACAAGACATGTGAGTTTAATTGTTGTTTAAACTCTTTAATTGTTGTTTAAACTCTCATATTGTCCTTTCTAAGTTAATAGTAAAAAATCCCAAAACACACTTTTTATTTATTTATTTATTAGTTAAATATAAAAATTAAATAGATATATATCAGCAAAAAATACAAAAATTAAACAGATATATTATATTAGGGAGATCACTCCCAATTCCTCAAAAACGCAGTTGCGTTTCTCCTTCTCCCTCCCCATATTATTAGAGAATGAAGTTGGTGGAAATCAGCCAACAACCATGATTGATTCTTCATTCTTCGAGCCATCATATCCATTGTATATATTTGCTATTAAATTTTCAAAATTACATCGTTGTCTGTCTATTTATATGTTTCTAAGACTTCATATCAATTTTCACCTAAATTATGTACGGAGTACAAGAATGGACCGAGAGAGAAAAGAGAGAGGATGATCGGTGCTAAAATATTTATGAAATGATAGATTGTGAGAACCCATTATAAGAACTATTTGTGAGATTCGCTCTAAAATTTAAACACGATTTACCACATTAAGCTAAAATATCCATGATGAAATATAGTTTTGCTGTTTCCAATAAGTATAGTCGTTGTTAGAATCTTCTTACATTTTGTGTAACAGGGTAAAGATTTCAATGGCCGGATATCTCCTACAATCGTGGTATCACTTTCCGAAAACAACAATTTGACCCTATACGCCTAGGTTACACGAACTTTGTTTTGGGATAAGAATAATAGTATGTTCTTGATTTAGGCACAAATCAAGAACCCGTTTGCTAGAGAGTGTTTTCTGTTTTGTCTCTCTTTCTCATGAATCATTAGTCCTCTATTTATAGAGCCCCATTTAGTATGAATATTATTGGTATTAAATAACTATAATGATTCATAACTCCTAGCGGCTACAAGACCAAGACATTATGGTCATAAAGCTACTCCATTATGACGGGAGTTACAAGCTTTAAGTGACCATTATGATCTTTCATTTAATGGGCAAACGGTTACAACACCAAAGCATAATGGTCATTAACACGTTTGTAACTCCCCATTAATTGTGTCCTAAAAGAGCTGGTTATAAATCTACCACCATAAAGGTTGTAGTCCTTCATACCCGCTTTTGGGTCCGAGATGTTATTGACTTAACGGGCGTACACTTCGTACACTCGTAACCCGTTTCCAAGTCAAATAACCATTTCTCCAATTACACTATATTACTAACAATCCTCCCCAATTTAGTGCAATTCCTTTTCATGAAATAAATAAACAAAACAAAACTTATGTATAAATGAAAATGTCTTGAAGATTGAATTTTCATCTTAGCACATTACACATTTCAAATATTCGAGAATCGGGGTGTTCTAAGAATTGAACCCTTCAACCCATTTGAATAACTGAAGATAATATACACACAAGTTTTCAAACACTTTAAAGCTATCCTGACACTATATAAGTCATGTGTCCATATCTATTCATGAATGTATCCAAAGCTAAAAGTCCAAAGCTTTTTTGAAGAGACAAAACTTCACATTCTCATAGGTAGTTCCTTTCACTCGTGCACCTGCTTCTGCACTTTTTTAAAGAAACTATTAAGAAGTATTACTTCAACCTAATGATATATATTAACAATGTGCTCCAATTTATAAGTGCAAGCTTTCCACATTGAATTCAACTCCTAATTCATATTCGGGGGGAATTGAGTGTCTTACAATCAGAAATTAAGGTGGACTTTAAACCCATCCCTTTCACAGACCTAATAACCAAGTCTCTAGCCAATCCCTTCGTCAAGTGATCAGCTAAATTCTGTTGTGACCTCACAAACTCTATAGAAATCACCCCATTCATGATAAGCTCGTGAATCATGCTATATTTGACACCTAAGTGTCTAGACTTCCCATTGTACATATGGCTATAAGCCTTTGTCAATGTTGCAGCACTATCACAGTGGATAGACATGGGTTCTATAGGTTTAGGTCATAATGGAATCTCATAAATCAAGTTCCTTAGCCATTCTGCTTCTTTACCAGCAGCAGCTAAAGCAACAAATTCAGACTCCACTGTTGAGTTAGTAATACATGTTTGCTTCTTGGAAGCCCATGAAATGGCACCTCCCCCAAGCAAGAACACCCAACCACTTGTTGAAGAATGATCTTCAACATTGGTTATCCAACTCGCATCAGAGTAATCCATAGTTTTCTTCTAATACTTCAGTACCCGCCTTACTGCTTGCCAGTGATGATTACTAGGGTTACTAGTGTATCTACTCATTTTTTCCCACAACAAAAGCAATATCAGGCCTTGTACAAGTCATGGCATACATCAAGCAGCCAATCACCTTTGAATACTCAAGTTGAGACACAACTTCTCTTGGTTAGGTAGAAGCTTCATACTTGAATCCATAGGAGTACTCACTAGAGTACAATCAAAACAATTAAATTTCTTTAACACCTTCTCAATGTAGTGAGATTGTGAAATAGAGCTTCCTTTGTTTTCACGTATAATCCTTATGCCAAGGATAGTGTCAGCCTCCCCCATATCTTTCATGGAGAACCTTGATGACAAAAATTCTTTGGTTAAATCAACTTGATGTTGATCAGTCCCAAAAATCAACATGTCATCAATATATAGCAAATGATGACTCCTCTACCAGATTCATCAAATTTGCTATACACACATTTTTCAGATTGGTTAAGATGATAACCATTAGACAAAACCACTTCATCAAACTTTTGATGCCATTGCTTAGGTGCTTGTTTTAATCCATATAAAGATTTAACAAGTTTGCACACCTTTCTTTCATTACCAGGAATAATGAATCCTTGAGGCTGGTTCATGTAAACATCCTCTTTCAAATCACCATTCAAGAATGTTGTTTTCACATCCATCTGGTGAATAACCAGATTGTGAATTGCTGCTAAGGCAATCAACAGTCTAATGGTAGAGATACGAGCTACTGGAGCATATGTATCAAAATAGTCAATCCTAGGCTTTTGTCTAAAACCTTGAATGACCAACCTTTCCTTGAACTTTTCAATAGTTCCATCTACCCTCATCTTCTTTTTGAAGATCCACTTGCAACCTAAAGGTTTTCAACCAGTTGGTAGATCAACCAACACCCAAGTGTTGTTTCCCATGATGGAATCCATCTCATCATTTATTGCTTCTTTCCAGAAAGCATCATCCTGAGACCTCATTGCTTCTTCAAATGTCTTAGGATCATCCTCAACAATGAAGCAATAAGAATATTGGGTAGAAACATCATCCCTAGAACCTTCAATTAGATACAATTGATAATAAGGTCCAAATGATTTAGGTTTCCTTTCTCTTTTGCTTTTCCGAAGCTCAATTGGCTGATCATCGACCCTTTCATAGACTTCATCATTACTATCCTTATTGGTTCCACTTAGAGTTGGAACCATATCCTTTGGTATAGGTATAGATGAGAAACGATTCTCGTCAAAGATTGCATCCCTTGAATCAATTATGGAGTTAATTGAGACAAATTCATTAGGTTCTATGACATAGAACCTATAAGCCTTGGAATGTTCACTATATCCAATAAA
This sequence comes from Senecio squalidus, assembly GCA_910822075.1. NCBI lineage: Eukaryota > Viridiplantae > Streptophyta > Magnoliopsida > Asterales > Asteraceae > Senecio > Senecio squalidus. The sequence goes on along the minus strand of CAJVGC010000060.1, from coordinate 45,144,778 downwards.
TATGCAATCTATACCTCTTTCACCCAAACTTTTCTTCTTGGGATCGGGGAGTCTTACAACTGCCCTACAAACCCATACCCGAAGATAGTTCAAATTGGGTTTCCTTTTGTACCAAAGTTCATAAGGAGTAATCTTTTTCCTTTTGTTAGGAACCCTATTAAGCAAATAGCAACCTGTTAACATAGCTTCCCCCAAAATCCATCACTCAAACCAGAATAGGATAACATGGAATTAACCATTTCCTTAAGGACTCTATTCTTCCTCTCAGATACACCATTTTGTTGTGGTGTATAAGGAGCAGCGGTTTCATGAATGATGCCTACGGATTGGAAATAGGATGGGTCAATATATTCACCTCCCCTATCTGTTCGTAGTCTTTTTATCAAAGCATTTTGTTGCAATTCTACTTCAGTTTTAAATATTTTAAATTTATCTAATGCTTCATCTTTACTATGTAACAAATAAACATGGAAAAACCTAGAAGCATCATCAATAAAAGTCACAAAATATTTCTTGTTTCCTACAGTAGGACTTGCATGCAAATCACTATGAATTAATTCCAGCATTTCAGAATCTCTTTTTACATTTTGAAATGGTGGCTTAGTGATCTTAGTTAACATACATGTTTTACACTTTTCATTGTTAATATCAAAGGCCGGTATTAAACCATCTTTAGACATTTCTAACATTCTTTTAAAGTGTACATGTCCTAGTCTAGCGTGCCAAAGATTATAATCATTTAAGCTAGAAGTAGACATAAAAACATAATTAACATTAACATGATTAATATTAAGTCTAAACATGCAATTGCATAAATATCCAAAACAATAAATAAACCCTGTTTTGACAAAACAAATCTATCATATTCAATTAATTGTTTGTAACCACAATTATTTAAAACTCTACAAGAAACTAGATTTTTCCTTATTTGTGGTACATGCAAAACATCAAATAAAGAAAGAACTTTTCCCTAACTAAACTCTAGATCCACAAATTCTCTTCCATGAACAGGGGTCGTTGACTTGTTTCCCATATGAAGAATTGATCCATCGTTCACCGACTCGTAAGTCTTGAACCAAAATCTATCCTTGCACATATGGGTAGTAGCACTCGAGTCAACCCACCACGCAACATCATCATCCTGCACAAAATAAGCATCAGAGATATATGAATTAGGGGTGTTATTCGGGTCAACCCGACCCTCATAAGCAACTTTCGGGTCGGGTTCATTCGGGTTTTAACTAAAATTTTCTAACCCTAACCCGACCCTAATAAGGGTTCGGGTTTTAGGGTTCGGGTCACTTTCGGGTCGGGCCCAAGAGGGTCGGGTTATTTCGGGTCCGGGTTCTTACCGTTGAAGTATTTTGAACCAAAGGCATATGATATATATAGGCTAGAAGTATTAAAGAGTTTCATACATGAAGCGATGTGGGACACCTAAGTAGGAAAAACCAAAGACATATGATATATATAGGCTAGAAGTATGAAAGAGTTTCATACCTGAAGAGATGTGGGACAACTAAAGTAGGTATAAAACTCTTAGTTGTCCCACATCGCTTCAGGTATGAAACTCTTTCATATTTCTAGCCTATATATGTCATATGCCTTTAGTTTTCCCTACTTAGGTGTCCCACATCGCTTCATGTATGAAACTCTTTCATACTTATTGCCTATATATATTATATGTCTTTGGTTCAAAAAAATTATTCGGGTTATTCGGGTTGACCCGAACCAGAATAAGGATGCTCAAGAAGACCCGCAACCCGACCCTAATTAAGTTTCGGGTTAATCGGGTTGACCCAAATAACCCGATCGTAGATTCTAGACCCGATTAACCCGACCCTAATAAGCTTATTCGGGTTCGGGTCGGGTCGGGTCAATCGGGTTAGGGTTTTTTTGACACCCCTATATATGATACATAATAATTCTGATGTGAATCATTAAATATAATCTGACATTTCAAGTTTTGGTTGTTAAAACCACTTCCCGAACCGCTTGTGCCATTGGTATTTTTATTACCAACATTAACAACCTTACAATCCCTTTTCAAGTGTCCAGAATTAACACACTTCCAACAACTCAACTTTGACTTCTTATTTGGATCAACCTTGTTGTTATCATGATGTTTAAGTTTTTCTTTCTTGTCATTGTAACCGTTGGATTTTTTATGTTTCACCATGTTGATCGACGAGGTACCAGCAACTTCGTTGCTCTTTGGCATGTCATTTTCTTGTACCCAGAGGGATTCCACTATATGCAAATGACTGTCGAACTCAACAAGAGTTAACTTGTCACACCCCTCACAGGCGGAAACCCGAGGTGCACAGTAACATTGGTATCAGAAGACAAAGATTACATCGAATAAAAACTACAACATTAAGTTTACATTAAATAAAGGTTAGAAGTACAATAAATACAATATAAATACAAATTTTTGGCTTAAATAGAAACTAAACTACGTCTAGCTAAGTCTCCTCAAAGTCCACACAAATAATAGAGAAACCGAACTACGTCTAGTCAAGTCCCTCCAAAAATCCTCAAAATCCAATATCAAATATGTACTCCATAATCGATGTAAAATCTCAATCTCTTGAAAAGCGTTAAAATAATACGACGTCAACATAAAGTTGGTAAATTATTCGTATTTTATAAAACAATAAGTATACTCGATAATTGAATAGGTTTTGACCCTGTTAAAATACATAAGACTCCAATAAATAACGTCAATGATAATACCTTGAATAATAACTATAAATCTTATATGTGCAATAATTTTAGATAATCCAATACATCTAACGCTTACAATAATACTCAAAATACAACATTTAAATACGCAGCGGGTCAAGCTACAGAACCATACGGCCATACAACCTTCAAATACGCAGTGGGTCAAGCTACAGAATAATACTCAAATACAACCCTCAAATGCGCAGCGTGTCAAGCTACAGAATGGTACTACAATACTTATCTAAAGGCATCATATCAAAGCATAGTCAAAACATACATACATACATATATACTTTAAAATAACGCTTAACATGCCCAAAGTTTAAAATAGTAATAAGGGAAACGAATAACTCACGGAATAGCAAAGCAATTGAAATATGATACGTCGGGTATAAATCAATCGAAAGCAACTCCTTCGCCTAAGTGCCCTAGCATTACATATAATAAACCGTCTAAGCATCTCTAAGTCTAGTAGGGTTTTCCTTATACGTTAACGTTATATGTTATAATATTTATAATGTTCGAAACGGATACTATTTCACGTTAATAATAATAATGTAACATACTTGTGTCATAAGGCAGCGTCATACTATAAATATAAGGTGTTTGTAGTTATGGTCGATCATTGGATAATATAATGTTTACCGAAAATGTAATACTTTGATGAAAATCGTTTAAGTAATGATAGGTCAAAGATAGTGTATATGTTTTATGCTCAAATCGTTTGGTTACATAAGTATAATAAACATAGGTAATAAAATCAGTAAGTAACGATAGGTTTCAAAGCGGTGAACAAGTTAAATACTGGAAACGAAATAATTAATACCAAACTGTGCCTCAGCTACTGCGGCGCAGCGTCCATGTTACACATTCTTGTTTCGCAGTTTTGTTACGTTAAATGTTGTTATGGACCAAAAGTGTTACGTTATATGTTCATGTTATGCCTCTAAGATGTTAATCAGGTCTTTGTTACGTGAAAATAGATGTTATGTGGATGATTGTTACTTAAAATCATGTTTCGGTAAAATTGGCCTAATGTGGCGCAACAAGGACATGTTGCGGCGCATTGGCTGTTGTTTCGTTACTATTTTGTTACGGTAAATACTTGTTACGTTATCATGTTACGGTGTTTGTTACGGAATAAGGTAAAGTTGGCGAAACAGTGGACAGCGGCGCAACACCAAGTTGTTGCGTCGCACCGTGACATTTTTATACATAATATTGCCTTCTGACAGCTCGTTGCGGCGCACCATAGGGTGGATGCTTCGCAATAAGCTTCGAGACATACAATTTTAAGTCATTTTTGGGGGTGTTTTAACGATAGTCTTCACCACATACTTTGTCCATAAGTCAAATATAACATTATTAGATAGAATCTGCCATAATTTCGACATAAAATACGGATTTATAGGTGTTAATCTTCTTTAATACATATAAGTGTTTTTAGAGTATAAATATATATAACCTTTAAGATAAAACATGTTATAATACGAAATTTACTTTCATTATGATAGGGGTTTCTGGATCTAAACCGAGGTTAAAGGGAAAAGATTAAAAAAAACATGAGATTCGTTTATGAGAAACTTACCAAAATCAAAGAAAATGAAAAGGATGATGATAAAGGTTGAATACTTCGATTTATATTGAAGAATCTTGCCGGAAATGGAGTTTCTTGATGTTAAAATAACTGGATTTAGTAGAGGAAAGTAGAGAGAAACTTTGTGTGTGTGTTTGGAGAAAATGTGTGTTTTTGGCAAATGAGAAATGAAAATGGATTGAGGAGGGAGTGAGTGGGAAAAGTTACAGCTCCCGACTACCCAAAGTCACTGCATATGGGTGGTTGGTCGGGTGTAATTAATGATGGCCCGAGAAAAGAGATAGTGAGAATCTTTATAAAAACAAGAAATTTAAGTCATTGCGTCGCACCTCACAAGGAGTGCGACGCACTGACCTCAGACGGAACAAAGGTTAATTTCTGGTTAAAGGACTGATTTTGAAATACTTTTAACGTTAAGTCCGTTAAGGACCAATTTTGTAACAGATTTGCAGTTAGAGGGCTAACTTTGAAATTTATTTTAATGTTAACATTAATCGTATAAATAAAGGAAATAATAACCCTAACTAACTTACGAGCATAATTATTTCTACTAGGCACTTAGGTTCTAATACGGTTTTCCGTCATAGAGACGAGAAAGCCAAACGATACTAACCCGACAAAACATAAACATAAATACTTCGAAATAAATATAACTCGATAAACTCAATAAATTCAATAAATCAGATAACTCGATAAATACAATAACTCATAAACTCATACGCGCATAAAACGGAAATACCGAAATAAATACATGATAGGGTCAAAACGAAACATAAATACATAAAACGATACCCGAATGATGACGGGATAATACCTCGAAAGTTGCGGTTGTCACATAACTCCTCCTTCTTATGTTTCAAAGTATGTTTAAAATCTTTCCTAGAAGGAGGGAGTTTATCAATGACACTAGAAACCGAAATGGCCTCGTCCATGTTCATTTTATGTTGTGTGAATTGGCCACGTATACGAAGAAGTTCATTGTATTGTTCCATGGCCGGTCTAGAACCGACCATCTTGTAATTATTAAAATTACTCACAAGGAACTTTTTACTAGAAGCATCTTCAGACATATACTTGGTCTCAAGAAGTCTCATAGTTCTTTAGCAGATTCATGGTTTGGGTATATATCAAAAAGGGAACCAGCCATACCGTTGAGGATTGAACCTCGACAAACGTAATTGTCATTATCCCACTTGTTTCTCCTACGAAGCTCATCCACGGTAGCATCATCTCCAACGTCATGACAAGGAGTACTCAATACATAAACCACGCTAATGCTCGAGAGAAATAAGTGCATCTTCTTTTGTCGTCTCCAAAAATCAATTCCTTCAAACTTATCAAGTTAGGAGAAATTGGTCATCATGTGCTTCATTGTAGCCGCCATTGAAATCACTCAAAATTGTTGTTTTCGATTGTTAGATTCTTCTTGTATTTTGTGTAACAGGGTAAAGATTTCAATGGTCGGATATCTCTTACAATCGTGGTATCACTTTCCGAATACAACAAGTTGACCCTATATGCCTGGGTTACACGAACTTTGTTTTGGGATAAGAATAAGAGTATGTTCTTGATTTTTACATAAATTAAGAACCCATTTGCTAAAGAGTGTTTTTTGTATTGTCTCTGTTTCTCATGAATCAATAGTCCTCTATTTATAGAGCCCCATTTAGTATGGACATTATTGGTATTAAATAACCATAATGGTCCATAACTCCTAGTCGTTATAAGAATAAGACATTATGGTCATAAAGCTACTCCATTATGACGGGAGTTACAAGCTTTAAGTGACCATAATGATCTTTCATTTAATGGGCAAACGGTTAGAAGACCAAAGCATAATGGTCATTAACATGTTTGTAACTTCTCATTAATTGTGTCTTAAAAGAGGTGGTTTTAAATCTACCACCATAAAAGTTGTAATCCTTTATATCCGCCTTTGGGTCCGAAATGTAATTGACTTAACGGGTGTACACTCTGTAGACTCATAACCCGTTTCCAAATCAAATAGTCATTTATCCAATTACACTAAATTACTAACAGTCGTGAAATGATGTCTTATGAGTTTCCTGTCGACCCAAATATCATCCCAAAACCGAATAGAACTGTCATTGGTCACATCACTCTAGCTTTAAATTACCATACCAAAAGCGCTCCGTATTCAAATTAAAGTTACATGTTCGTGAAGTTACGTATACACACAACTAATTTGTTTTTTGGACGTATGAATCTTTAAGTGACAACGAAAGACTTCAATCAAAAAGGAAGAATCATCGATCAACCTAACTAATGCTAAGCTAGAAAATTAACGGATTGTTGACAAGGTGATGTATAGATAATATGCATAGAATTAGATATTCATATGTGTACATGTTTCGAAAAATGACGTTTGTTTTATCTTTTGATTCATCACATCAAATGATGATTTCCATTTTAATGTTTTGTTTTATCTTTTGATTCATCACATCAAATGATGATTTCCATTTTAATGTTTCACGTAAGTGCCTTAATTTCTATTTTGTTTGTTCTTTCTTTCTGGCAGGCTTTTTATGGTTCACGTAATTGTCAAATTAATTTTTCTAACTAATACATAATTTCCGCCATATACAAATATAGAAAGATCCAAGTCACTAAAGGAAAATATGTCACTTCCATACATATCTTAAATGAATAAATTTGAACTCATAATCGAACAAATTTTAAGAAAACATTTTTTAAAAATGTATAGTATTTTCTTTTAAGTTATTCTTACTTGTAACCTTGTAGAAGGTATTAAACTCCTAAGCGAATGAAATTTAAGAAAGCAATTTTGACAAATGTTCGTATTTATAAACACCTACAAATATATATACATGTTCGCACTTAAAAGTGTATAATTAAATTATTGACACTTAAGATTTTTCCAAATCACTTGCTAGAAGAAATAAGCTGTCAATATAGATCAACTCTATACTTTTAGGTTTGTACAAGTTGTGTAAATGTACAAATATAAAAGCGAAAATTTCCATGTGTATTTATATTTCAACACACATGTAAATTTATTAGGTTTGTGCATACTTATAAGTTTAAACAAATTTATTAAATTGTACAAATTTTTCAAAGAAACATGCTAACTATAGCTCTTAAGACAAAACTAAAAATACATAAACAAAATTAATTATTTCTTTTTTTTTAAATAATTAATACTCAATTTATAACAAAATTTTATAAGAAAAACGAAATACATAAACAAAATTAAAAATTCATTATGACCAAGAACTCGTGTTATAAATAAAGAAATAAATATATATAGAGACACATATATCACTTAACTTGAAAATTATATTTTTTTGTTGATCATTACCCTTTGTTAACCCTTTTTGTATCTTGGTGTAGTGCTATCATGTTACATAGTCCAATTTTATTGCTACAATGGGTATCTTTAATGATACTAGCATTCGTAAACGGTAATCCCCCCGAAGAGCCCGTTAGATGCTCAAACAATTTCACAAACTGCACCATAACGAACTCGTATGGTGCATTCCCAGATCGTAGTACTTGTCATGCAGACGAGGTCGTATACCCTTCATCTGAAGAAGACATTGTGTCAATAGTCGCAAATGCTACACAAGCTAAAAGAAAGATGAGAGTAGCTACTCGCTACTCGCATAGCATACCAAAGTTGGTTTGTCCTTATGGCGACGATGGACTCATTATTAGTACAGAAAATCTTAATGAGTTTATTGATGTGGACGAAGAGAAAATGCTTGTGACTGTAGAGAGTGGTGTGACACTAAAACAACTTATCAGTGAAGCTGCGAAAAGTGGGTTAGCTTTGCCTTACTCTCCTTATTGGTGGGGTTTAACGATTGGTGGTCTTTTAAGTACGGGTGCACATGGTAGCACCCTATGGGGTGATGGTAGTGCGATTCATAATTATGTGGTCCGTATGAGGGTTGTCACCCCAGGCCGACCTGAAGACGGTTATGCTATAGTGCGAACTCTAGAAGAAAATGGTGAGTTAGATGGTGACATGAATGCAGCTAAAGTTTCTCTTGGAGTACTCGGGGTCATCTCTCAGGTACATCAAAAAAGATATTAAATGAATACAAACCGGATCCATATTTAAGATTTTAGTAGAACCAGCAAGAGATTTGAACTTGTAACCTACAGGTTACTTTACGGTTACAACCAATGTTCAAGAGGTCAATTACCTTTGTAACACAAAATGACACGGACTTATCAGATCAAGCCGCCACCTTTGGGAAGCAACACGAGTTTGCAGATATAACATGGTTCCCAAGCCAAAAACTAGTTGTTTATCGGATAGATGACCGAGTCTCCTCAAATAACTCCGGAAATGGCCAATGGGATCATCCTGGTTTTCGAGCAACGCTTTCACTTGTGCTCCTTATCTTAAGATCTACAGGTAGTCTCTAGTCGGGCATGGCCTGCATTCAATATAGTACAAATTATCTAAAATCGTATTCTTGATTGTTAATGATTGTAGAGGAAGATCAAGAAGCCAAAGGCGATGTTTCAGGAAAATGTATTGGTGGAAAGCTTACAACAGATACTCTAATAAAAACTGCATACGGGCTAACAAATGATGGTAACGATCTTACATTTTCCGTACAGTTTCTCCTCTGAAATAACTACAGTAATTACGTATCATATGTAGGTATATTCTTTAAGGGATATCCAGTGGTTGGATATCAAAACCGACTCCAAGCGTCAGGGGGTTGCCTTAATGGTCCCGAAGATGCTGGAATTACTGCATGTCCATGGGATCCCCGAGTCAAGGGTTTATTCTTTCACCAAACCGCATTCAGCATTGTCCTTTCGAAAGCTAAAGCTTTCATCCAAGATGTACAGGAGCTGGTAAAGTTAGCACCACAATCGTTGTGTGGAATAGATCTTTATAGTGGTATTATAATGAGGTATGTTACTGGCTCAACCGCTTACTTAGGCAAACAGGAAGACTCTTTAGATTTCGACATCACGTATTACAGAAGTAAGGATCCAAAAAGTCCAAGACTTTTTGAGGACGTTCTCGAAGAGATTGAGCAAATGGCGGTTTTTAAGTATGGTGGTTTACCACATTGGGGGAAGAATCGAAATGTTGCATTTGAAGGAGTAATCAAAAAGTACAAAAAGAGAGAAGAGTTTTTGAATGTTAAGGAGAAGTATGATCCATTAGGTCTGTTCTCAAATGAATGGACCGATCAAGTGTTAGGACTTAAAGATGGGGTGACCATAGTTAAGGAGGGTTGCGCACTTGAGGGCTTGTGTGTGTGCTCAGAGGACATACATTGCGCGCCACAAAAAGGTTATTTATGTCGACCTGGTAAGATATTTAAGGATGCTAGGGTTTGTACATTGATTCAAGAATCCGAACAGGACGAGCTTTGAGTATTTCTGAAAGTACTGTGAGGTTTAAGACTGTTCAGAACTATGTTTATTATTCGACTGTATTGTTAGTCTTGGTATTGCTGATCAAGACCTATGTTTATTTATATTACTAAAGAATGAAAACAAACTTATACATCAAAATTGCAAGTGTAATCAAAATTGCAAGTGTAGGGATAGAGAGAGTAGTGACGAATTTGATAATATGACCCGACAGCAATATGTGCCATAGCAAACAGATTCCACAAAAATAGGTGGTCGGTCCTCTCTCTCAATGCCGAAGTTTCTCTTGTGATATTACCAGGAAAATTGTTGTCGAAAAACACACCCATCCTCGGATCCTCTGTTTTAAAATTATAACAAACATAAGTTATAAACGCAAGTATAAGGTGCGTAGATGTACATGTGCTGTTTCAAAAATATCTTATTGGATAAATATGATACTTATATCTTTTAGCTTAATATATAGTATATTGAGAAGTTTTTGAAAGGAAAATAATGAATTTCCGACCCTATAAAGAGAATAAAAAGAAGCGATGTTCAAAATTATCGCAAGACAGAATCAAATACAGTGTCTGTGACAGCAACAAAATCAAACATATATCAGAACAGAAACAATAACCAGAAAACCTTACGGAAATGCTCCAACACTCACATATTAAATCAGTCACTACTCACTAACTAACTTCCAGTAAGTTTATAGCAAAGAACTTATATTTGCTATCAACTACTCCTTAACTAAAGTTTCAATTACGGAAAATTATCGATGCCTTCAAATTTGTTTGTCAAACCCATATCAGTTACAAAAGGAACAGCACAAGGATTCTCTCCGCTCTTTGCAATTAAAAATGCTGCACCTCTCCTACATAATTTTACAATATCACTTTCCTAAAGATCAAAGATCAAAAGTTCGCAAGTAATAAGAAGGCAGTCCACTTGTCGGCAAGAATCGCGAAGACCTTTGATTTTTTTACGCCCAGCAAGCATATACAAGAGTTAATGTTGTATACATGTAAACTGTGACATACTTAGCTTGCCAATGTAGAAACCGGAAGAAATTAATCAACGTCCATTGCCTTGTCATTTTCAGCATTTTTGCAAGACCATAGTTTTATTGTCCTGTCATGAGAAACAGTGACGATACTTTGTCCATCTGTAAAACCATAACACCAGAAAACTCAGAAATGATAGAATCAAAACAATGTCACTTCAAAATCTTTTCATTGGAATATCAATTAAACATCACCCGAAAGGAGCATACAAGGAGTGCAAACTTCCAACCCCCCAACTTTGATCATTACAACTAACCACGAGTGTGGAGATGAAAGTTGGGGCTAAAGGTGGCAAATAGGACGGGTAGGAACGGTTGAGGGACATATCAAAATGGTGCAGGTCAAAACGAGTGCTCTTGGAATAAACCAAAATCGGGTTAAACTAATATTTTTTTGTCCAAAACGTTATAAGAGATTTCAATATTCAATTAGCGTGTCCAATATGATTACAGAAATATTACTGTTTGAAGAAAATGATCGAGGAAAGTTGATGCACATTAAAAAAAAACACTCTGGATTTTACACGATTGACCCATTAGAGATATTTATAACCCGAATCAATACATTTATACATACATATGCCAAATTGCCACCTGTACTCGAGATTCTAGATACAGGCTATCCCGAGAAGTCAAAATAAAGAAAAATACCAACAAACGTTCATCATGGATACGAATCTTACCTCCAGCTACATCAACAGATGTAACTTTAGATTCATGACCAGAGAGGACCTTCACAGGTTTAAAATCTCTCGCTGACCATACCTGAAACACAAATCCAGTTATAAATACAATTCAACACTTGGGCATACAATAATAATGCTGAAAGAATCAATGACTAGTAGATAACAAATTTCTTGTGGATTACCTTAGCAGTTGTATCATAAGAAGCGGTTACCAAGAAGTATCCCTCTTGAGGCTCAAATTTAATTTGAGAAATTAGATTTGCATGTGCAGGAATTGTGTACAACGATTTCTTCTTCCTCAAATCCCAAATTCTACAAGTATTATCTTCGCCTCCTGTTGCTAAATGATACCCATTTGGAGAAAAACTAACACCAAGAACCTGAAAAAGTAACCATGAAAAAATTATAGGTCAATTGCTTACAATACAAGCATAGACAAAAGAAAAAAAATGGTGGTAATTTCAACACATTTACTAATGAATGGACTGCGTTGAATTTTGTTTTTTCTTAAACACGTCAGATGGGTCAAACAGTTTGAAAGTTAGTTCAAAGGTTGTTTAATGCATACAAATTCTGAGATCGTTTTATCATGAAACTTCGATTATTGTTACAATAATAATGTCCTTTTTATAACTTACACATTATCTATTTGAAAAAAATGAAATAAACGTAAGGTGTTACCGGTCAACCCTACTCGGGCCATTTTGTCCAGTACTAAACATGACATATTTCAACAAGGACCCGTTTCGAACAGTTACCCAACCCGTCCAATCTTGCCAAGTCTAAAGAAAAACAATATAGGTCTCACCGGCTTCACATGACCTTCCAAGGAAAGAATGCTTCTCCCTGAGCGTAGATCCCACACACGAGCAAGTGCATCGAGCCCACAAGAGGCTGCTAGTGAGCCATCAGGGTGGAAAGCCAATCCATACACACTTCGGCTGTGACCTTCTTGCAGGAGCAACTCTTCCGCGGTCTCTGTATCCCACAATCTCCATGTCTTATCAAAGCTAGTTGTACCCAAATATTTCCCTGATGGATGGAAAGCAACACGAGCTAGACGATCCAAATGACCCTTGTATGTATTTAGTAAAGTTCCTTCAGTGTTCCATAACTTTGCAGTACGGTCAGCAGAAGCAGTTGCAATGTGGTCATTTGTTGGAGAAAATGTAACATCGGTGGCTCGCTCTGTATGCCCCTTTAATGAAGAAACAATCTTTACTCCTGGCATGCTCCATATCTTAGCAACTCCGGTTAAAGAACTGAACAAGAAACAATACAAAAGGTATAAACGATATTAATAAAAGAATCTTGGACTAAAATTCATATAAAAGAGAATACCGTCTTTTACCATGACTTAAATGTTAACTGACAGACAATTGGCATTCAGAACGGTAAGATGATGCATATATCATGTATCTAGAAATTATCATAATTAAATAAACAGACATATATTAACAATGTAAGTGTCATATGACAGTAAACAAATTACAATCATGTAACATAAACTAAATAGTTAGACAGAAGTCCTGAATGTACATATGTGCATAGGTGCTGCAGGGGTAAGTTCTCATGGTTTATAAATGGTTCATAGCTGGTGGCTTAAAAGTGCATATCCTATTGCCATCGTAAAGGCAAATGACTAACTTCCTTGCTATTCCAAACTGATTATCACCAGGCTACTAATGCCTTTGAGTCATTGTAATTTGGTACAGAAGCGGTTCATAACCGTCCAATTGCTGCTTTGTAATATTATTGTAGTCTTGAGACTTCAATCGAGGAAACATAATAAGTGAAACACAGAGGTAATCTACAGGGACATATTAGCAGCAATGTGGTATGGGGGGCTTATGTGGATGCTCAGTTATATTACTCCAATTTCAAGGAGATGTAGCTATTTAGGGGCCGAGGTATGTTATCTAGACCAAAACCACTTTCTGCTAACCATTTGGTGGTCGCTACCATCTCCCCTTCCTAGTATGTGCAGAGATTTGGGTAACCATTATTTGAATTTCCATATTCGAATTAAAGTGGAGGGTCTGATACTTAATTACTCCAACAGATGTACTATAGACTAATCAAGGCTGCTAAGATGGATCATATCACAATATTGGAGTGCTTCTTATGTTCAAGAGTTTTCAAGTTATGGGTCATTGAAATATCTTGTAATCTTGATATAGTATTGGGCCTCTATTTATTTTGTTATTCCTAGCACGAATAATACACATAATAAAGAAGCATAAAGCACTACAGGAAATATTTACGGCCATAATTCATAGTCAATACTACCACTAATTGCTTAACATGTCTGCTAAGAGAGTAACTACAAGCTTCCGTTCTGAGATTGATTTTTAACCCTATAAAACCTAGTATAGCCTCATAGAAGTTCATTTGACCTCGACTCCGTCTTATTTGAAACCAACATATTCTCTTTGCTATACTCAATGGTCTTTTTCGATATTGTCAGCTTATCTGACTATTATACATCCTAACACAAGTTAAACAGTTGCTCCTACATCTTAATTCATGCAATCACCAATAACTACACTTTAGAACGTACAGATCTGCAAACTTGTCCCGATGTATATTCTACTCTTCAATGATACTAATATGTTATGTTACTATAATGTATTTCATCATCCTCAGAACATCTATGCACAGTATAAGTATATATAAACTTCCATTTGCTAGCACACATGCATAGAAAGTAAAAGAAACATACCAAGTGGCAAGAAACTTCCCGTCATAAGAAAACGAACACCCTGAAAGAGGCCGATCGTCACCAATCTCACTACAATCCATACCAAAAGTCTTTGCGTTCTCCAAAGCCCAATTAATCTCTGCATCCAAATCTTCATCGGGATCATTTCTCTTCCTTCTAGCCCTTCCCAGCCTCGTAGCAGCTTTTATCACTGAATCCTTTGCAATCCCATATCGAGCCTTCAATAAAGCCATAGACCCTTCTGTATAAAACGGATACTGAACAGCCTCTCCTTCATCATCAGCGCCACCAGCATCCATTGCATTCGCATTCACAGCTGCTTCTTCGTCCTCCATTACCTTCATCAGCCTTTCCAACTGCCCTTCTGAATCCAATTTCGCCATAAGCATCCTCAACCTATCTCTCCTCTCCATCTCTCTCTCACCAAATAACGTCACCGGTTCCCCTAACCGCCTCAACCGTGACCTCACCGCATTGTCATTAGTAGGCACAGCTAACGCCGCAGCACGTCTCTTTATCAAATAATCCTGTTTAGCTTTCTCCTGTTTCTCTCTAAACAACCTACTCTCTTCAGAAATCTCATACTCAGGACCCGAATCATCACCCTCCTTATCAGAAACCGCTTCTCCATTTGGTGGTCGAACAGACGGAAGAGGGGCAGGTGGACGTGGGATTGGAGCAATAGTGGGAACATTTACAGACATCATTACTGGTACCTGAGCTTCAACAGAGTCTGGAGGTGAAGTTGCGTCATGCGGGCTCGGGTTTACTTCATCCATCTCCATTGTCATTAAATCCTATAAAAAAAAACATAAAAATCAAATCTTTAACAACTAGAAAAAGTTAAAGACATTTTAGCAAAAGTAAACTTCACTGAGGCATTTAATCAAACACCTTATGTGCATACTAAATTGTGACATTAATTTTCTTTGAAATCAATTAATTAAAAAGAATGGTGTAAGATTTTGTTCAATTTAAGAAGCTAAAACGAAACACCCATATGAAAAAGAAACACAATAAGCAGATAACGTAATTTATAAATACCAAATACAAAAAAGAAGAGATATTTACCTTTAATTGAAACCTAAAAGCAGCAGCCGAGATCGATTTATTACGACGAGAACGGACGAGAGTGACCGACAGTGAAGGTTTTGAGCCAGAAAAATAACCAAAAGGGGTTTGGCTTGTTTACGCTTACCCAAACTTTGAATTCAGTTTTTCTTTTGTAAAATGTATATAAAGTTTTGAGAAATTATTATTACCTAGATCAAACCATGGTGCGCCTAAAATATGGAAATACCCATACTATATTGGCACCGAACTCGTATCAGTATCCTATCAATCGAATACAAGTAGTATGGTATTTGGTATCATAATTTCTAAAAACTCGATATTCGGTATCATTATTTGTCGATAATTTGTATGGTATCGTACCGACCGGTATCTAACCATTTTATTTTGGTATGATAATCGGTATCAAGAAAATGACTAAAATAAAATCGACACCAACCGGTACGATATCAGTTCGGTACGGGACTAGTATCACATTTACCCCTAGATTACACCTTCAAAATTACAATTTTTTCCGTAACTTTGAAAAATTACTATCACTATCAAGATTTCGTTAACTAAACATATTTTGTTTTAAAATAGATGTTTGTTAAAATTCGGGGACTAAAAAGATAATTAGCTTCAATAAATGGATTAATGGTGTAATTTTAAGCGTTTGATTATGATTAACTGGTTTTGATTAATCGATTATCGGATATACTACGGGTAGGTAATTCGTTTACTTAGAGTACCACTGTAAAAGACTTTAAGTCAAAAGAAAATTAACATAAATAAGATAGTGAAGAGAGAAGACTGTAAGTTATGTAAGTTTGTACACCAACGTCTCACGTTCGATTTGAGAGTTTTAAATTTATTGTTTAGAATTATATCAAGTGTGTAACGACCCAAAATCCATTTTTTTATGAGATTTTGGGTTACAGCGTATGCATTGAAGGACTTACGGCATAAAGACATGAATTTTCGGTCAACAAGTCAAAAGTTGGACCTTTATGGCGTAAGACTTTTAGCCTTACGGCGTAAAGCTCAAAATTTAAAATGTGGGATTTCCCCGCCCACGCCTTTACGGCGTAAAGGTCCGCCAGACAGAAAGTGTATTTAAACGTTTTTAGGGTTTTCTATTTCATTTCTTGGAACCCTAGCTTCATTTTTGTATGTGTTTCGACCAGAGAAGATTACCTTTCGATCCTAGAGTGTTTGGGGAGTAATTGGTGGTGTAATCCAAGCGTTAGATCCTCCCGTTTGTGCGAATTCTTTCGTTATTCGACTTGATTTTCATTCGGAAGGTAAAATCCTCACACCCTTTGTTGTTCCATATCGTTATTGATCTTTTGATCCTTTCGTTTAGATCGTTTGAGTCTAGATTCGTTTATATCGATTAGATTTACATTTTCGGTTGATTTTCGGGTCCGATTAACCTAGGGTTTTGCGTTTTCGATAGGTTATCGTTTGTGATCGATTGGGGGTTGTTTTGCGAACGATTTGTGATCGTTCTATCCGCTGATTTCAGTAGATTAACCATTTGTTCATTTGCTTTCGTGTTGCTAAGGTGGGTACATACGTATTCAAAACGGAATGCATGACAAAAATTGGATTTTGAGTAACGCTCATTGATTGTTATTTAGATTGTTTATTTGATGTTGTATGATGTTGTCTGATGATGGTTTGGGGTTATTTTGTTAGATTTTTAGCCCTTGATAATGCCGGCAAGCGGTTTGAGAATTTATACACTTGTTTGGTTAGATGTTTGAATTGTGAAATCGAGGTTTATCATATCTGCATGTTTTAGATATTTGCATGCTTTTGATGTTTAGATGTGGACTGATGTAAGTTGATCATGGACTAGATAATTACATAACTAAACCAATTAAGATGAAGATGGATTAGGTTTAAACGTGAGTTAGATTATTGCATGATTGAACCTTAAAGATGAGTGGTCGACCCTTAGATGTAAAGATGGAATAATGGCCAGGGTAGAAGAGTGCAAAACTACCTTTACAGTACTTAAGATGCTACTATTGGCAATCTAGACACTGCTGATAGCATGCGTATGCAGGTGCTCTCGGGTGCTTGCATACTCGATGACATGTGATGGTACGACGTGGGTCGTATCATAGAATGATCACACATGCATAATGTCATCGTAGGCAATGGAGAGGATCAATTAGATGTTTGGGTCCGGGATTATTCATGCCATAACGACATGTGATGTATTTATACATTACGAAGTTGGAGTAGTGGGACCCGATTACCAGAGGTAGTCCTAGCAACGGACTTGCACCCCGATTGTTGGACGGCCAACAGTTACCGTGGTACTCGCGAAACCCCTGCTTGGTCAAAGTCGTGTCCTTGAGGAACTTGAGGTATAAATGTGTTGCCCGAGTACGTGCTATGCACGTTTAGAAGGATTGAGAAGAGTTAGATTAAAGATGGAGACTTGGATGGATCGAGGATTAGATGGCCTTAAGAAGTGAGATGAATTGCGCGTAGACAATGTGTTTAATCTTCTTATTGTCTGATTGATTACTTGCTTTTTTGCTTGTTTGAATGTTATTGAATTGTTTATATTATTGATGACATATTAACTAATAAAGATGTTTTGATAAAGGTGTCTTGAGATAGATGTTTTCTTAAAGATGTTAAAGACAGAGGTTTTCGATAAAGATGTTTTATAAGACTATTTTTAAAGATGTTTTGTTAAAGACGATTTGATAAAGACGTTTTATAAACTTACGGTGTCTCACTTGGCTTTTAGCTAACCCTTGTTCTTTTTATGTCTTGCATTCGTGTAGGTTGAACAGGAAGATAGTTTTGCCTTTTAGATGGCGACTTGTGAGATTGGTTACTTTGGGTAGCCTTAGATTGTTGAAGATTGAAACTTAGTTTTATGTTTACGTTTTCGTACCTTTGGATTATTAAACCATGTTGATGTGATTTTGAAGTAACACTGGTTTACAATCTTGTTCACGTGCCTTTGACTAATAAATGTTTTAAAGACTTCCGCTGAATTACTTTGATATATTTAATAAAGATTTTGAAAAGTTTTTGTAAAAGCTAAGTTTTAAAACCAGGGTGTTACAAATTAAGTGTATGGCAACGATTTCTAAATTCCATGAGGCTTGGATTTTACTCTATATAAATCACCACGATGATTCATCTAATGACCAAAACAAGGGGGAATTAATTCGGTTTGGACCGAGAACCGACCCGATTGTTGTGAATCGAACCGAATGTAGAATTAAAATTTCTGATTCGGTTATCGGTTATAAATATTTTCACTTCTCAATTCACAATCGGATCTGGTTCGATCCAAGTTTGGTCCGATTCCGGACTGTTAAACACCCTACTAAATTTTTAAACCTATAAACCGATCTTATTTATCAAAGTATATTGAAATTAAAAACAACTATAACTAGATAATAACAAATGAAATCATATGCTTTTATTTAGTGGCAAAGAAAAAAAAAATTGTGATACATGAATAAAAATTATACTCACACAATAATCAGACAGAACAGGATACTTTATTAACATCGTAGTATTAATTTTCACAAAGTAAACAAGAAAACACCTTTTGAGAAAATGATTTCGACAATTTGTTTGTAGATGGAGTTGGTTCCTCTAAACAAACGATGTGAGACCCGTCTTTGCCATCTCTCTTTGCTTGCTCACAATCATCGCAAAACTTCTTGAACGCGTCTTCTACATAACTTACACCTTCGGTTACAGTCATGTTCTCGACTAATTTGTGAGGGAATGTGTCTTGTTTATGGTCTCCTTTTAAGACAGCACCTAGTTGGACTAACTCTTGCTGAAATTCACTTAGTTTTTCATTTTCATCTGGCTCGGTCTCTCTCATTTTCATGGGGTCTGACAAAATAACTATAACACAAATGAAAGCAAGTTTATTTGTCAATATTAGAATAGTGGATTAATCGAATTCGAAATTTAGACTCGTTGCTACACATTGTGAATTGAGTTAAACATGGATGCACACGTACCTGGACAGTCAGTTCTTGGGGTTGTTCGGCTTGCAACACCTTCAAAAGTGCCAGCCCATTCATCTCGTTTTGTTAAATGTGATTTTAGACCAAAAATCTTCTTAACAGTTGCTGGAATAGATGAATGTTCGAACTCTGATGTAGGGTATGGCCCCGTTGGCTTATGTAACACTGCGATTTCATTATCGATCATATCAATTGTTGATAATGATTTATTCATATATATTATAGAAATAATAATTAATACTTAACTTACCAGTTCCACGTTCGATCCATGGAGAAACAAGGATTGCAGGAACTCTAACACCAAGTCGATCAAACGGAAAATTATAAGGCGGGGGACCAACCAAACCATCAGGATTTGGAATACCAACATGAGGAGTCGGGACATGATCATAAAACCCACCATGCTCATCATACAGAATTACAAACAATATTTCATTCCATTGCGGGCTTGATCTCAATGCTTCATAGACTTGTTTCACAAACTTTTGACCATCAGACACGTCATGAGACGGGTGATCATCGTTTCCTGGCAAAGCTTTGATCCCAAAATACCTTTGTTCAACGACGACATAGTTTGGCAGTTTCCCTTCTTTACAATGTCGTTTGAAATGTAGATCAAATTGATGGAAGTTGTCTATGTATTTCAACTTTCGTAGGTTTCTATCATGTTTAAGATTAAAGAAACCAAAAATAAATTAAACCATGCATGAAACTAAAAGGCTTAACGTTTGGATTATTCGAGACTAGAATAATAGGTAAATACTTATTTAGGAAATATTAAACTATATGATTTAGTGATCACTAGCAATGTTCTAAATAACGCGTCATGGCGTGAGACGTGTCATCGACGTTACGAAAAATGCAATGCATCGTTGTTAGGCGTGACGTCCAAAAAACGTGAAAAGACGTACCATGACGAGCTTTAACGCGTTTTTTTCTAAATTTTTTGTAATGCGTTATGAAAAAAAAACTTAAAAAAAAACTTAATAACTATTAAAATAATTTAAAAAGGGCTATAAATATTCTTTGATTATAAATTGGTGACTATATCGTAGATTGGATGTATATTAAAATTTAAAAACATTGATTTTGTTTACTTGGTTACTATATTTAGATTGGATGTATATTAAAATGTAAAAATATCGACTTTTTGTTAATTTATTGCTTATTGGTATAACTTAATGAGAGTAAATATATATACAAGTATATATATAAATTCTAAAATTTATTAAAATTTTGCCGCATTGTCACGCCTTGAAAAACACCATGTCTCTCCATCTCTTACAAATCTTGAGGCTTGGCCTCGTCGCCACACCACGTCTTACGTTATTTACAACCTTGATCTCTAGTCAAACTAAAATAATTTGTCAATTACTTATATTGGAAAAGTCAAACTATATCAAACTAATTAACTTTTGTTCAAGTTTAGGTAAATGACTATTTTTAGCCATCAAATATTAGTATGATACACTTGATGAAAATCGAGTTTATACCTCTCACTATCTATAAGTATTTATCTTATTTTGCAATAACTATCATAACAACTTTTTGAGACATTTATAATCATGATATGTATGTAGTTTTTAATAAAGTATATTATTAAGCAAATAAATTCACCACTTGATGAAGAAAAATAATATTAAATGAGGTGTTTATTGGAGAATATTAGTGGAACCGTGGCACCTAAACTATTGAATTATATTTGGATAAACGTTTAATATTGTACATAGTTTGACCATGACAAATTTTGCACTCTCTTCGGTCGTCTTCATATCTAATATTTGTTATTCTACTTTCAAAACTAAAAATCAACTAACCACTTGTACTTCATATATTGATTTGATTTTTTATTTTATATTATTTATTTTACTTTAAATGCAATGTAGGCTGTATTGCATGAACATGGGAAATTATAAATACTTTATTTAGAATAATAAAAAGGTAATTAAAGACTAAAGCAAGTAGGACCAAGTTAATTATTCGACAGATTGCTAAAATCACTAATTATTTGCTCTCACAACATAATAGCAATTTTAGTATATCCAAGTCAATTTATTTCACCTCAAATTTATATGTAATATTTTATAAAAGATATTTGTTTCTATTATGAAACGAACTTATAAACTTATATATATTTTGATTAAGTTAGAACATATAGATTTATATAATTATTAAAAATTACATAAATTTATAAATCCGTTATATAAACAAAAACAAACATCCAACGACCCCTTATATAGTCATATGAACCGTACCAGGTAATCTGTTAAAAGTCAATTGTTTGGTATCTTAAATTTCTATTTCCCATAAGTAACGCCACGTAACAATTCCATTTCTAATATAGATTCGTAATTTCGTATGTAATCTTTTTGTTAAAAGTAAAATGTATCTTATAAAACTCTAAATTAATACACAACATCAATATAAACTGCATGCATGAAAATAAATCATATAAATTTAAAGTGTTCTTAGTTACATAAATATAACATATAAAACCTTTGATCCATAATTTCCGAATTTTAAACACAACTAAATATATTGAAATGTAGTTGTTAGAAATTCAACAATGTCGATTGCTGGTTATTAAATGTAGTAGGTGTAATTTTTTGTAATTTCATGTCTGACTAAATAAAACAATATGATTATTATTGGACATTTCTTCTTTTTTAAAGTAATTAACTTTTCTAGAGGTATTAATTTGCATTATTTTACGTCTAACATTGTGTTTTGCCAATTCAAATACAGATGAGATATAAAGTATCCAGAATTAGTAACATTAATCTTTTAGTTTTCCGACCATTAAACTAAAAAAAAAACCCTAGTATACCTGAAGAAAAGAGTCGAAGGAGGTAACTGGTAATAAATTCCGAAAGAAAAACCACCTTCTTCTACCGACTCGAAGATGGTTTTTTGTGGGTACCCTTCTATCATCATCTTGTTGTCATTTGTCGTTGCACCGTGTGAAGTTGCCGAATGGACATACAATCTATGTCGTGTTACATGATAATAAAGTTAAATCAGTAACATAAACTAAAATAAAAGGTATAATTCACAAATTCTTATGAACGTAATAATGTATATAACAATATTTTAGATATTATGTACAAACCTGTTGGGTTGTGTCAAAGTGGGAATAGACGAAAACCACCTATCACAAACCGCGAACTCTGAAATCAACTCTTTATAAACAGGTACAGAATCAGGGTCGAATCCAGTCATGACAACCTCGGACAAGCCTTCTTGTACTTTCTCAGCTTGTTGGGCAAACCCATTCATAGTAGGAGTTAGACCATGACTTGATTCGGACCATTCTACACCATATATTTGCTCATACGTAGCTTCAAACGAGTGACCAGGGTCAGGTTGGATGAACCCCGCCTTGTTGTTGTGAAAGAGGCGTTCAGAGTTATGGTTAGTGGTGGATAGAAGATTGGATTCCTTTCCGGTAACGCCATCGATCTCGGGGTTGATGGATTTCATCCATCCTAACATGTGATCAAATGAACGATTTTCTTGAACTAGAATCACAATTGTTTTTATTTGGGATGCCATTGGAAAGGAGAGGGTTGAATATGGTTTGTTATGTTTTAGAGGAGGCTTCTTACTTTTATTTTGAAAATTAAGATTAGATGGCGGCTTTGAATAAGGATTTTAAATATGTTTTCAAAATGGTGGTACTAATAATTTTGTTTTACATATATAATAATCGTACTTAATTTCTAAATCAAATAGAATAGTATGATAAACAAACATTACATTACAACTTTAGAAAAAATCACTACTTAATTGTTTATTTATTCATAACATACATTACATTACAACTTTAGAACAATAAACATAATAACATATTTGTCATTACCATTTTGCATCTGAGCAGAGCCGGTCTAATGGTTTTTGCTACCCCGGACGAAATGAGAAAATTATATCCCTTAAACTTGTATCATACTATAAGTTTCTTTTAATAATTTACAACAAAAGCAGATTACTTTATCAAGTTCTTTGACATACACTAACCATTTTCTATCACAAAAATCACAATTTTTTAATTTTCGAGTAATCACAAGAAAAATGTCTACCAAGTGAATCTTTTGGAAAAATTGTGTTAGTATCAAATTTCCTTTTAGGCCTTTTTCTATAGTAAATCTTTCATAGTAGAAACTAAATCATCCCACAAGTTGTGTACATTATAAAGGCTAATTTACTTCTTCTTTTTTAAAAAGAAAGGACTAATTTACTAGGCATATATAAAATTAGAGTAATAAGCACGAGTCTGTTTCTTTAATGATTCCCCAAAAACAAATAGAAAATTAGACAATATCTAGGAGCATGCCTACCCTTCGAGAAATCCACAACAAAATTTCCAGTTTGAATTTGTCTTCTGCATACATATGCTAACACGTAAACTATATCTTCAATTTTTACATCTGATATACTAATTGAATTAAACAAAAAAAAGTAACAAAAAATATATTAATTAACGAGAAAATCACAAAAATAATCACTTGAGAATTCAAAAATACCAAAATAATCACCTAATTCGCGCCATTTTTTTCGTCGTGAGATTGAAAAATAATATAAATGATTGGTCATAAATTGCCGCGAGAAAAATGTCGCGAGGACCAAAAAAGTCGCGAGGACGTGGTCAATTTATGACCAGTCATTTATATTATTTTCAATCTCGCGACAAAAACAATGGCGCGAGAAAAATGGCGCGAATCAGATGATTATTTTGGTATTTTTGAATTCTAAGGTGATTATTTTTGTGATTTTCTCTTAATTAACTTGTATGATAAAGATATTGGATGTGTTTGACAAGAAGCTTTTTAGAGCTTAAGCTTTTCATTTTTTATAACATAAGCTCATGAAAGAAAATATTAGTTTGGCTAGTAAAGCTTTTAGTTTTTATTTTGAAAAAAAAGCTCAAAAATGAAAAGTTAATTGAAATAGCTTTTAGAAATGAAAAAGTTCAAATTTCTCAGCTCTACCTCATATCTACAGCTATAGCTTCCAGCTACAACTACTGAGAATAAATTTTGACGTATCTTTTAGAAAATAAAACTATCAGAATAAAAATAAATGTAAATATCATAAAGTATAAGTTATAAAATGTAAATTTATAAAACCATCTTCTTCCTAATTAAACATCCATACCCATGACTGTCTTTTTTTCAAATCACCAAAATATATAACTCCTGATTAATCTTATTCTTCTTATAATCAAATTATATAACACTAAAAACCACACTATTGTCTTTTTTAAGGGATTTACTGTGTGTGTGGAAACAAGGCATGATACCAGTTGATGCCCCTAAATTTCCGATCCCCTGGGCGGTCGCCCTGTCCGCCCACCCCCAGGGTCGGGCTTGCATCTGAGTCTCTTTACAAGTCAAAGCTCCCACATTGTGTTGATTCTTAATAATAGTAATCGCCCTGTGGTAGATACCCTACGACGTAATTTCCTCGTACACATAAGTTTGTAGCAATAAACAATATAGACCAAGGGTTATATGCCTACAATAAGGAAAAATTATGAAAATAGCAAAATATGTATATGAAATTTTTACAAATGTCAAAATTTTCAAACTATTTTAGAAAATGTCACGGAGTTTGAATATGCGAACCACTTAGCATATGTAACTCTATTTAAAAAAAAAAGAAAAAAAGCGAATATACGACATACCGTCAGAAGTTAGAGTTAGCATATGACGTCAAGGGGTCAAACTTCTTTATTTTTTTGTCAAAATTCCTAAAACAAGTTAGCATACCCAAAATTAATTTTATACGAAATCCAAAATCGGTAGTTACACAAAGTCTTTACGATGAGCTGGTTGACCCCAATTAGTATATATATAGACCCAACCCAGCCCAGGCCACAAGGCCCAGTTTTGTTAGTAGACTTTAATCTATCATACCATGCAGACTACATAATTGAGCCATTGTTGATTGATGAGTTGAGTGTAACCTAGTTGGATAAAATTGTCAAATACCTAATAGTACTACAAAAGTAGGCAAATTGGGTAATTTTCGTTTTTAAATTTTGTTTATCTATGATCTTAAGGACGATAATCGGTGCGAGTCTCTTGCGTGATGATGATAATGAAGTGCATTTCAATAAGAAGCTAGGAACAATATGATTAACTATCTACTAATTATAATTTGTCCATAATAGATTTCTTGAAATTACGAGCGCTTGTATAATTAATAAGTGGTATTTATAATTAGAGGGGATTGTCCCCGGCAGATGTTTGTTATTTTCTAAATTAACGCTAAAGATACTTCACCATCGGTTGTTACAAAATTAACCAACAAAAAGAAAATGAAACAATTACCGACAAGTCCTTGAGAGAGTTTTCATAGAGAAATGGAACGGCTAATAAGAAGCCACAACTATCGACTTGATTGATTGAGGTAAAGGGACGACCATGCTTGTTATCCTCTTACGTCACATTGACATTGATACAATGATTGACTCGAAACCTCAACGATCAATCAAACGACTAGAGACTATACTTGGGTTTGAGACCAAAATTCTTACAATGAGTTCTATCCAATACTCAATCCTTTTATTCCCTTATTAGAGTATGTGTCTCCTTTTAACAATCTATACGCCCAGGGGCGAAGCCAGGATGAATTTGAAGGTAGTTCCTTCAATTTTTTTTAGTAAAGTGGGTTGGTTTGAGACAAACGGGTCGGGTCAGATTGACCAATAATACAAATGTACGATAGATAAAAAGATTGGACAAATCCAAATAAGAAATAAACAAACCATCGTTTTCTAGTTTTTCGTGTTTCATATAGGCATTCGCTACTATGGTAAAGTAAAATATTTATTTGACTAATTTTAACGATTGTAATCTAAAATGTATATTCTTCGAGTATCCAAAAAATTAACTTTATAGTGTTATTATTTACTAATTGGAGCATTTTTTTTTTTCTAGACATATATAATGTGAAGGGTTAAAATGTATTTATATATAAATAAAAGGGAATATGTACTAGTTTAAGTTTAAACTGGAAAAAGAGGCTTGGCAACTGGCAAGACTTGAACCATGGTCACCAATATCTGTAGTTGTTACATAAAGTTGAAAAACCACGCATGCCAGATCATTATTTTTTAATATATCTGTAAACCAAAGATTTTACCCAGGTCCTTCCAATATTTTTAGCCAGGTCCTTTGAAAAATTTCGACATCGTTTCTAAATGTTTTTTAAAATTAAGGTAGTTCCGCGAACCTGCCTGGCCCATGCCTAAATTCGCCCCTGTATACGCCGGCCACGTGTTTCTTTCGATGTTGCCTCTTAATCTCTCCTTTGGCTCGATAGTTATCAAAGAATGGGGATGCATAACCCCTTCCCTAATTACTCCATGAGCTTTATCATATGTTACGTTTAGTCCCTCACTTCACATATTTAAAAGAAATCGGTTACTATATCTCTCGTTTCGACAATCGACATTCTAGTGCTTGCTTAGTTAATTCCATACATACATATTAATCACAAAATGATTAACTATCTAATAATAATTATATTATTCATATGCATATATTCTCCTGTACATTTCTTGAAACTACTACCTTTACATATAACTCAATAACTATTTATTTAATACTTATCAATTTATCAATAGGGTTAATGTACTTGAGGGTTACTCTACTATTCCAGATAATCCAATTGGGTGATTGAACAAAAAAAAAATATAACACTTTCATTCTACTTTCAAAAAAACTTTAAAACCATCACTTTATGGGGTATAGCAAGTTACCAGTTAGTTTAACCGGATGACGTGTTTTTCATTTATTACGTGGCAACTGACGTGTTTTTTAAATATTATGTGGCGATCTACGTGACAATTGTTATTATTTAACGATCCCAATTGGATCGGGTATCCAATTAAATAATACCCTTTTAACGATCCCAATTACCTTTTTCAAACCCTAAATCTCTCACTCCGTTCTATGTGTTCTTCGTCTTCAAAAAATTGAAACCCTAAATCTCTCACTCTGTTCTCTAAAACCCTCAATTGTAACCCTAAATCTTTCCAGATGTGTTCGTCATCTCAATCCGCTGTAATAGACATCTTTTCACCACGGGGGAGTGTTTGAGAGACAACGACAACCTGACAGACTCATTTATGAGTACGACATGATTTCGAAGCTAGAGAATGTAAACATCAACGGGTTTGATTTTTCTGAGTTTGAAGCCTTTTTACAAATCCATAGTACTGCAGTTTGCAAAGAGCTCTACTACTTACAACCAAGAAAGGAATTAGCTGATGGTTTGATATTGGTACATGACGAGGAAAGCTTGCATAATTTAAGGCAATGTGCACTTAGGAATGATTCGGTGGTTGATATTTACAATTCACATGCAACCTCACCCTTTGAAGAAGAATCTGTTTATAAAAGTGACAGCGAAGATGATTATGATGTATATGCTGGTTACACTTCTGAAGAATCTGAAACTAATTCTCTTGATCATCTCTCTGATTTTGAAGATGAAGTGTTTGAAACCAGAAGAGAAAAGATAGAAAAGGTAAAGGAAAAGACTCCTCAGAAGAAAGTTAAAAATATGTTTGATGATACGTTCTTGGCAAGGTTGTATAACAACTTAGATAGGGAAAGAGTAAGTGAGAGAGTAGTTAAGCCTGGTGAGGAAGTTAACCCAGAAGATGAGGAAATGTTAGGAGATGAGTGGCCTATACATGATCCAACTAAGAAATGGAAGCATATGAAGCCACTGTTGGGTGAGAGATTTGAAAACCCTGATCAACTAAAAAGGTGTGGTTTTTTATGCATTGGCAAATGGATACAACTTGTACTATCCACACAATGACACTGAAAGGTTAGAAGTTAGATGTTGTAAGCCTTATGGAGGGGATAAGCAGACATGTACTTACAGGCTTTGGGCCTCTTGGATGCAGACATAAAGGTCGTTTCAAGTGAAGACTTTGACTGATGAACATTCATGCTCAAGATGCTATGAGTTTGGGACTTTAATAACCTGCAATTGGATTGCTAGAAACTATGCAAAGAAGATCATGGCTAATCCAAAAATTAAGATCAAGGAAATCCAAGAAATGATAATGTCTAAGTATAAGTGCAAGGTATCTCAGGGACAAGCAAGGAGAGGTAAAATAAATGCATTGAAGCAATATGAGCTTTGTTTAGAAGAACACTATGGTAAGCTTTGGTCTTATGCTCAAGAGATACTTGATACAAACCCTGGGAGTTCATGCAAAATGGGAATTGAGATAATGCCAGATGAGAAGTTATATTTTAAGAGGTTTTATGTATGTCTCAAAGGGCTAAAGGATGGTTGGAGAGCAAGTTGTAGAACTGTAATAGGTCTGGATGGGTGTTTTCTCAAGACCATTTGCAAAGGGGAGCTGCTTGCAGCAGTTGGAAGAGATGCCAACAACCAGATGTACCCCATAGCATGGGTTGTGGTGAATGTTGAAAAAAAAGACAATTGGACCTGGTTTATGGATTGTCTAGCAGTTGATCTTGGGATTGAATATGGATCAGGAATAACAATCATATCTGATCAACACAAGGTAATATTGTAATTGTTTAATTTACATTTCATCTTTCCAGAATATAAATAAATATGTAACAGTGTTTTTTTTTTTTTGCATTTGAAGGGTATCATTGAAGCTGCAAAAGATGTGATTCCTGATGCCGAACATAGGCAGTGTGCCAGACATGTGTATGCAAATATTAGGAAGAAATTCAGTGGGGTATTGTATAGAAACCTGTTTTGGAAAGCTGCAAAGGCTACATACCAAGCACAGTTTAATGCCATCATGAATGATATTAGGACTGAAAGCAAAGATGCTCACAAACATTTAATGGATACACCCAGAAAGTTGGAGTAGAGCATTTCTAGAAACTGGAAGGGCATGTGATGCTGTTGAGAATGGGATTAGTGAGTGTTTCAATGCTGTCTTGGTAGATGCAAGGAGGAAGCCAATAATAAACATGTTGGAAGACATTAGGGTATATATGATGGAAAGGATGCAAAAAATTAGAGAAAAGTCTGAAGTGTGGGTTGATGGTTTGTGTCCAAATATAAGAAAGAATGTTGAAGCCCTCAAAGATAAGCATAGGCACTGGAGGGTAATTCCTAGTGGTAGCTCAAAGTATGAGGTCAGGCCACTTGGTTCTTCTCTTGAGTCTTTTGTAGTTGATGAGTTACATATGACATGTAGTTGTAGGTTATGGCAACTTTCTGGAATCCCCTGTGAGCATGGTTTTTCTGTCATATATCATCTTCACAGTAACCCTGACTCATATGTATCTGAATGGTTCAAAAAACCTAAGTTTGTTTCATCCTATAATCATTGTATATACCCTCTTAAAGGAATGAGTCAATGGCCCTCAGTTGATAAAGAAAATCCCCTACCCCCAATTGCAAGAAGGATGCCAGACAGGCCTAAAGAAAAAAGGAAAAGAGATGCTATTGAGTGTGATGGTAATAGACAAAGATTGAGCAGGGTTGGGAGAGTGATGCACTGTACAATATGTAAAGGTGAAGGCCATAACAGATCAACATGTAAAGAAGCTGAGGAGGTACAAACAGGTATGTATATCATCAACCAAAGTTCATATTGTCTTTAACTGTTATATATTTAAAACTATTCATTTTGTTAGGTGAGTCTGTTACTGCAAGAGGAAGAGGATCAAGAGGGAGAGGTGCAACTAGGAGAGGATCAAGAGGGAGAGGTTCAACTGTGAGAGGTGCAACAGGGAGAGGTGCAAGGGGAAGAGGTTCAACAGGTAGAGGTGCAAGGGGAAGAGGTAGACAAGGTATTGTAATTGATACAAGGATTGATTCAACTAGAATTCCAAATGTTAGTGTACAAACTGATGAAAATGTTAGTGTAGATAGTGGTACAAATGTTAGTGGTGGTAGAAATGTTAGTGGTGGTATAAATGTTCAGGGTGGAGATAGTGGTGGTAGAGCTGTACAGGGTGGTAGAGGCATTGGTTTAGGTAGCAGAGGTAGAGGTTTGAAGAAGGGTGTTGCAAGACAACTTGAGTTTGAAGGACAACAAAGTCAAACTGAAAGTGCTGGAGGTCAACAAAGTCAAACTGCAACAAGGACTGAAACTGGAAATGGTGATAGTGGTAGAGTTATAGGGTGTCCAACTGGTACTGTTAGTGGTGTTGTAGGTAGAGGTATAGGGAGTCCAACTGGTACTGTTAGTGGTAGAAGAAGATATCATGGTGCAATAGGGAGAGGTGTTAGTGGTGATGGGTTATGGAGAGTTAATAGCAAGCTTGTAAAGATGCGTGGAAAAGGGGAATATGTTAAGGACTGTCAATTCAAGGATGGTATTAGACCAATAGGATATGGACTTTCATGGGATCCTGTGACTGGTGATCCAATGCTTGGTGTAAGTTGTCTTACATTGACTATTTAGATATTTATATATATTTATATATATGTGTGTGTGTGTGTTTGTTGATACATAGCTTTGTTATGATAGGGGAAATATGGTATTCCAAGACAAGCATGGCCACCAGGTATTACCCCAGAAGATTGTATAGCTGAGCATGAGGCACAAATGAAAAGACAACATGAGGAGAGGGAACAATTTGAAAGGGAACAACGTAGGAGGAGGGACATATTCATGGCTGAACAAGAACAAACACAAAGACACAATGATGAAATTCTTGGAAGTGAATCTCAACCACCCCTCTCTCAAACTGAAAGTGTTTCACCAAATGATGTGATCAGGCCTGTAGTCTATCATTCTGCTGCAGATGGTGCACCTGTTGTTGTGAGGAATGTAGTGTCAAGATTCTGTGGCTCACCAGGAACACTGTCAAAAGGAGAAGGTGCAAGCAAGTCACTTGGAACAAAGCACAGAAAAAAGATGATTCTCAAAAGGAGACGACCTTCAGAGAGAATTTCGAAAAACAAGTTAAAGACTACATCCACAGGGCCAGGATTGACACAAGAAGATTCTATCAGCATTGACTAGCTTTTAAACTTGTTATGTAGTAGCTTTTAAACTTGTTATGTTGTCTTCTGAACTTGTTTTCTTGTCTTTAGAACTTGTTATGTATGCTGTCATATATTGGCACTTAGGTAGGATGTGAAAACTGGTACCACTTTGACAATGCCATATTTTGGCACTTTTGGCTGTTATGTAATGCAAGTGGTGGTTGTTATATTTTGGCACTTTTGCCTGTAATATTTTGGCACTTTTTGGCACTTTTGGCACTTTCATGTGTCTTTTTGCTTATGGTTATATTTTGGCACTTTTGGCAACAAAAACAACAAAAACAAGACAAAAGAAACTAATACAAAACAACAGAAACTGTAACCAAATTTGTTTATCATTTCAAAGGAAATACATTTACATTATTTAATCAAGAGAACAAAAACTACAAATAATAAGAACAACACAATGCGAATTAATCGCGATTTCTCTTTCTGCAACCTTGAAATTTTTGCCCGATGGTTCCTTCCTTTTTCATTAAGTTGGTGAAACGTTGTTCTATACCACTGCTTAGGTAATTCGACATCAATCCAAAGAAAGAAGTTGCAATTTGTTATTGGATCCATGAAAATTTGGGACAACCTAAGAAACGTCGACCTGGATTTGCAGCAGTCCATGATGTCCGACATCGAGCATTCTCACCACATCCACAAAGAACCATATTTATAGAAAGAGGAATTAGGGTTAGAGATGAAGGAGGTAGAAAGAGAAAGGGTAAACCTAATTTATAAAAAGGGGGTGTAGTGATGTGGAATTAAGGAGAAAATAAAAGAATGACATGGAAAATGGTTTTGGTCTATGTGTGCAGATTACCTGCTCTTAGCCGGTCATCTTTGACCCAAGTGATGAACTTAATCCGTTTGCAAATAGAAAGTGATCGTTTTAAAGTTTTTTGAAAGTACAATGAAAGTGTTATATTTTTTTTTGTTCAATCACCCAATTGGATTATCTAAAATAGTAAAGTGACCCTCAAGTACATTAACCCTTTATCAATATCATATTCATATGGGCAAAGCTTACATGTTGTTGGTAGCATATTTAATAGATGGTGTTGAGTCTAATACTGTATAAAATTAATATTTTTACATTTTTAGTCCCTAAACTATTTAAATTGTCATAAGTGATCTCTATTTTAAAAATAATTGTGTTTTGCAGCACCTATTATAAATGTTGTTTGCAGCACCTATTATAAGTGTTGTTTGCAACATCTTATATTTTCCCGTATTATATACAAGACATACTTCATTATTATTCATAATTAGAGGGATATGTACCGAGTAGATTTTTGTTATTATCTAAACTAACGCTAAAGATACTTCATCGTTAATTGTTTGATAATTAAAAACTCTCCATTGCTTATTGCTTAGACCAGTGGAGGATCAATACAATTACAATATTTAAGAGTTTATATTCCATGAATATATGATTTGACACCATAAAATATGAAAGATGTGATTATTAGTCAAAGTAAAACGAATCATGTGTGTCTAACTTTTTTAATCACATTATATAAGGTTGTGTTGTTTGTCAAAACTATTTTACAATTAGACAACATTTAACGGTTTTAGCCCAGTGAGAATTTCATAGTGGCCCATGTAATGCTATAAACCAAAAACTAGTTGCAAAATTGCCTAATCTATTCAGAACAAGATTTTCATACCATAAAATAACTTTGTACACTACCATTTCAAATACGATAAAGTATAATGTATAAATTGAAATAGGGGTATATAAATAAATTTTCGCAGTTTACAAATCACATTTGATTATTAATATTGACCAAACATATATGTTTTCATTGATATTGTCTACTTTATCCTTACTAAATATTATCTTTCTAGTTACAGATTTTGACAAATCGAGTAGATCAAAAGATACATAGAAGCAGGATAAATTATGACAACATGAAAGTTTTTACATCAACAATGCTTTCGATAAGTTGATTAAACCCATATTTATTTTTAGCAAAACGAGGTATAAATGAATCCCGTTTTAAAGTTGTTTATGTATATTCAGTTATTAGAAGGTAATTGCAAATGTTATGAGGAAAATTGGATGGTTATGTTTGCTTTCAATTTTTGTTCTTAATATGTTACTATAAAATCTTAAAAGATAAACCCGAAGTGGGAACATTGCAATCGATTTAATAACTTCATCATTTCGTCCTCCTTTTATAGATTCACTAACCCCGTCGTTAGTTTTCACAATACTATTACTGTATGATTCATATATCGAGTGTGCGTCCCTTAAGCTATTTATAGCATACTTCTACGTGCACCTTCTATTTCATAATTAATTTGAAAGCATTGTACCACTAGGTTGCTAGCACGTCCCTCTCTCGGGCCCGGATATCTCTCACCAATCGCTATCTATCGGCTTCCCTCTTGGCTGTTACAGCCTTCCTTCTCAGTGATATTTGGGATTAGAAAGAAAAAAACAAATATTCGAGAGTGAATATCAGGTGGAGCATGTTGCAGGGTAGGACGAACAAAATCTTGGGGAAAGAATATCAGGTGAAGTGGTTGCATGGTAGGGTTCTCATGGGGTCCTTATTTCTAGCATCACCTTTACATAATTATATGCTTCATAATATTTATAATTTTTTTTATATTATCATATATGTCAAGATTGAATCATTAATTTGTATGATAAAAAGATCGACAAAACAATTTATTTACAAGAATTTTTCTAAAATGTGCAAAGTCTCGGATTAATTAATATTCTATTTAATCTTTTATCTTAAGTTTCGTGAACACATTTTAGATAAACTCTATTAATAAAGAGTATTGGTAAACACAACATCTACGGTTGTGGCTGAAACAAAAAAATATACTTAAAAACTTATAAGTCAAAAGGATAGGGGTCGATTTAGTTAAAGTACAAATAAATTATAAATGTCTTAATAATTTAACAAAAGCCTATGGCTGTTGTTATCAACTCATTAGTAGAATACAATATCTATGTGTAAAATATAGATTTTTTTTTTTAATTTGGAGTGTAATTCAATGTTAAAAGTTGGAATGTAATTAAATGTTAAAAATTGCCAAATAAATAGTCAAATGTTTATTTTCATTTTGAAGCAAAAAGAAATACGTTTGATTACTTGGTCAAACAATATATTCTCTAAACTCCAAACAATAACCATTAAGTAGATTGATGAGAATAAAAGTCAAGTAGCATATAAATACAATGTATGTGTTGGAGCCTATAATGTATGATGTGTACACATGGGAGCTAGAAAACATAATTTAAGACAATACAAACACATTTCGTGCAAGTTGGTATTGGGGCCATTTCGTTATCTTTTAGGAACAACTCGAGCCTATCGTTGTGGGGTTCGTTGTTGAACATTTCTCTTGTCCGATGTTGATGTAAACGGCTGCATATGTGTAATGAAACTCTAAATGCATTGAGAGAAAACTCGTGTCTTATATTGTGATAGTGTTTAAAATGAAAATCTGGGATAATATAATTTGACCGACTTAGGTCAAATGTATAAACTTGTTATAACTAAATGAGTTTTGCTAATTATAGATGTTAGGTTAGACATTCATAGTAGTAATAACTAATAAGTGTATGGTCATGTGGATTAAATATATCATTTGGCAATTTCTAAAATTGTGCACGAGACGAGCAGAGTTTGAGCGTGTTAAGAGTTCAAGTTCGACTTGATAACTTTTGGGGTGATCACCATCATGGCTCTTAATTAAAGGTTTGGGATCAATCAAAGGAAAATTTAAGATCGCCTCACGTCATACTTAAGAAAAACTCGAAGTTTCAAATCAAATTCTTTTTCACATTAAAAGAATAATGTGAATTTACGTCAAAATGTTATTCGATAAAGTAACTCATATGATATATAGAAAAACGTTAAAACAAAACATGATTAGAAGAAAAATACACATTTATATGAGCGTTCATTTAATTTGTAACAACCCAAAATCTATATTGTTACTAATATAAAAAGTT
Organism: Senecio squalidus; assembly: GCA_910822075.1. Classification (NCBI taxonomy): domain Eukaryota; kingdom Viridiplantae; phylum Streptophyta; class Magnoliopsida; order Asterales; family Asteraceae; genus Senecio; species Senecio squalidus. Next base: position 45,109,559 of record CAJVGC010000060.1, on the reverse strand, counting down.
GGAATGAATGAGTATATTGTGTATGAATGTGGGTATTGTATCTATTAAAGTAAAGAAACGGGACGTGATGTGAAAAATCTAGTTTTTCGAAAATAAACCTTTACTAGATTTCGACACGGGCAGTGTACCCTTGTCAATTGTAAAATAGTATTAGTAAATATCGGGTTCGAACACAGGGACTATTTATAGTTGAGAAATTTAGTTTTATAATAACACGTAACAAGTTGGTTTTAGTCTTAAGAAGACTTGCTTATAATAACGTTAAAAATACTTTAGAATTCAAATATGGATTAAAAGACGCTTGCTTGGACTGATTACGAATATGTATTATTTCTTAGGTGTGAAAATGTCGATAAACTTCTAATGTAAAATCCTAGGTTCCTTTCGAATACCGGATTTCTCCAATTACCCAACCATGTAACGATTCCTTTCGAATACCGTTAACACCTCAAGTAATTGGGCATAAAGTTTCAAGCTGATAAGTGAGAATTAATCTATAAGCTTCCTTTCGAATAGCTTACTAACTCCTAAACCGATTTCTCTTAATTTAGTAGCTAGCGTTCGTGTTAATATCCACTTGTTTAAATCGTTGTTAATGATTCCTTTCGAATATCATAAACTTATAATCAACTAAAGACCGGCCGATTAATTCGTTCCTATTTTAGTAAAAATTACGGATTCCTTTCGAATACCCGTTTTTAGATTACCAAACAAGAGTATAAACAATTTTAACAAGATAATTAAGATATTAACCCAAACGGATCCCCAATTAACCTCTAAGTATCATTCTAATTTCACACCCAAAACCTAACACCTAAACGATCACATAATCCAAGCAAACGTATAAGGAAATTAGCTACTCATAATTGTAACAAACACAATCAAATATGTAAAAGACATGATTCAATTGAAATAAAAGTGATAATAGAGTAATACCAAACGTAAGTAACAAGTTCCGAAATAATCTCCAAGTAACAAACGAAATCGAAACTAACAATTCTTGATGAAATACGGAAATTAACGATTGTTTTTAGGCTTCCAATGATATGAAAATACTAAAACAATGGTGAAAATGGTGATCTAAAAGTGTCTCCAACGTCTGGTATTTGTGGTGTGTTAATAGCCTCTCCATTTTCCATGATTAATAATTAAAACTGCCAAGTAACTGTCGAGCAGTCGAATGCGCCGCCAATGGTGGACTGGAGGCGTATTCCCAACTTCCTATCGCCTGAATGCCCCGCCAATGGTGGACTGGAGGCGCATTCCCACTTCCTATCGCCTGAATGCCCCGCCAATGGTGGACTGGAGGCGCATTCCCAGCTCCGAGCTGAATGCTTTGAGCTGTCCATCGAATGCGTCGCCTATCCTGCTACTTTGCCCATTTTCAAGTTAAACTCCACAAAACTCGTTCTTTTTGCTCCAAAAACACCTAACTCAATCCTAACACAAAACTTTACAAAACATAAGCATAAAAGGGCATTTCCATTACGTTTAGGACATAAAACACAATGAATATCGCGATAAAATAGTCATATAAATGAGCGATATCAAACCCCCCATACTTAAGCATTTGCTTGTCCCTAAGCAAATCCGACTCAAACTTACTACCGAGTTTACAAAACATACAACTTAAGAAAAGATAGGGAATCACGGGCTCAAACATTTAACTAAATTCCGGTGTTAGAATTAAAGATATGCGTGAAATTGCTAGATCGTAAGACCGACTACAAACATCTAAAGCTACTAAATTACTTAAGTAAACAAAAACCGCAATTTACTAAGATTAGCTCCTAATTCTTCCCCTAGTTTAGATATGTCAAGATAATCACCCCCTTAGTCCTCACTCTCCAACCGAAGTTAGAGCGATCAGCCATTACAGCCGACCCCTTACGCCTTACTTTCGGGGGAACCCTTAAAATATCACTAAGCATTTTCTTCATTTGAGTACTTCTTTCTTTTGAGAATTATTTGGTTAGTCTACATCTTTTAGCTTGCCTCTCACTTTCGTTCACTTCAAATACTATAGATTTATTATTATATGTTTTCTTTGAAGTGAACAAATATAACGGGATTTGAGTCTTCGTTATAGTGAGGATGAGTTCAAATTTGTTGACGGGAAAGACCTATGGCCTTTTTCTTCGCCTCTAATTCTCCAAGGGCTTAAGTAATACTAGGATTCCCCAACTACCCCCGAAAGGGTGCAAGGTCTAAAAGGGCTCGGTACTAAGGGTATCTAGCGATTATCTATCTTTTTTATTTTTCAGGGAAACTTAAGGAACTAACATTAGAAAACCTAAACTCTTATTTACAAGTATTTTATTAACTAAAGATGTTCCTAAGCAAATCACGTTAAAGTACCGGAATAAAGTTAAATATACAAGCCCCTATCATTTTCCCTATCTACGTTTAGGCGTTTTTTTTTTTTTTTTTTTTTTTTTTTTTTTTTTAAGACTCAAATGGGATAAAACGACACAACACGTAATGGATATATAGGAGGGAATTTAAAATAAGCCAAATTCCCGACGTCCCCCCCATACTTATCTAACGCATTATCCCGAATGCGTTTCCAAACTAGAAATTAAAAGCTAAAAACTAAAAACAAAACGAAATAAAAATAAAAATAAAAGAAAAGGAAAGAAAATAAAAACCCGGGGTGCCTCCCGTAAGCGCTTTGTTTTTGTCTTGAGTCAATAGCTCGACTCGTTCCTCCGTTCACAAAACCAACTAACTTAGAAATCGAGGTTTCCCCCAATTTCCTTCCAAAACCAACTTCTCAACATGTTTCCAATATACCTACAAACAAAAACATCAAACATAAAGTAATCGTTAGAAACATCTAGCTCGTTACGGGTTTTCACCCATTCGTCATGCCATCTCCTCGATTTCCGCATTTTCGAGTAATCTTTTCGCCCCCTCAATTCTCCAATATCTCCCCCACACTTGTGTTGTTCACTCCATTGCTCACTCGGCTTTCCATCCATTAACTTCCCCAAGTCAAAATATTCCTCGTTTTTGCAAGCTCCCAACTTTGGCTCCATAGCAATTTTCCGCTTCATGCTTACTTCACCCTTTTTCTCTACTTTGGTGACCCCCGGTTTCATTCCCAAATCAAAATACTCCTCAAAATCCTCCAAAGTGATGTTTACACTCAACGGGTTGTCAATCGCCACCATTTCCGACCCAATAAGCTCCTTTACTTCCAAATTCAAGCTTTTCTCCTCCATGGGTGTATTTGTGTTTGATTGTGGTGTCCCATCTTCAATTTTAATCATTGGTTCATCCCCCACTTCATTCTTTGCTTCTAAATTACATTTTCTGTCATTTTCGGGGTCTGGGGCCCTTTCGATGTTGAACATTTTCTCAAACTCCGCTAAGGTGATATCTCCATTGGGATTGCTATTTGACTCAACCGTATCTTCCAAACCTGTTCCAAACACTTCCTTTAATTCCCGTTCACAACCGCTCTCGTTCTCCTCTTCTTCCAATTCTTCTTCGAGAAATTCCTGCAAATCTTGGTTAAACATGTCATTATCAATAACATCCATTCTAAAACATGTTTCATGGGTTGAATATGAATGTTTTTTAGATTTTTCATAAGTAAAATTTTCTCTATCGTCATCCACACCCAACGAAATTTCCCTACTTTTCACACGGATGATAGCATCTGCGGTGTTTAAGAACGGTCTACCCAAGATTAAAGGTACTTCGTTGTCCTCCTTCATTTCCAACACAACAAAATCTACAGGAAACGAGAATCTACCTACTTGTACTAAAACGTTCTCTACAATGCCTAGCGGGTATTTGAAAGTTTGGTCTGCTAGTTTAATGCTCATTTTCGTTGGCTTTAAAAACCCCAAAGCCAATTTTTTATATAAAGAGTTGGGCATTAAATTTATACTAGCACCTAAGTCAGCTAAGGCATTGCAATTAAAAGTTTGATTAAAAGTGCAAGTAATTAAGAAACTTCCTGGGTCTTCAAGTTTTGGGGGAATAGATCTCTTCACAATAGCCGAGCATTCGGCATTTAGGACCGCGGTGATTTTCTCCATGTAGCCTCCTTTCCCGCTTACTAATTCTTTCATGAATTTGGTATAATTAGGCATACCTGCAATAAGGTCAACTAAAGGAACATTAATCTTAATTGTTTTCATCAATTCAAGAAACTTTCCGTATTGCTTCCTTTTTTTCTCCTTCCTAAGCCGATGTGGATATGGAATATGTGGCTTGTATGGTCCCTTCACTTCGATTTCCAGCTCCTTTTCTTTGGTAGGAACCATTGGTTCCTTCCCGGGCCTAGACTCCATTTCAATCTCTTCCTCGTCCTCCGAATCGCTGTCAACAGGCTCAATGCCTCGCCTTTGGTCAACAGGCGGCGCATTCGTGGGATTCTGGGCATAAGGCGACGCCATTTCCTGGGTTTGGGGAAACGCATTCAGCTCGGTGCTTGGAATGCGCCGCCTATCACCCACTGGCGGCGCATTCGTGCTTGTTCCAGCACCGTTTTGATTTTTCTTGTTATTCAGCCCAGTTTCTCCAGTCCCCCCATACTTAAATCCTGATCGTGTAGAAATTGCACTCACATTCTCGTTCCTTTGATTAGGTATTTGGTACTTCGGCCCTTGACTCGATTGACCTCCTTGGTTGTTTGAACTGAATGGCCTCGGGTTGGGTTGGGTAGAACTTGGCATTTGACCCGTTGGTCGGTTTGAAAACTTCTCACTTAGCCTTTCAAATTTCCGTTCTAAGTCTTGCATATTTGCTTGAGTATTCCGTTGATTTTGTTCAAGTTTTTCGTTAAACCCCTTCATCGAATTTGCTAACAAATCATTGGTTGCTTTTTGGGTGTAAACGAAATCTTTCATCATTTCTTTGAAGTTCAAATCCCCCTCCTCGTTATTTCTAAACTGATTTCTCCCCTCGTTTCTATTATCCCGGTTTCTGTCACCATACCCGTAGTTCGCGTAATTCACGTCTTCAACTTTTGGCTCACAATCCTCCGTGTAGTGCGGTCCTCCACACTTCTTACACCCGTTCCTAACTAAATGAACATCCTTCTCCAATCGACCCAATCTATTCTTCATTTCATCCGCTAATGATTTGATCTCGTTCACAATCTCGTTATTTCCACCACTACTCCCTTCAACTTGATTTACCGAGCCTCTTACTTTTCTATTTCTAGTGACCCGGTCCCTAGCAATTCGAGCTTGGACTTGGTCTTCCATCATCCGATGAGCCTCATTTGGTGACTTATATAAGAAACTACCACCACCCGCTAAGTCCAAGTCGTGTTGAGATCGACTATCCAAACTGTAATAGAAGATGTCTATGACTTCCTCCCGATCCAAATCATGTCCGTGGCAATTTCTCAATAACTCCTTAAGTCTAACCCAAGCATCCGTTATAGTCTCATTATCCCACTGTTGAAACGACCTAATTTGATTTAGAAGCTTCCTACGCAGAATGGGTGGAAAGAAACGGGTCACAAAAAGCTCTCTCATTGCTTCCCAACTTGCAATTGAACCCGGTTCCAACTCGTTAAACCATGTTTTCGCCTCTCCCGTGAGAGACGATGGAAACAAACTCAACATAACATTTTCCTCTTGACCCGCTCCATATCGGAACATTCTGCACACCTCAATATAAGTTGCTATATGCTTGTGCGGGTCGGACTTAAAATTCCCATCAAAAGTACTATCTTGAATCATCTTGAGGTGATGACCTTTAACGGAAAAGTCATTCCCCAAATCCGGTGCAACAATGGCCGACCCATTCGTTGGTGGTACTATCCGGTTCCTATTGATCATCGGTATGTCAAAAGGATTGGGTGGGTTGTTGTTGTTAATTAAAGGTCTATCTCCTCCGCCATCTTCCGCCATTTCTTCTTCAAACACAACTTCTACTTCTTCCTCGGAAGAATCGTTTTCACTATAAACCACAGATGCGGCTGCTCCTAAACCTCGTTTCCTTAAAAGTTTTTCCGGATCAGAAAGAGGGCTATTCACTTGTTTCCCTTGGGATCTTGTGTACATCCACAATCAATAATCCTGAAAATCACAAAACTAACAAACAAAACCCGTGAAATCTATTCAACACAAGTAAAACAAACAAAACTAAAATCTCAACTAAATCAAGTCCCCGGCAGCGGCGCCAAAAACTTGATGTGAAAAATCTAGTTTTCCGAAAATAAACCTTTACTAGATTTCGACACGGGCAGTGTACCCTTGTCAATTGTAAAATAGTATTAGTAAATATCGGGTTCGAACACAGGGACTATTTATAGTTGAGAAATTTAGTTTTATAATAACACGTAACAAGTTGGTTTTAGTCTTAAGAAGACTTGCTTATAATAACGTTAAAAATACTTTAGAATTCAAATATGGATTAAAAGACGCTTGCTTGGACTGATTACGAATATGTATTATTTCTTAGGTGTGAAAATGTCGATAAACTTCTAATGTAAAATCCTAGGTTCCTTTCGAATACCGGATTTCTCCAATTACCCAACCATGTAACGATTCCTTTCGAATACCGTTAACACCTCAAGTAATTGGGCATAAAGTTTCAAGCTGATAAGTGAGAATTAATCTATAAGCTTCCTTTCGAATAGCTTACTAACTCCTAAACCGATTTCTCTTAATTTAGTAGCTAGCGTTCGTGTTAATATCCACTTGTTTAAATCGTTGTTAATGATTCCTTTCGAATATCATAAACTTATAATCAACTAAAGACCGGCCGATTAATTCGTTCCTATTTTAGTAAAAATTACGGATTCCTTTCGAATACCCGTTTTTAGATTACCAAACAAGAGTATAAACAATTTTAACAAGATAATTAAGATATTAACCCAAACGGATCCCCAATTAACCTCTAAGTATCATTCTAATTTCACACCCAAAACCTAACACCTAAACGATCACATAATCCAAGCAAACGTATAAGGAAATTAGCTACTCATAATTGTAACAAACACAATCAAATATGTAAAAGACATGATTCAATTGAAATAAAAGTGATAATAGAGTAATACCAAACGTAAGTAACAAGTTCCGAAATAATCTCCAAGTAACAAACGAAATCGAAACTAACAATTCTTGATGAAATACGGAAATTAACGATTGTTTTTAGGCTTCCAATGATATGAAAATACTAAAACAATGGTGAAAATGGTGATCTAAAAGTGTCTCCAACGTCTGGTATTTCTGGTGTGTTAATAGCCTCTCCATTTTCCATGATTAATAATTAAAACTGCCAAGTAACTGTCGAGCAGTCGAATGCGCCGCCAATGGTGGACTGGAGGCGCATTCCCAACTTCCTATCGCCTGAATGCCCCGCCAATGGTGGACTGGAGGCGCATTCCCACTTCCTATCGCCTGAATGCCCCGCCAATGGTGGACTGGAGGCGCATTCCCAGCTCCGAGCTGAATGCTTTGAGCTGTCCATCGAATGCGTCGCCTATCCTGCTACTTTGCCCATTTTCAAGTTAAACTCCACAAAACTCGTTCTTTTTGCTCCAAAAACACCTAACTCAATCCTAACACAAAACTTTACAAAACATAAGCATAAAAGGGCATTTCCATTACGTTTAGGACATAAAACACAATGAATATCGCGATAAAATAGTCATATAAATGAGCGATATCAGGACGCTATACACATATGATCGAGTTTGTGCTGGTCAAATAATGGTCAATGAGGTGTTTATTCGGACGACAAAGTTTAAACATGAAAATGAGTTTGCTCGCATTCATATCAATTTGGTCGTAACATTATAAAGTAAATGATTATGAATGGTCTCTGGCAATGGTGCTACATGTTTGATGTGAAATCTAGTTTAAATCAATTGCAAGATTAAATCACTAGATATTATGGCTAATTCGCAATATGGTAAAAGCACGTACTTATTGTAGAATAAGAGTACTAGTAAGATAACCAAGATCGATCTCGATGGACTATTACGCTAAACATACTAGTATAATCTCACGCTACAATAATCGGGTTGGTTTAAAAATGCATGTTTTCTAAAATTACTTCAATTGATATAAATATAAATATAAATAGAAACATAAATCGTATATATATAGAGCGACAAGTAGTCAAATATAAAGTATCAAGTTTGTATTAGACAAAAATATATTAAAAATGTAATCTGCCGGCGGTTACGTATTGCTAGTGACATGTAATAACACAAGATCGTTAGTTCCATAATGCAAGAATCATGTAAATTCATCAAAGAGGTGTAATTACCCAAAATAAATAACATGGTATTAGTGAACATAGATTAATCCAAATCATACATAATGACACCATTATGCCATTGATTTCGTCCACCGATCTATAGACATAGATTGACGAAATAGATAGTATTTGATTTACAACCTCGGTGAGCCAATTGTCACGGTGGTCGAACTGAATCGCATCTACCCTTTTAAATAAATAAAAAAACATATGATATAAACAATATAAAATGACTAGCAAATCAATTCTGCTTTAACCAAAAACTATCAGCTTCTCACGAAGACATTAAGTATGATCTAGCATTTGTCATAGATTATGTTTTCGTAATAAGACCAATATAACAATAGAACTCAGCAGCAGATTAATACCATGAAAATGCTTGATATAAAAAAACACAAAAGATACAAAGACTCAAATGATTGAATAATATATAAACAACCATTATCGAAGAAAATAAAAGAAACTAGAGTCAACCTAGTAACTAGAACCTCCTTAAGCGTGGCCGAATCAACAACTTCGACTATAGAAATTTTATGTAGGAGAACCTAAATAGTAAGTAAAAAAAATGATCCATAAAAGACATATAGTGGCGCAAGCAAGGACGGAACTTCATGGAGGCCCAACTGGTCGAATCCAAATATGGTATCTCAAATGTTCTTTGGTCATATCAATTGTATTTAAGTTTGTCGAACTATCTGGTTTCTCTTTATTCTTTACTTCTAACTGATTTCTTTTGATTTAGCTCTATTTCCAATTCCTTTCGAGATTTCTCCTACTTCAAACCTAAAATAAGAAAACAAGAGATCTATGTATCGAAGTAATAAAATAGTATACGAACATAGCTAGCTATACAACACTCTAATTTTGCTCTTAAGTTGTAGGGCTTCTAAGTCGAATGGACAAAGAAAGGTAAATGATATTAATTAAAAAAGATGGGATGGTCCATAAGCCAACAAAAAAAGGTATACTCTTACCACTTCCACTTCTTTTTGGACAAATAATCATTTTGATATTTTTTAGATGGTATTTTCGGCCAAACGGATAATGATAATTAAAATGAATAAAATACATGTGATTGATGATCACAAGAAAGAAAGTGACTTCCATTCTTATCTACACAAAACATTTGTTTTCATGTTATATAATAATACAATAGATTGGGAGCCTTGTGATTATGAGTGTTGTAGGTGTAGCTTATCTTAGTGGGTGTAACCACCTCTAAACAACTATAATTCTTTAAACTCTAAACTTTTTATTTCTTACGAAACTCGGGTCTAAACTTTTAGGTCATGTACTAACTCACATATTTTCCGAAGTCCTTTGGTATGATTTTCTCTATATATTAAAACTCAAACTCGTAGATTTCAGTTATATAAATTGTATAAATTGTTCTTATATATAATATACTCAAATTATTTATGAATACCATTATAGGGATATACAAATTTCAATTATTATTAAAAATGAAAATAAATTCTAATTCATGGATTCAACGCTTCCTTTGTATCTCAAGTACATTTTTATGGACCTCTCTTACGTATCTATAATTTTTAAAAAGCAGTTAATGTATTAGTTTGAAACACGAATGAAATTGAGAAAATAGAAAAGGACCCTTCTAAAGTCATCACAAGCTTTACGCAACCATTTTAATTGACGTGATTATCATTAATTATATACATATAGTTGGAACAGTTTCTTGGGACGTCTAAATGTTTTTCTAAAATGTTTCTGTTCCATTGATAAGGAATATTTTTGATTATGAGCTAATACTGTTAATTAATCCGTGTATTACGAAAATAATTGTAACCAATCCAAAAGATAAAAGACGATTGTGTACGTTATAAGAATTCTATTCGTGAATAAAAATTATTGTAAATATCGTTATATTGTATTTAAAGTCGGAATACATACATCGACTTAGACTTTTGATTCTCACAAACAAATGTAATCAATTTCTTGTGTTAATGTCAACGATTTAACAATCCATTTGATGAACTAGTTAATGGGCATAGATTTATTAAAAAGAGGAAAATTGTACTATGTTTGTAAAAGTAATTTTTTTTTTGTGAGAAAGAAAGGATTCACATTGCATAATATAAATATAATAATTAATCACCAGAATAATCACCTAGCAATTTTACTTTACAAAAATAATAACCTGATTCGCGACGAATTTCTCGCGACACTTTATCGTCGCGAGAAGTACATAAAATAAAATCAGACCAATAAAAATCAGACACGTCGTCGCGAAAATGAATATTGACGCGAGAAATGAATTAGTGTCGCGACAATGTGTCGAATTTTTATTGGTCTGATTAAAATATGTGTATTTTCGCGACGAAAAAAATATCGCGAGAAATCTGTCGTGAATTATGTGATTATTTTTGTAAAATATAAGTGATAGATGATTATTTAAATAATTTACTCTAAATATAATATTTAACAATCCATTTGTGTAGGATTTTTTTTTCTTCTTTCCTAGCTCATAAAAAACTTAATGAAATCTAATAAAGCAACATGTTAGAATTATCTATTTACTGTTCTCTAATAATTTTTCATTTAAGAAAAACTTAAAGGTCGATATATATGAATATGAATATTATATTATGCGTTGTTAATGGCTTTTTTGGTTCTTGAAAAGGACATGTTACAACCATTCTTTCCCCTTGATTTTAAATTGTAGTTATTCGCGTTTCATTGAAGCTAAACATAATTAATGAGCAGTTGATTCATACTACTCATTATTTATGTTTATTTGACAGCTAGTTCATGCAACATTCCACAATTAAACACATTTATTTAGGTTTTATCTTCACAAACACGCAATTCCTTTGTTTGTTTTCATTTACTGATAAGTATAGCCTAAGATTTGATACTAACAATCCGAGCCAGATAGTATAGTACTAAACTTGTTAGACTTGATTATGATTTATTCACGATAAAGTTTGTAAAAGAAATTGATCACTTATTAGGAGTCGAAGGGTGTGTTTCTTTGAGCTTATTTTTAACCTTATAAGCCTGTTCGATTTTGGCTTATATTTTACAAGTCCATTTTTTCAATTTATTTTGTAACTTATGAGTTTAAGATAATAACCTGTAAACCACAAAATACGCTATAAAAAAGCTTATGAAATTAAAGTTGAGATCAAAAGAAATATTCAAAACTCTTCATTTCAATAGATTTCTTTAATTTAATTTCGTTTAAAAATTATTTATCTAAAAGACCGTTAATGTATTAAACGAATAAATTGAACCATTGCGACAAACATTATTTTGTCTTATTACGGGTTTTAAAAAATTTATATTATAAAATCATAATTTCGATCACATGTGATTTTAGTAGTTTGACATATCATTTTTGTGTTTGTCCGTTCTCAATCTATTTGAATATAAATCATATAATATATCTAAGTTTTGAAATTCATATATATTTTTCAAATCCATGTTATTTTACTTTACATATATTAATATTTGTCTAAAAACGAAAAATAAAAAGTTGGCAAAATTCAATTGTATAGATTATAACTCATATAATATTGTTGTGTTTTAATATTCAAATTTAAATTATGCGTGTTAATGCTTATTAGTATTCGAAGTTTTATAACATAATAAATCACATATGTGTCTTTACTCTTTAATGAACGTTTCTCTATAATTTTATAAATATTATTACTATTATTAAAGTATATCAACATCAATAAAATGATATATTATTAAAAAGTCGATGTTTTTACATTTAAATATATATCTAATCTAAGATATAATCAGCAATTTACAATCAGATCATCCTTAAAACAGTGTAAAGATTTTTTTTTAACAGTTTTTCCCTTTTTTTTCCTTAATTTTTATAACACATTACAAAAAACTAGGAGGTTAACGCACTAAAGAGTGTCATGGAGCGTTTTTGGACCCTACGCCTCGGCGCCACATATCGCCTTGGCGCTGTTAGGATACGTTATCTAGAACGCTGCTTTTGGACTAATCCTCACCATTTAAAATTGGTTTTGAAATCACCGCCCCAAAAACAACACTTACATAAACTTGTTGTATACTGTAAGTTCCGATTAACCTAAAACACCATTGGTTAATTAAAAATGAGGCCACTTAACTTAAGCTATTCGGGATTGGCTATTTGATTAGCTTAACCTCCTTAAGGTTTTCCATTTCACCAAACAAACCCATAACAACATAATTAACATAATTTGGCATATTAGAATATTTTCCTCGTGGAATAGAAAATGTTCAGTTATGTGCCCATTGGTTTGATCGTGGTCATGTTATTCTTCTATTTGCTTCTATATGACAAATGCTCCCCGCATGCTATCCAACATTGTCCTCAACAAGCGACGTTCACATGACCTATTTGCGCGTTTTATTAATATGAGCGTTCAAGAATCTTACACTCGGATGATGGAGTATGTTAGATTATAATTATTATATGGACTCGGCTATAAACCATTGATTTTAAATAAGAGTAGTCGGTTCTTTAAATATTACTGAAAGAAAAAAGTATGATAAATGGTTATTTGAAGTTTAAATTCATAAAAAATGCCACTTAACATTTCTTCTTTTTATCTAAGACCTTCGTTTAGAATTTTATTTATCTTTTTATTTTTATTTTTTTCATAACAATTGTTAGTTGAATTTGAAAAATTCAATTATTATTTAATAGGGACAAATAGGAAAAGGAATTTGCATGAAGAGATTGCTCTGGACACATGGTTTGGACTTTGGAACCTTTCCTACCAAGTCATGAAATCTTTACTTTTCCATTCAAATTGCAAAAGTCAGCCCTTGCTACAATTATTCATTCAACCTCAATTACAAATAGTGCCACCTACATTTTTTAGTAAATACATACCTTAACTACAAAATTTCCTCAACAAGCTAATTAGCTAAATGCTTATTAGTAACAACATGCTTGTAGTTGCGTCGACCCCTACGTTTAGGATGCATTTTTATTATGTAAAACCGATAATTTACTATTATGAAGGTAGGGTACATTTTAATTAACTTGCAATTGACGCATTTTTATTATGTAACCGATAAATTTTTACATGTCTCTAATATCTCTCATTTTTCATCTTTGATCCATCACTGACTGTGTTGTGTTCAAATCAAAATTCCACAATATAATAGATAGAAATAATCAAAGGTTTTCATACAAGGAAGCATTTTATATTTAAATTGAAAGTCACCTTTCCGAAAATTAAGAATATATATGCGAATGAGTGAAAACTATCCTGGAAATACTAAAAGGGTAAATAATGTATTATTAGACCAAGTCTTGCAACAAAAAAAAATAAGAATATTCAGTATTATTGATACATAAAAATAAAATTAAAAACCCTTAAGAGTTAAGAGGAACTTTGTAACTGGTGGCATGTTGGTCCGTTCAAAGCATGACAAATATATAACTATATAAAATATTGAAGCCTTGCTATATCGAGGTTATTATATAAAGCATTTGTTACATCCCTTTCAAAACGGAAACATGAGGTATATAATTAAAAGACATTAGAAATCAAGGTTACAACATTTACTATAACAAAACAACATCATAATCATAAATATAAATCAAAGTTACAATGTTTTGGCATACTACAATAGCGTATCATAATACAAATCTCAATAAAATACAAAACATGGATCTCCTAGTAACTAATCATAACGTCATAGTTCCACGAAAACGGATAAAAGATCCAATAAGTCCACAAAGCAACACAAGCATGCCATCACAAAAAGGGTAACCTCGAACTCCTGAAAAAGCGTTAAAAACAACATCAACAACACATTGGTGAATTAATCGCATTTAGTTAAAAGGTAAAATTTGACCCGATTTAAAGAAGTATAACAATAATAACAATAAGTTTCAAAGTATCTTTTTTTACAACACGAGTGCGACGTATATTACCTAGATAAACAATTACCTGATCCTAACCAAAATAAGTAACCACAATCCTAAGTTGATCAACCAAAGACAACAAATAATCACAAAATACCATAACATCCACTCATATAGACATCCCCATTTATGTGTTTGGCAATCTTTTGATCAAACAGTAATATAGTAAAATTATCAAACTTTTTTCATCTAACTTTTAATAGTAGACAATTAAACGGGACAATCCAAAAGAAAAATAGCGAAAAAATAATATGGAACTTAGGGAGTATTATATTTTATTATAATAATGGTTTTGATTTATATTTGATAAATATTTATTTATAAAAAGTATCTTTAATTTTATTTGATAAATATTTATTTATAAAAAGTATCTTTAATTTTATTCTACCGAGGTTGAACATTTCTGCGTGTTGGGGCGGGAAAAATCTTACATTATATATTCTACTATTGATTTATCGCATATAGTTGTTAAAAATACGTTAATTATTTTAAAGTTATAAACATTTACAATATATGTATTTTTATATATTTAGGACCTATTTTGCTATTTACTATATTTAAATTTATAGAATTGTACAAAAGTATAAGTGTAAGGGGCAACTTTTAGAAAAAATAGAAAAAACAATTAACATTGCTTACAATCCAACTTGTGACTTGCATAATTAATTTTGGATGAGGAGTCTTACTGCTACCTAAGATGTATTTTGTTTATAAATTTGGTATTTTGATACTTTTGATTGTACTTTTAATATTTAAAAATGGTGTTAACATGTGCCCCTAGGGCACAAGTTAGAAAAACCCTTATAAATATATCTTATTAAAATATATCTTATTAAAAAAAAGCACTGTTCATTAGCAATTTAGTTAATTAATTTTGGACGGGAAGCCTTACCGCTATGCTAAGATGTGTTTTGTTTATAAATTTGGTAAACTACAAATATATCTTACTAAAAAAAGCATTATCCATTAGCAATTTAGTTGGTAAATTGATATTAATTGATAATTTCTATTGTTTATTTTGAGAGGGGACCATTATGATATGTATTTGATATCATTTGATTCCATACTTCAAATGGTATGGAATGTGAAGCTTTAAGGGAAAAAAGAAGAAATTGAAGATGATAGCATACAATCCTATATTCATTTATACAAAAGAAGTTTAAAGTACGAGTTCCAAATTCTTTGTGTAGCCAAGAAGGAAAATAAGTTCAAGTAGGTTTAACGATAGTTGTTTGGCCATTTTGTCGTTTATAAGACGAGTTTTTAAGAGTTTGCTTCTTTATATATAGTTGATTGTATGGGAGAATGAGCTTGAACACGAACACACACGACATACACATATTTATTCACAAAAATATGAATCTTGAGTAACACAATTAATTTCTCAAACCTTTTTTAATCTGTTAATGTTTGATTTAGTTATGAGTAGGCTAAAAACTTCAAGTTCAAATTTCACATGGATCTTTTATTTCAAAGTCATATCCATCCTTCACAATTGCTTACTTGCGCCGATCAATGAGAATTTTGATTGAAAATGATTATGGGTTCGAATCTGGCTCATTCATTTATGTGTGACGTCAAAACAAAAAAACACTTGCCTAAAGTCTAGTTTTTGATAAATAGTTATATTGGGTTGAAAAAACCATAGAGCCGGGTTACTACGTCAAAGTTAATAATTTGTCAAAGTTAATAATTTGGTTGAATGATTTATTTAGTTATTGTTAATCTTTGAATACCAATACTCACCTATTTCCTATGAGACCACATGGATTGACCAATATGGCCCTATCTTTACGATTAATTATCATAATATCATACATTTAAAATTAAATATTTGGCCCAACAATAAATTAATAATTTTATTTTCTTCAGACCTCTGCTAAATATCTGTATGGTTTAACAAAAAAAAAGTAAAAAGAATTAAAATAAAATAAAATTCTTAAACTTAGTTTATAAAAATGTAATTATAATTTATATTGAATTAATTATATTATTTAATATATAATAAAATATTTGGTGTTAATAATGGGTTTCATAGCTTTCTACGCACACCTTTGTAAGGTTGATCAGCGTTCTACGCAAAGGTGTTTTGGTTGATACGCGTCACACATTTTTTGACCTTTTTTCTTCATAGTAATTTACTAAAATACCCTTTCGTTTATCAACTTCTCTTCCCAACCAAACATGACACATATTTCACCGGCCACCATTTAAAATTAAAAATGTATTGGTTTCCATTTCACATGATTTCTACACCACCCAACTCGATGCTCATCATACCAAATTTATTATATCCATAAACCAGATTAATATTCCTTTTTGCTAGTAATTTCTTAAATTAAATATCATCCATCAAACCGAGTGTTGTTAACATGGATTGGGTACAACTTGTTGGTGGTTATATATCGTGTTAATAGGTGACGAAGGTAAGAGAGGCTAGATGATGCTAGGCCGTTCCTAACTAGTGTTATTTGTGCGTTGCTAGGATAAATTAATTAGTTTTTAAGTATATGTTTATGATTTATGAGTGTTTATCAGTTTTTTTCTTTATAAATTTAAACTAATACTATCTCGATCTAAAACTAAACTTTCACAATAAACAATACAAAAATAGTCTGTTTCTTATATTTGCAAGATGAAACTTTTCTCCTACGAAAAAAATCATTTGGCTTTAACTATATATCAAATCATTTAAATATATATCAAACATCATCCGACAATTACAAAATAGGCATAAGGAAGAGCGGGTACCATGAAGGGACCGGAAAATGTCCCAACCTCCTATAATATTTGGTTAGTAGTGAATTTTTATCCATATTTTATGGATATTTGTATATAGTTTACTTTTTTTTTTATATATATTCTACTTAATAGCCATACTGAAAAAATATATTAACCTTTAATGGCTTTCTGTTTCTTATATTTGCAAGATGAAACTTTTCTCCTACGAAAAAAATCATTTGGCTTTAACTATATATCAAATCATTTAAATATATATCAAACATCATCCGACAATTACAAAATATGCATAAGGAAGAGCGAGTACCATGAAGGGACCGGAAAATGTCCCAACCTCCTATAATATTTGGTTAGTAGTGAATTTTTATCCATATTTTATGGATATTTGTATATAGTTTACTTTTTTATATATATTCTACTTAATAGCCATACTGAAAAAATATATTAACCTTTATTGGCCCTTATCCATCACTGGACACGAGATTAAGGGGTCATTTGTGTTTGCTTATATAATCCGAAATGACAATTAAGATATTAAGACATAAATATAGAAGACCAAAAGAAGGATATTCATATAGAAGAATACAACATTAAATCACATAGTAAGCTATATATATATATATATATATATATATATATATATATATATATATATATATATATATATATATATATATATATATATATATATATATATAATGTGTTAATATGAACAAAATAGGAATATAATGCTTTTGCTAAAGAAAGTATAATACGAAAAGAAATGTTAGTTTTGTACAAACAATCACTCTCGGTATAAAGATCTAAAATGGAAGTCATGCATTTGACACATGAGTTCGTGAATAACGCTTATATGATTTGAATTTCTGAACTTATTGAAATTTAAAAAACCATTATAAAAAGTCACTTTTGGTTGTTTACTTATCTAAGTTTACAAATAGTTATATATAATAAACACAAACAAACTCTCCTATTTAAGAGGATAACATTTAATCTAATTTGCATGTGTTTTTTATATCTAACCAAATCAATATTAACACAAAAAGAGTGTGTGTAAAAAGACATTTTATTTGGCTAATATTGATTATTTGTTTGATCCTATAGTTATAATTTATTGTTATTTCTCTCTCACCCATTTATATAGTACAATAGATATATACATATATATATAATATGTCTAATTTATATACGACTTTTCTAGTTAGACTTACAATCGATAAGGGCCGGTTTGATAATTTGAAGGCTTCATACAGAACTTAAAAATGGCCCCCCTAATAAACAACTTTTTTTTATATAGAGAATATTTTTTTTCAATAAAATTGTTTTCTAATTACACTTTTTGTGTTTTTGGTTAAAGTTTTAACTAAATATATACATATTCGAAAGAAAATGTGCACCTTTCGGCTTAGAGTCTTGCGCGATCGTACATCCTACTCATAGTTCGAACCAGCCCGACTTACAATAGGGGGAAGTGAATATGGGGCTGTTACACATGTAAGCTTACATGCGAAACTCATTAAAAACTATGTCGTTTTGTGGTTTAAATGCTTTTCAACGCTTGATTTGTCCTATATTCATTAAGGGATAGGTGATCCCCAAAATGCAGGGGGTCATTGTTTATTATGAAGATGTTATAAAAAGTGAATTCGATAAATGCCCAGTGATGACAAAAAAACTTATATTTTGAAAAGACACGATTAATGAAGAAAAAGATGTGAATAGATAAAAATTTGTAAAGTTAGTTTAATAAATATGATTAAAATTATATAGATTTGAAGAATTTTTAACGAAACGACATATTTTTTGATAAGTTTTGCATGTAAACTTACATGTGTAACAGCCCCATATTCACTTTTCCCCACACAATATATATATATTTTAGTAAAGTAAAAGAAAAAACTGAATGTTTGATGACTAATGTAGTCCGATAATTCGTTATTTTTTGATTTGTTAAATTTAATTATTTTTATTGAAGTAATTGGTTAATTTTTTAAACGACATATATACATAGACTTTGTATTAATAATAGAAATATATTTAGTATCTAGAAACAACATAAATAATCACCCAACCTATTACTATTAGGAGTTATTAGACAAAATAATTCAGGACCGTTAAACGCACTCAATTATTTAATAGGAGTAAGTATTGAATTAAATTAAATAATCTATGTTACGAATAATAATTAAGTGGACTTTAACTTAATGGTATTAACAACCTTTATAATCTTTCATGTATTTCAACTTTTCTTATCAAAACAAAAAACAAATATACAAAACTACAACACTTCTCTCTTTCTTCCCATATATATAAAGCAAGACGTAAACTATTGAATAACGCTACTTGAAAATGAAGGACCAATTCCATTCTTCTCCCTCTAAAACCATAATTTGTATATCCCTTCTCCTCCTTCTACAGCCTCTCGCCGGCAGCGCCTTCGCTTCTCGCCCTCGAATAGTCTCGTTTCAACAAGGTTTCACTCAATTATTCGGGGGAGATACCAATTTACTCCGCTCCAACGACGACAATACCGTTCATCTCCATCTTAATCAATACACAGGTATCTTGTTTTTTTACTATCTCTAAATATATATTCTATATCTCTATATATAATTGATTAATTATATATATTTTTTGTAGTATATATAAAAAAAATCGTGGTGTTTGATATTTGAAAAAATTAAATAAAATTATAGGTGCTGGATTTAGATCATCGGACTTGTACAACCATGGATTATTCAGTGCTAGAATCAAACTACCTTCTGAATACACTGCAGGAATCGTTGTAGCCTTCTACGTAAGTAACTCGACAACGTTTTAGTTAATGAGTTTATCTTTGATACTGGTAGGACAAAGACATGTTATATGATACGTCTTTTAAATGATGCAGACATCGAATGGGGATGTGTTTGAGAAGACGCATGACGAATTAGACTTCGAGTTCTTAGGGAATATTAAAGGGAAACCATGGAGATTTCAGACGAATTTATACGGAAATGGAAGCACAAGTAGAGGTAGAGAAGAAAGATACACTTTGTGGTTTGACCCTTCTAAAGCTTACCATCGTTACACAATATTATGGACTTCTTCTAAAATCATGTAACCTTCTTTCCCTTTTTAATTATACATCTTTCTTTTTTTAACGGTAATGTTAGTGATTCGAGGACACAATGACATCCATTTGGACAGAATGCGACCCACGAACATTACACAAAAGTTAGTTACATATCTCCTAATATTCATCTAAAGAGGAAAACCCAGGCTCGAATTCAAGACCTCCTCTAGGGAAAACAAATTAATTAAAAATTAAAAGTGTTTTAAGTATGTAGTTATCAATGTAGTTATCTTGAAAAAGTCAATTCCGTGTTAAAAATTAAAACTTGGATTTGAAGAAAAATGAGTCATAAAGAAAAGACACCAATAAAGGTGCACATAGTTTACATTTCTAGTTATTTCATTTAATGAAATACTTTCTACTTTCTCATGTTGCTTTTCATTAAATTTTATATATATTTTTGAAATCATTTTTGATTTTTTTCCGTTTATATAAGTGCAGATTTTATATCGATGATGTTCCAATAAGGGAGATACTACGAAGCGAAGAAATGGGTAGCGATTTTCCATCGAAACCTATGGCGTTATACGCCACTATATGGGATGCTTCAAATTGGGCAACGAATGGTGGCAAGTACAAGGTGAACTACAAATATGCGCCTTTTGTAACCGAGATGACTGACCTTGTACTCCATGGCTGTGTTTCGGATCCAATTCAAGAGGTTTTAGCAGACAATTGTGTGGAAATGGACAGACAACTTCAAGCCGTCCACTACAATAACATCACACCTAGACAACGAGGCGCCATGAAAAGGTTTAGGGAAAAGTACATGTATTATTCGTATTGTTATGATACTTTGAGGTACCATGTTCCTCCACCAGAATGTGTGATTGATCAGTCGATTAGGCAAAGGTTCAAAGAGACGGGGAGGCCTAAGTTTGTACGAAGGCACCACCGCCACTCAAAGAAAGAAAGTCAAGTTTTGAGCAGCCAAATATATGAAATTCAAGATGAAGATTAAGGATATAGAAAGATTGATTGTGTATAATACGAGTGGTTATATATTACAGGATTGGATTGTTTGAATTTTTCTATGTATTTAATATCCGTAATGTATAGATATCATGATTAAATACGAATAAAACCATACGTGCCGTATTATAGTTATCAGAAAAAAAATTCATTTCGAGCCATTTACCAAGTATAACTCTGGATCTTTATGGTAAGTTATATTCCATTAAGGTTACATCTTACTCGATCCCTGTGGATCATTAAAACAAGTACATCATCTAACTTCCAATATATACTTTTAAAATGTGTTCAAGTATGAGTATGTATGATAATAGTTGTTGTAGAGTTTTACGTGAAGCTGGAAGCCTTGAACTTCGAGTTATAGCTAAAAGTTAGGTGCGTTTAGTTGTAAAAAACTAAGTGTGGTTAATTTTTTTTTTTTAGAAAAACATAGAAAATAGAAAACATTTTCAAATATGATTTTTTCAAACAATTTTTCATGAAAACAGAAGAATCAATTTTCTAATCTATAACTAAACTTTGTAAAACTCACTTTTATAGTTTTCTAACTATTTTCAATATTAATAAAGGAAAATCCTTGTATTTTCTACTTGACAACTAAACGTGTTTTAAAAAAATTTAAAAGTTTTCTAGAAATAAAACTCTTTTCACTTTCTTGAAAACTGAAAATAAAAAAGTATAATTTTTTTCGATAAATCTTGAAAACTAATTTTATTTTACAGGTTTTATGAGTTTTTCTTTTATTTATATAAACAGAAGTTATAGGCCTACCTTCAAACACGTTATCTAAAACAAACTTACTTTTTTAGAGAACATTATAAACATGGTCTCTGTGATTTATCGAGTTTTATGGGTTGGTTACTAAGGTTAACACCCATACCCCCAAAAAACGTACATACTCGCTTACATACACATACAAAGAGAGATTCAACACTTCTTCCACAGTTAAATCTATGTAAGATAATCCATATTCGAGTTTGACTGTTAAGAATTTTGTTATTTGAGTTTCATTTACATATCTCATATGCGAAATTTAGGTGTTCATTAATTCACCAACTCTTCCTCATTGTTTATCGTCAATCAAAATCATCACTAGATAATAATACGAAAACATTCATATTTAGATTTGATTTTAAGATATGTTTTACTTAGAGTTACATTTGATCCATAAAGACTCATGTTTTAATATTTTTATTTATACAAAAAAAGTTTAATCTTTTCTTTCACATATGATTTTTTTGTAAAATAATAAATTACATAAAGATTCATTATGACTTGTTATCAGTTAAGGATTTGGTCCCTATATTTAAAGAAATACTAACGACCAAACAATATAAGGACAACATTCGTAAGAATATGAAATCACAAGAACTGGATTTAAGAAAATATGCTCTAGGACCAAACCCGTAAAACCCGACAAACATGACCATTTATATAATTTACTCTATTCTTTATTTAAAAATTCCCACACCCTAACTTGAATACTCCGTAGTGCGAAAGGGAAATATATTAAAGGAAGAGTTAATTACATAACTGGTCCCTGTGTTTGTTCCAATTTAACGGGTTCAGTCCCTGGGTCACAAATCGTTCGGGTCCAGTCCCTGGGGCATATGTTTGGTTACACGTTTGGTCCCTGCGTCTAACAATCGTTAATTTTTAACGTTAATTGTGACATGTGTCAGACATGTGATGGGTAAAAAAGTAATTTCGCCTCAAATTTGTAATTAACTCTTATTATTATTATAACCGTTCATCTCTCTTTTTTCAAGAGAGCCACAACCACAACCACCTTATCTCCTCCACCACCTCCCGTCACCATTTCTACCACCACCGCCACTGCCAGATTGCCACAACAAAAGTTGAAGATACGTTCCCCCCATTTTTCTCTGCAACACCGAGTTTTGCAGTCCAATACTTTGAACACGTTTAAAATTACTAGCAGTAGGCTTTGCTTTTTCAGCATCCGGTTTTTTCACATTTTCGGTTTCCGGTTTTTTAACATTCTCCGGTCCTGCTGCATTTCCTTCCGGTACACCGCGTTCCGAAACTTTAACCGTATCTGGTGGTGTATTTTGAACAGATCCTTTAGAATTTAAATATCATTTTTAATAATATTTGTATTATTATTTAAATTATTATATATATATATATATATATATATATATATATATATATATATATATATATATATATATATATATATATATATATATATATTACCTTTTGTGGTGGTTGAGGATGAATCATTGGTGGTCGGAGGTGGAGGAAGAGTGTTTTCCGGTGGGCGGTTTTTCCAGACGGCGGCAATAACGGGTTGAAGGAAACCAGTATGGGGACCGACACAATTATTTCCCATTAGGAATGTGAAAATGAAACCCCCTAATTGAAATCGTCCAGATCGCAGTTGTTGTAATTCAATTGGATGATGATTATGTGATTAATTGGTGTAGTAATTGTTAGGTTATAGTGATGATTTAGAAACCCTAATTCCTGAACAAAAAATGGAAATTTGGGGGAAAAAATGGTGAAATCAAGGAATCAGAAAAATGGGGGGAAATGTTTGGGTTTGGGGAAATGAATGGTTATAATAATAATAAGAGTTAATTACATATTTGAGGCGAAATTACTTTTTTACCCATCACATGCCTGACACATGTCACAATTAACGTTAAAAATTAACGATTGTTAGATGCAGGGACCAAACGTGTAACCAAACATATGCCCCAGGGACTGGACCCGAACGATTTGTGACCCAGAGACTGAACCCGTTAAATTGGAACAAACACAGGGACCAGTTATGTAATTAACTCTTAAAGGAATTAAAATATGGAGGAATTATAATATGATCAATTGATTAAAATGAGTTTCATCATGCCCGTTTACGACAGGATAATATGATCAATATGTGTATTCCTAATGTAATTATTGAATTGGTTGAATTTTTATTCACCTCTAAAAGGTGATCAAGTAAACTGATTAGTTATGAAAATATTATTATGTTCTTATTTTACTATTCACTAGAACGAAATCTTTGTAAATTGATTATAAGTGAGTATTCTTAATACAATAAAAAGATTATTGTCTTGGTTGAATTTTTATATACCTCTAAAAGGTGATCAAGTAAACATATTAGGCATGAAAACAATATTGCACTAGAAGTGAAGTCTTTGTAAATTGATTATAAGGAAGAATTGCCAAGTGCCCCGTTAACATAATTCAAGCGAATTCGGTATTCCGTACTTGCACGATCTAGTTTGGTTTTTAAAATTTCTTATAAATTTGAATGTTTTAATTACAAACAACATACTAACATTTTCTATTTTGTTTTTAGTTTTAATCATTTAAATGTGTATTTGTATATCAAATATATTAATTCATGACACTTCATTATAATTAGTTTGAAAATACAGTAGCTTATATATTAATCGATAAGGCTTGTATTTATAATAAAATGTAAAAAAGGTTAACAAATGGTAGAGTTATATTTAAATGATATAAAACTTTCTACATATATAATTTCTGACTTACGTTGGACTTTTAATTTTGCATAAAAATCTCAACTCTGAAGAGAAAGGAAAATATTACGAATTCAACCTTAGAGGAAGAAAGGCTTTTGGTGACTTGGTGTTTCCGAGTTTTGATAAACAAAAACAAGGTAAATTCAATTTACTATTCGGATTTATGATAGTAAATACCAAACGTAATCCGAATAGTAAATTGTGTTTGAATGTAATCCTAAAGATTAAAAGTAAATTTAAAAGACAATATTATAAATTGTGTTTGAATGTAATCCTAAAGATTAAAAGTAAATTTAAAAGACAATATTATTTTATACTTCAATATCATTCAAACAAATTGATATAAAAAAGATTAGATTTCATACATCAAAATGATATAAATTGATTTTACAGACTGTACACTTTATCAATGTAATGATGATTAGTCATTTATATAAATTTTTGGGTGGATCTAGCTATATTTGCTGAGTAGTACATCCAATATTTGAGAATCAATAACTCATAATTGAATGATGTTTTCAAGTAAGAATTAATTAAAGGTAAAGGGATTTGTAATTGAGTATGTGAAATAATAATTACACTATTTGAGTATTTGAAACAAAGTTGTATACAAAGACTTTTTTTGTGCTTTAGAAAAGTTTATCGGTGAAGAACTATTTTGCAAAAGTGTTACCGAAACATTGACCCATGTAATGCGTTGCATAAACTTCAAGATATTAGTGAATTGGCCACTAATCATGCCTCAATTCTTGTTTAAGATGTAGTATATGAGACCGTATATATGTAGGTTTGAGTGTTATACTTAACGAGTATGCTAAGTTATTGTCAAAACGTCCAACTGAGCAAGACGATCTTACATAGTTCTTTTTTTCTTCTTAAGACCATCTAAAGCTATAGAATGAATATTATGATATAGGTAAGTTTATGACACAGTTAAAAACAAAACCAACACATCTAACTCCACAAACCTCCCTAATCGTGTATGGAATAAGAATCCAAATCAAAGTTAGAATTTGAAGTATCATATTCATCATCTAGATATTATTCTTAAGATTAAATGTCCTCACATTCTTAAAACCTATGCCTTGAGCCGGGTTATTTCGATTTTTTGGGCTTTATTCTGGGCTGCTCTTTGGCCTGCTTTTCTTTCGTTTATTTCGACCGAGCATCCGACGTGTATTCCACGTGTTGTCTACGTGTCGTCTTCTTGTGATCTTTGTTTGCCACCCCTGTTCGTCTTCCTGATTTGATCATCGTCATCATCGTTACAGGTTTTCTCTCTAATTGCTGCGTCTTCTTTTTTGTTTTTAATCTGGGTTAGTGCCTTGCTTTCTTTATTGTTGTTTTCGTTGATTGAGTAGGTTATTGTTGATTTAGTGTTGACTTGATTTAGTATAATATGTATACTGCTCAGTTGTTTTAGTGTCGGTGAATAATGTATTGGTTTTTTTCGGGCCTTAATAGGTCTACGAATGTTGTTGGTCTAAGATACTATTAGTCGTATTAGAATGGTTACATCTTTGTAGATATACGTTAGTCGCTTTGTCTGGAGCTAATAGATTATTTGTTTGCCTCTGTTTCTGGCTTATTAGATATAGGGTTGTAAAGTTTGTGTTAGATTCTGTCGCGGTATTGGATGTCGAATACACCTGTGTTAAATTGTGTGAAACGTATTTAGTCTAATTCAAATAGGGTTGAGGTTGTTAAATATTTGAAATGTGTTATGGAATGTGGATTATGTTTTGTTACGTTTAGGTGTTGTTGCTGTATTAGCGGTTATTTTCTTCTTCTTCTCTTCAGTTTTGTGTTACCTGGTTTTTGTATGTAATGTGGGGTACCGCTCTGGGTCAAGGGGTTAGTTGGTCTGTGTCATCCGTGCCTGCGGTTCGCCAGTCCAAACGTCGTCGTGTTGTTCGGTCCACTGTCTCGGTAGTTAGTGATTCTCTGCCTATGTACTCGGACTGTGGTGATGCCAGTTGTTGTTGTCGTTATTGCGGCGCACTCTTTTGGTATGAAGAGAGGGTTGTGAGTGGCTCGCGTGTTGGTAATCCTATGTATAATCAGTGCTGCAAAGGCGGTTGTGTAGTTCTGCCTGCACCCGTTATGCCACCGCCCTCTTTACTATCTTTGTATGAAGATGGCCATTTCATGCAAAACATTAGGGCATATAATTCTATGTTTGCGATGACATCGTTCGGTGCTAAGATTGACACATCTCTGAATGCGGGTCATGGTCCGTATACTTTTAAGGTATCGGGTCAGGTTTCACATTTTATCGGTTCTTTGTGTCCTCAGCCTCCAAATTCTCCGCGTTTTTTGCAAATGTATGTATACGACACTCTGAATGAGGTTGAAAATAGGCTGCGTGTTTTTTCTACTTCTGGGAATTCCGATAACTTGAAATCTGATATAGTTGCTCTCTTGGTCGAGATTTTAAGTTCTAGCAATGAATACGTGCGTTTGTTTAAAAGGTCTGTAGAAATTGCTAAATTTAATGGGCTTGATGATTACGCAGTCAGACTGTATAACAATGTACCCGATAATCGGTACGGTCTACCACATCAGGGGACTCTGGGTGCAATCGTGGTCGCTGATGATGCAAATGCCACTGCATACGACATTATTATTCGTTCGAATGACGAACGTCCTTACAGAATAAGCAAGTTGCATCAGTCTTATATGCAACTTCAGTATCCATTACTTTTTCCGTATGGAGAGGTGGGTTGGTCCCCGTCTCTTAGATTACTATCTGCGTTGGGTAAAGGGTCCAACTCTTTGACGGTCAATATGTATTACAGTTTTCTGCTACACAGTCGTCGTGAAGTTTTCTCACTTCTTTTACGTGGTGGTAGGCTCTTTCAACAGTTTTTGTTGGACGCGTATCTTTGTTTGGAAGACAGTAGATTAGACTACATTCGCTCTCACCAAAATTCTCTACGATCTGAGTATGTTGCGGGTGTTTTTGATGCATTATCCAGGGGAGATTTAATGGGTAAGCAAATCGGGAAACGAGTCTTCTTACCATCCTCTTTTGTCGGGGGCCCACGTTACATGTATAAACACTATCAGGATGCCCTCGCCCTTTGTCGTGTTTATGGCAATCCTCAATACTTCATCACGTTCACATGTAATGCGCGATGGCCTGAGATAACTAGATTTATGGAATCGAACAATATGGGTTATTCTCAGAATAGACCGGACATCGTTTGTAGGATATTTAACGTGAAACTCAATCATTTTATTACTTCGTTGAAAGAAGATAAACCGTTCGGTTTCGTAAATGCGTGTCAGTTTCCTTACTTTTCCTCTTTTTCGTTTATATGCATCTTTATTGGGTTAATGCACTTGAGGGTCACTCTACTATTCCAGATAATCCAATTGGGTGATTGAAGTAAAAAAAAATATGTCGTTATCATTATACTTTCAAAAAATGTTTAAAATGATCACTCATGTTTTAAAAAAAGTTTAAATTCGTCATTTGGATGACTGGTAACCTGCTAAACCGGATGACCTTGTTGACTTGTGACTTGTTGACAAATTATCACCACTATTACCCAATTTCACCAATTTTTCTGCTTTTTTGCTTTTGATCTACAAAAATGGCGATATGATTTCCCTACACCCATTTAAAAATCAGAATCTAAAACCCACATATCCCAGTTTTTGAACCCACTGTCCAATACCCAAACAAATAAAATCAGAAGATTAAGAATATTTAACCAAACACAAAAACCCAGTACCATATTTCTAAAATCTAGAACAGTCGTAATTTACACAAAAACCTCTGAGTGATGACGATTACCCTCAGATTAGGACGTGGTGATGGCCCCAATGGTCATGAAGAAGATGAGCGATGGAGGAAGAAGAAGAGGTGGTGGGTATGGTGTTTAGAAACCTTGCCGGAAATATTATCGGATGACCAGATATCTTCTCCAACTTCATGCCCGATTTCTTTGTTGCTGTCTTTCTCACTGCCTTCATGCCCGATTTCGAACATAAACCGTCCTATGTGAAGGGTCCACAAGCCGCCGGATGTGCCACTCTAGTCAGCGCCATGTTCTGCACGGTGAATCATACGATATGATGGAGCTGCTACTGCTGGGCTTCTTATGATTCCGAATCGCTTATGTGGTGCTTCTCCTGTTAGTCTGTTACCATATCAGTTGTTTGATGTGGTTCTTTTGTCGGATTGAAAAATCCAAAAAACTCCATAAAAACTCCATAAGTAATCCAATTTCCTCGCGAATCCTGTTTCAATCCTGTTTCGAAACCGAATAATTTGCAAATTAGGGTTGGGAAAGTGATGGAGAAGAACCAGCGGGATTGGTCGCCGTAGAGTGAGTCGCCGGAGATTTGGAAACTGTGATTTGGAATTGAGATTGAAAATGATGAAGTGTGAGTGATTGATAGGGATAGAATCGTTAGAGTGGTGAGTAGAACTGGAAATGATGACGTCATCATCAATGGCGATTTTTTGTGTGAAGAATTTGTGTTTTTGTTGTGAAATGGGTAAAGTGTAGAGATGGGAAAGGAATGATAGTGGGTTGTACTATTTGCAGTAAGGTGTGTACCAGGATTAGTGTTCGTTGTCGTTTTCCATAGATCAGGATAAATGATAAATGTTTTTTAATTGAATTTTATCTTATGACCTGCTGTAACAAGTCGTGGTGGGTCCCAATGATCCAAACAAACGGTTTTATAAAGTTAGGTGAATATTATATATATATTTTTTGTTCAATCACCCAATCGGATTATCTGGAATAGTAGAGTGACCCTCAAGTGCATTAACCCCACCCCATCTTTATTCCATTTTGTTGCTGTCTGATATTATGTTTATCTTGCTTATGTAGACCTGTACACGATAGAATTTCAGAAGAGGGGACTTCCGCATTGTCACACGCTTCTGTGGGTAGATGCAGCTTCGAAGATTAGGGATGCCTCAGACGTCGATAAATACATTACGGCTGAATTGCCTAATCCTATTACCGAACCAGAACTTCATTCCACAATAACGACTTGTATGATTCATGGTCCCTGCGGTTTCTTAAATACTTCTGCTCCTTGTATGCAAGACGGCATTTGTAAGAAGAGATTTCCTAAACCTTTTGTATTGGCAACCTCCTTTGACAAAGATGGTTATGTACATTACACAAGAACTGATTCTGCTGTCTACACATTGCAAAATGGAAGTCTCGCTCATAACGGATTTGTCGTTCCGTATAATAAATTCCTCTGCAGTCGGTTCAACGCGCATATTAATGTAGAATACTGCGGCTGGAATATGATGATCAAATATTTTTTTAAGTATATCTCGAAGGGTGTGGACCGTGTCGCATTTTCGCTACGTAAAGCTGAAACTTCCAAACCCTGAACAGGCGATTCCTGTGAATCTTCGACCCACAAAAGGTTCTACAGCAGTTGCGGGTAGTCGTGTCGAAAAAAACCGAAACCGAAAAAAAAAACCGAAACCGAAACCGGTCCAAACCGGGTTTGACCAAAACCGGTTCGGGTTTGACCAAACCCGCCGGTTTGGAACCGGTTCGAGTCTCCAAAAACAAATCGGGTTGAGAGCGGGTTGAGATGGAACCGGGTCGGGAACCGGGTTGGCCAAACCGGTTTGAACCCGGTTTGAAAAACTAGCCGTTATTTTCGCAAAAAAACATGTTTTTGACCGTTTTTTGAAGCTTTTTTGCCCGTTTTTTTTACATTTTTTTTACCATTTTGCCATTCCAAATTTACTATAAATATGTGGTAGAGTTTGGGATTAAACACACACTTCTAACTCTCTCAAAACACTCTCAAAGCTCAAAAAACGCAAAAAATACCTTCGAAAAATTCTCAAAAAATCACCAACAATCAAATGGCAACTCAAAGCTCTACCGCTTCAACCGGTTGTGGTTCGTCAAGTGAAAGAACGATCGTAGAGGTTATCCCAAAAACCCGAAACCAAAATGTTTGGCAACATTACCGGATGGTGCTTTTGTCCGATGGCGCAACGATGGCGCATTGTAATCATTGTGGCCTTTTTTTGAAACATAATTCTAACACGACGTTGAAGAATCATGTCGAAAAGCATTGCAAAGTTCTCCATAGAGCACAACCGGAATCGGGTCAAGCATCGATGGGTCAAGACGGGAGTATTTTTGTTTATTCGGTGGAGAAGATGCGTGAAGAGTTTGCGAGTTTTGTGATTCAATCCGCCTTGCCATTCAATCACTTCGACAACCCGAGGTTCACTAGGGTGGTTCAAAAGTGCCTCCAACCGCGATATACTCATGTAAGTCGTAATACTCTTCGTAAGGATTGCTTAAAAATTTGGAAAAAAGCTAAAACAATGATATTAAAAGGTTTTGAAAATCTAAATGCAAATGTAAACTTAACAACCGACGTTTGGTCGGCTCCTCATGGTTTGCCCGATTCATACCTTTGCGTTACCGCACATTGGTGTGATCCCGAATCGTGGCAAATGATGAAGAGGGTTATTGCTTTTGACCAATTTCCTTATCCTCACTCGGGTCATAACTTATTTCACATGTTAATGGATGTTTTACAAAGATATAATTTGGAAGAAAAATTGTTTTCAATTGCATTTGATAATGCAAGTAATAATACAAACGCGGTGGGTAAACTAAAGCTAAAATACAAACCACCAATGGACGGTGACTTTTATCATGGTCGATGTGTTGCACACATTATTAATTTGGTTGTGCAAGCCGGACTAGAAGTCACCGAAGTAAAAGACGCCATAAGTGCTTATAGAACCATGTTGCACGATATATTTTCAAACCGCAAAAGTAGATACAAGGCATATATGAAACTTTG
Organism: Senecio squalidus; assembly: GCA_910822075.1. Lineage (NCBI taxonomy): Eukaryota > Viridiplantae > Streptophyta > Magnoliopsida > Asterales > Asteraceae > Senecio > Senecio squalidus. The sequence continues at coordinate 45,078,253 of CAJVGC010000060.1, read as the reverse complement.
TAAGGAAACGAATTCCGTCTTTTTGGCACCTAATTGGGATGTTCCTACAAGATGGAATTCGACCTACAATATGCTTATTTGCGGTTTAAGGCAACAAGCTAGTTTAAGGGAATTTCATAACGACTTAGTGGTAGCGCATCGGGGTATTGTAGAATTTCCTAGTGATAATTGGCAAATTATTCGTAAAATAAGTGAATTGCTAAAAGTTTTTAAAACCGCAACAACTTTGTTATCGGGTGTTTATTATCCCACGAGTCATTTAGTCCTTAAACAACTAACTTTTATGGCTACAAAGTTAGACGATTATGAACATAGAGGGAGTTTGTATAAGTTAATGGTAGCCCCGATGAAAGAAAAAATGAGAAATTATTTTTCTAAAATGTCACCTTTAATTACCGTTTCCGCCGCACTAAACCCGACTTTGAACAAAATTGGGGTGGAATACAATATAAGAATAATCTATGAAAAATTGAATCTCACCAACAACCAAACCCAAGCTTTTGCCGATAAAGCCATAGTCGATTTTGATAATTATTTTAAAGGGTTATTTGGTGTTTATTTTAACAAGTTTAGAACATCAAATGTGGGTGAATCAAGTTCTTCTATGAACGAAACCTATGAAAACTATACTAGCGCGAACCCGGAAATTGACATGTATAACCAATTAAGACGAGAAACCGCAAAACGTGCTAGGGGGGAGGGGGGTGACCAAACTAATACCGAATACGGGAGGTATACGGGAACGGATTTTTTAGCCGCTATGGGGGTTGAAGAATTCACAAACTTTGAGGTTTTGGCTTGGTGGAGAGCACGGGAAGCTCAATATCCCGTTCTAGCCGCCATGGCCAAAGATGTACTAACCTCCCAAGCTTCTTCGGTAGCTTCGGAATCCGCTTTTTCTCTTAGTGGCAGGGTATTATCTTTACGAAGAACAAGACTCACACCGACGGCATTGGAGATGTGCATTTGCTTGAAGGATTACTTAGACGCGGCCCAACGTACACAAGACCACCAAAATCTTGAAGGTGAACTAGATTATGAAGGCGAAGTACTCGATATCGAGGTGGAAGAAGGAGTTGCAATATCACTTTCCGATGAAGAAATCGCTTTGGATGAAGCTAACCGAGCATATAGCTCCGAAGAAGAAGTTCCCGTTCAAGATGAATTTATTCAAGTAGACCAAGAATGAGAATGAAGAAATATGAAGATTGGACGAAGACGAAGACGAAGACGACTTTCCAATGTTATTACTTATTAGTACTTTTTCCGCTTTGTTTAATAATTGTCGAATTATGAAACTTTGAAACCGATGTTGAATTATGAAACTTTTTCCGCTTTGTTTCTAGTTTTTCCGCTTTGTTCAATAATACAAAGTTGTTTTAGTAGAATACGATGTTTAAGCGGTTTTTCCCGTGTGATGGGCGTCACAAGCAGGGGACGGGCGTCCCGCCTATCTAGCACGGGCGTCACAAGCAGGGGACGGGCGTTCCAGTTGTGTGGTTATTTGACAAATTAAATCTGACGGGCGTTCCAAAAGGGGGACGGGCGTCCCTGCTAACCGGTTTGGAACCGGTTTATAACCCGAACCGGTTTCAACCCGATACGAACCGGTTTCCATAGGGTCGAGTTTTTGAAACCTCAAACCAGATCGAACCCGAACCGGTTTCAACCCGAACCGGTTTGGTATGTTTGACCAGAACCCGGTTCGGTTTCAAACCCGATTCGGGTTTCGGTCAAACCCGAAATTGACACGACTAGTTGCGGGAAACACTGTTAATGAAATTGAGGATTTTGTCGACGAAAGATTCATATGTCCGCATGAAGCAGCATGGAGAATACTCAATTTTTCGATACATGAAAGGCAACCGGCTGTGCAGCTCTTGCAGGTGCACTTAGAACGTATGCAGACAGTCACCTTTAACGACGGGTCAGATTTAGAAAGCTTAACGCGTAATGCTAATTTTGGCAACTCTACACTCTCTAGATGGTTGATAGCAAATAGATGGGATATAGATGACCGTCATTTGACTTACACAGAATACCCACAGATGTTTACATGGAACGCGAGCAAAAAAGATTGGTTCTTTAGGACAAGGAATACGATTACTCCTATCGTTCGAATGATTTATATACATCCTACTGCAGGGGAATTATTTTATCTGAGAATGCTACTCTGTCATCAGAGAGGTTGCTGTTCCTTCGCTGATATCCGGACTGTTAATGGGGTCATTTATGAGTCGTATCGCCTAGCCTGCGAAGCCCTCGGTCTAATCGGCGATGATAGGGAATGGCTTACCGCATTCAACGAAGCGTCTCTCTGGGCGTCATCTCCTGAATTACGATCCCTGTTTTGTAATCTGCTACTGTTTTGTGAGGCTGGCAATCCAAAATCATTATGGGACGATGCGTGGCCGAAGATGGGAGATGATATTACTCGGATTTTATTAAATGTTGCACAGTCTTCAGACTCTACTATATCGGACGAAACTTTACAGCAACATATATTATTCGAAATCGAGAAGTTATTAAATTCAACAACCCCGCCTAAGTCTCTGACTTCGTTTGGTCTTCCCTTTCCGTCGTCTGATTTATTGTTTCAATTGAAAAATCGCCTGCTGCTAGAGGAAACGTTATACGACAAATTCGTACTACATCAACAGCATGCACAAATGTCTTCTAAATTAAACCCAGAACAACTAAGAATCTATAACAAAATACGCAATGATGAAATATTGAAGAAACAAACGTTACTGTTTGTATACGGACATGGCGGAAGCGGCAAAACTTTTCTTTGGTCAACAATCCTTGCGTACTTTAGGTCTATTGGGAAAATTGTATTGGCAGTCGCTTCGTCGGGTATTGCATCTCTTCTTTTGCCTAGCGGCAGGACTGCACACTATCGATTCAACATTCCGATAAATCTTTCAGATTCTTCAGTTTGTAATATTAAGAAAAAAACGCAAATGTCTGAGCTTTTACAACAGACGCACGTTATTGTATGGGACGAGGCAACGATGATGGATCGTGGCTGTTTTGAGTGTGTCGATCGCACATTCAGAGATATATTAGAAAAGAAAGACGAACCATTTGGTGGAATTTCAATGCTGCTGGGGGAGATTTTAGGCAAACGTTGCCCATAAAGCGAAAAAAAGGTCACCGGGATATTATGCTTGCGACTCTTCCAAACTCATATTTATGGCGAAAGTTTAATCTATACAAATTGTCTTATAACATGCGTCTTTCATCTACAAATGTAGGCAGCTCTATATGTACAGACTCAGTTCGATTTGCACGATGGCTGTTAGATGTTGGAAACGGCGTTGTTGGAACTCCAGATCCTACAAACCCTCGGTATGCCTCAGATGTTCAGATTCCGGATCATTTTCTGGTAACAAATAATGACTCCAGTTTACAGCAACTGATCGATTTCGTTTACGACTCATCAATTCTCTTGAACCCAACTCCAGATGTGCTATGCAATAGGGCGATTGTATGTCCAAAAAATTGCACCACTGATGATATCAACTCTACAGTTCTAAATATCGCTCCAGGTCCGATAAAATCTTACTCCAGTGCTGATACGATAACACCCCATACCCGCAGAGTATCGGATTTAGAATTTCTATACCCGGAGGAGTACCTAAATCAATTAAACTTTCCTGGCTTGCCATTACACAGATTGGATTTAAAGCAAAATGCTCCGATCCTACTTTTGCGAAACATGAATCAGAAGAACGGTCTCTGTAACGGCACGAGGCTGATTGTAACACATCTTTTACCAACGATTATAGAGGCTGTCATTATCACAGGGACATGCGTCGGTCAAAAAGTTTTTCTTCCCAGAATCAAGTTCATACACCACGATCCCGAACTACCATTTGTCTTTAATCGTAAACAGTTCCCATGTAAAGTCTCATACGCAATGACTATTAATAAAAGTCAGGGTCAGTCGCTACAACGTATTGGCGTATTCCTTCCTTCCCCAATATTCGGCCATGGACAGTTATATGTCGCCCTTTCCAGAGCAACATCGCCAGATTCAATAAAAATCTTAATCCACAACGACAAAGGAGAATATTCTCGACACACTAAAAACATAGTTTATAAGGAATTTATATCATATGTTGACGGTTTAGAAAGTGCATAGCAGAATTAGATATACGTATATACTTGTACATTCATATACACTATTCACAGATTGAAACAGATTTTGTTCCCATATTTTACAGTTCAAAGGAAGTATAGGACCGGTATTAGAGGCATTCATTTATAAATCTATATCTTAACCATAAAGTTGCTTATTTACGCTTGCAGTTATTACATTTTCCTTAATTACTAATAAACATGACTTTTCTTTTAATACGAGCCAAATATGACACGCATTACGGATCTAGAGCATGGTTGCGAAGGACTACCGTTGGAGATCAGGGTTCTAAGAAAGTGGACGCCACATTTTCGGAATAAAGAAACATGGTTTCTTGCGGTGGATGAGCATGTATGTATCTAACGTACGTGTTATATACTTTATGCGTTTATATAATTGATATGTCTAAACCTGTTATCAATGACAGGGAGATGCTATTACAATTCTTGGGGAGCAACAGGGACAAGTATTTTAGAATCCAGACTCCAACTAAAAAAATGTTACGTGATGGAACGATATTCGTGTACTGAAACAAATAAATATCAAAGGGTAATCAAAAATACACTTCATCTCAGCGCCGGTGAGGCGTCGAAAATCACAGCAATGGACGATAAGGAAAAGATACCGCAATCCTTTTTCGACTTTACACCTCTACAACAACTGTATGCATTTCTTGATACGCCCACATTTTACCCAGGCAAGTAAAAAGAAAATTTACGTTTATAAACACTAAATCTTGCATTGAAACCATAGGGCACAGCACACAAATAAATGAAATATGGAAAATATTAATGTAGATTTCCTCGGGAAATACAAGAGGCAAAAGCTTTACAACAAAAAGAATGGCGATCCATTCCTGCTGCTAACGTTAACAGATCTTGCGTAAGTGCAAATACAACCAATATCATATTATTCTTATAAACAAATAGCAATAATAATACAATCCCGTAACTCTTATGTTTCATGTACATTGCAGCGGAGCAGATATAACTGTTACCCTCTGGAAAGAGTGTATGGAGAATCCAGAAAAAGTCAACACCGATGCCCTGTCCACAGCTACACCCGGAACTCTCATAGCGATCACAAACGTAAAACCTGCAACGTATTCAGGTCTAGCTGCCCCGCTTTATAAAATTTCAGTACCATTATATTTATAGGAACTCCATCGAAAACATCATACATACAAATTATTTCAGGTTCTCTACGGCTATCATCAACCGACGCAACACATGTAATCATGAACCCACAGTTACAGCAAAATTCAGTGCAAGGCCGGGAACTAACTACGACACCTGCAGAGTCTTCAGTAAGCAGTTTACACACCGTTATGACCTTGGAAGACCTACAATCAAAGCCATACGAAACAATTTCGGTTAGTACTCTAATCCGCTTGCGCATACTAATCAACGTAACAAATAAATTTATTTACATACTTACATAATTATACACTACACGACTACAACATGACAGCGGAAGGCAATCGCTGTAGATGCACGGATCGTAGAAACCAATATCGACAGCAGCTGGTACACCGCATCGTGTCCGGAATGCAAAAGAAACATATCAAAGCAAGGGGATATATGGTTTTGTCCAAACCACGGACCGAAGTCCGATCCAAACTTCTTGTAAGATTAGAAATATTAGACATACACTGTTCCAAAATAATAGAACGATAAACTAACATTGTGAAAACCTATGCAGTTACAATCTAAAGACTACGCTTTCAGATGGAACGAGCAACCTGCAAACGATGGCAACAGACTCCTGTATGCAGAAACTATTTGGCCGTACTTGCAGACAAACAGTTATGGAAGATGGGTACGATGATCGCAAGACATTACCTCCGTCATTTAAAAAGGAAGGTATGAATACTCATAGATTTTATATAGAAATGACGAAGAAATCCAACCCCAGTAATGTCAATTTTGTGATCGTGAACAAAGAACCACTACCCAACGCATCACCACAAATACAGTCCACCACCACAAACCCAAAACAATCAGAGACGACTCTAACAATTGCAGAAACCCCACATCAAACCCCACCACCGAATACACCCGTAACTCCAGATTCCGACAAAAAAGGCCAACCTGAGACACAACAGAGATAAAAGGAAGCACCAAACCTGCAATTGCACGGGAACTATCGTTCTACTCACCAGGTAATCCGACCCAAAAATTTACAGTTTAACATATACATACTAACAGCATTCATTACAATAATACAGACCGTTCACACACTACCGACACAATAGCATAAACCGGAGGCAAACGAAAGCAAGCAGAAACAACAGGTACACGATATCCACACTATATAACGACTACATAGGTTCTAAGTAAATATTATTACACGGTGCAGATGAACTAACAATTGCAAAAACCCCACATCAAACCCCACCACCGAATACACCCGCAACTCCAGATTCCGATAAAAAAGGCCCAACCTCAGACACAACAGAGATAAAAGGAAGCACCAAACCTGCAATTGTACGGGAACTATCGTTCCACTCACCAGGTAATCCGACCCAAAAATTTACAGTTTCACATATACATACTAACAGCATTCATTACAATAATACAGACCGTTCACACACTCCCGACACAATAGCAGAAACCGGAGGCAAACGAAAGCAAGCAGAAACAACAGGTACACGATATCCACACTATATAAGGACTACATAAGTTCTAACAAAATATTATTACACGGTGCAGATGAACTCAAATCCATTAATCCTACAAAAAAGGAAAGGTTCCCAGAATAATCATCCCGCATTACTCAAATGAAACAACAACCTCACTTTTGCTACACTTTTGTAACGAACTAGAACTTTCGTGATCAAAACAAACAGTCTATAACAGTCTATGTATATGTACATAAGTAACACTCCCGACGCTAGCGGCTATTGTAAACAACAATTTTCAGCACTTTACGCGGATATAAACAACAATCTTTAACGATATAACCCTTCATAATGACTTGAGTAAACATATAGTAACATTTCGACTTAGACACTAGAACTTAGCCATCAAAACTCTTCCCGCATTATACAAGCGAAGTTACAAACCCACTTTTGTAATATATTAGAACGTCCGTAATCGGAAAAAAAAATATGTAGCAGTGTATGTACACGTACATAATCGACACTTCCAACGTTAACGGCTATCATGAACAACAATTTTCAGTGATGCAACCGAAAATATCTTGAAAACATAACCGCCATTTCAATACCTTAACCACAACCATGTAAATCTTCCTAACTCGAAGCGCAAACACGTCAATCATTCTTAACAAGAAAAATATCATTTTTTGAAAAATATATTTACACTTAAACCAACGTTTATAAATAAATATAAATTTATCCCTTTCAATATATAAAAGATATCACAATCAATGTTGCATAATCACTTTTTTAAGATTTACATATTAGACTAGAACAAAAGGAACATTATAGTATTAAGGTACATGCACATAATGGTTATACATCCGTGTATTTTGAATTTGACAGGTACATTTGATTTGGTTAGCCCCAACTACAATTTAACATCATTGAAAGCAAGTACACGTTCTAATGCAGAAAGTACAAACGAGGTCTTGAAGAAAGCGAAGCCTACGTTGAAACATTATGTCTAGGCGTAGGTCTTAAACACCATTTACTCTTCCACCCGATTCGATTTCCAACTCCTTCAAACTTCAATCTCAAATATCACTGAATCACTGAGGTCCACAGACGATGACCAAATCCGTCGATTCATGCTTCGAAATGATGATAGAGGTAAAATTGAGGTATATTTCATTTTAATCCGTTATTATCATAACATGTAGTTTGCTTCGATTTCGAAATACTACTTTTTCGTTCTATTACACTTATTGATAATCAAATCAAATTACTCGGCATAACGACGTATTTCAGACCATGGACAAACCTGCCAATTTATGCTTCAAAATCGTCTGATGTACAGGTACTGACGATTCCGTTGATAGAGACGAAATTGAGGTATATTTCATTTTTATTCGTTATTACCGTAGCACGTAGTTTACTTTGATTTCGAAATACTACTTTTTCGTTCTATTACACTTACTGATAACTAAATCAGATTACTCCACAAAACATATTTAAAAAAAATCATCAGTTTACTGCTTGCATTTATCATATCATTAACCTTCATACACATTTCCAGAAATATTAATTCTGTAATTTTAGTTGAAACGACGATCAGGAGTCATCGAAGTTGGAAGGCGGAATCCTGGAGGCCAAACATCGGGGTAAAAAGTTTTTTATCCACATGTCGGGCCCCCAGGCTTCCACTTTCCAACTTCAATCGCTACTGATTCTGCAAAAGCAAATCGAGTTTATTCCAACAGTACTCATACTTCAAAATGATCATCGGCCTACTACTCGCATATATCAAATTATTATGCAAATGTGGTGACAATTAGTCGAAGGAACGATCAGGAGCCATCGAAGTTGGAGGATGGAATCGTGCAGGCCAAACGTCTGGACAAAAAGGTTTTTTATCCATATGTCGGGCCCCCACGATTCCACTCTCCAACTTCAATCGCTGCTGACGCTCTTTCCAACAATCACCCCGAAGAGTCGAGTCAATTCTGTGATTTTAGTTGAAGGGACGATCAGGAGTCATCGAAGTTGGAAGATGGAATCCTGGAGGCCACACATCTGGGTGAAAATGTTTTTTATCCATATGTCGGGCCCCCAGGATTCCACTTTCCGACTTCGATCGCTGCTGACCCTACAAAAGCAGGTCAGATTTCACTTTGATTCCTCATTATTATAGTACGTAATTTATTTTGATTTCGAAACACTACTTTTTGATTTTATTACACTTATTCCTCATTATTCTAGTACATAATTTATTTTAATTTCGAAACACTACTTTTTGATTTTATTACACTTACTGAAAACCAAATCAGATTACTCGACAAAACATATTTCAAAATAATCATCGGCCTACTACCTGCATGTTCCAGAAATATTAATTCTATAATTTTAGTTAATAGGACGATCAGGAGCCATCGAAGTTGGAAGGCGGAATCCTGGAGGCCAAACATCGGGGTGAAAAAGTTTTTTATCCACATGTCGGGCCCCCAGAATTCCATTTTCCAACTTCCATCGCTACTGACCCTGCAAAAACAGGTTGAGTTCATTCCACCAGTACTCATATTTCAGAATATACTACTTTTTGGTTTTATTACACTTACTGAAAATCAAATCAGATTACTCGACAAAACATGTTTCAAAATAATCATCGGCCTACCACTTGCATGTATCAAATATAGTTCCAGAAATATTAATTCTGTAATTTTAGTTAAAAGGACTATCAGGAGCCATTGAAGTTGGAAAGCGGAACCCTGGAGGCCAAACATCGGGGTGAAAAGGTTTTTTATCCACATGTCGGGCCCCCAGGATTCCACTTTCCAACTTCAATCGTTATTGACCCTGCAAAAGCAGGTTAAGTTCATTCTACCAGTAGTGAGAGTTAGTCGAAGGAACGATCTGGAGCCATCGAAGTTGGAGAATGGAATCATGGAGGCCAGACATCTGGATAAAAAGGTTTTTTACCCATATGTCGCGCCCCCATGATTCCACTTTCCAACTTCCATCGCTACTGACGCTCTTCCCAACAACCACCACGAAGAATCGACTTTAATCAAAAGGACGATCAGGAGCCATCGAAGTTGGAGGACGGAATCTTGGAGGCCAAACATCTGGGTGAAAAGGTTTTTTATCTATATGTCGGGCCCCCAAGATTCCACTTTCCAACTTCGATCGCTACTAACCCTACAAAAACAAGTAGAGTCTATTATCAACCCTGCTAACGTTTCGTTTTTCACGGGTCGACTTAACCAATCATCTTTAAACGAATCCCAACGTGATTCAAAGTTATCTACGCCCTTTTGCAACTGGCACTTGAACCCAAATGCCAAAACGAGGGAGATCACTTTCAATCGCGTCGATATTCCGACAAAAACAATTGCTTAAGTCGACCCCTCTAAAACGATACGTAACATGGGTCGAAGACTAACGTAAAGCTGCTCAACTGCACGGGCTGAGGAGTAACCCGACCTCGTGCACCGCACGAGAGTCACCTAGTTATGTATTTAATTATTAACTGAAAACTGATAATACGACCTCAAATCACCACGGGGGCATATTGCACTTAATTTGAACCTGAGGGTACAGTCTAAAGAAACTTTAAGTGAATTTTAGACGTTAACTTAAATTTACTTAAATGTTTGACTAGTGGGAGGGAGCCGAAGAACCGATCCCCATAGTGAACATATTTTAAAGATTGGTATTTTATTTTTCCTTTGGTACAAATAAATGTAGTTGAAAGTTGGAGCTCTTAATACGAGTTAGAGTTAGGAGCTGAAAGCTCTAGTTTTTTATTTTCTAGAAAAATAGTTAAAATAGTTCTTCTAAAATGTTGCTACCGAAATAAAACTAGGAGCTTCTATTTTTGAAATAAAAAACTGAAGCTCATAAAAGCTACAAATGTTTTTTCGCCAAATATACTCATTATGTGAAATTAATTTGCTTGTCTAGTGTAAAATTTGTTTGCGGTAGCCCATCACTATGTAAAAGCCCACTATCTACGTTTGGGTGGGCTAAAAAAAGAGATTCAAACATCAATAATTGCTAAACGTCAAGAGCCAAAATAGGTCATACTATACAAAAATATAAGGATCGTAAGACATTATAAGTGCAATCAAAATGATAAGCTCAACTATTATGTATAATGAGACTTTTTAGACAACAAAAAAATCTTAGGTAGACCAAATTTTACAAAATAGCAAAAACAAACATTAATTAGCACTATTATAAAAATTTGCACTATTATAAAAATTTCACCGTAAGATGCGAGTCATTCTTCTTTCTATACCGCCATTAGTTGCTTCGTTATTGTGATTTGAGTGGGCACAGTTGTGGTACTTACTAGGACTCTTGATATTGTGGTATATGTATTCATATAACGTCTACAAGCATGATTATAATTGATGTATCCCTGATTATAGATGTTTTGGTGCGTGAGTGCGTTGTTGTCCACATATGTTAAACATATCAACCAAACGAACTTCATTCTGCCGGGTTACTTTAAAGAAGTTGGAAAACATAGATGAATGTATGAGTTTTTGAGCTTTTGTAGGCCGAGCTGTGATATTAGGACTCTTGATATTTTTGTTTTGTATACTCACATAAGGGTTAAAAGCATGAGTATAGTTGATGTATCCTTGATTATGGATTTTTGGGTTCATCGTTGCCCACATCAGGCCCGGTTCTGATATTTCGGAGACATAGTGCAAAAAAATAAAATAGCCCCTATAAAATTTATAATAAATACTTTTCATTATAATAAACACGAGTTACATTATTATTTTCTAAACATCGATCTTCTAGCATTTTTTGAAGCAAATTCATCTATTATACTTTTATAATCAATATTATCAAGAAACTCGTTCTCAATTGAAATTAAAGCCAATGCATTTAATATCTCTTGAGACATGGTCGATCGCAAATAAGATTTTAGGAGTTTTAGTTTAGAAAAGCTTCTTTCCGCGGATGTAAGAGTAATGAGATCAGTCAACAATATTCTGTATGCCAAACAAGAAACCGGATAAGTGTTTAACCGTTTCAAAAGATTAAGTATTGAGTTGGTTGTGTCGTGTTCGACGGGCAAATTCTTTTGTAACAATTCCAGTACGTTGAATAAATCATCACCATCAATGTCTGAGATATCACCATTTTGTAACCTCTTTTCAAGATTTTTGCAACTTGCATTTAGTTCATCAGTATTCAGTGACTTCAACTTTTCAGCTGTGAATAAAAAACCAAAAATGCCTTCATACTGTTTGTATTGCCCAAATCTTTGCTCCAGTGAAATAATAGCATGATCAACTATGTACACAAAATAGTGAATCCTAAATGATTCTTGAGGTGAAAGTTCATTTACTTGTTCTGCTGATTCAGTGACACTTTCGTCAAAATGTCTTTTCTTAATAATTCTTCTTTTATTTTTGTTTTCAACAAACACCGGTTCAATTCCTAAATCAGAAGCTATAGATCGGGTAGAATCTAAAGCCTTCTCAAACCCATGTTCTCGGTAGTCTTTAAAAAAAATCAGTAAGTGCCCCCACACCACTCATTACCAGTAATGAAGTCAAATCTTCCAAGTTCATACTCTGCTAGAGAAGTAGCTTTACTTTTGATCTTTAAATCATCTTTCTCTTCATCAGCAAGTTTATACAGAGCTTCTACTATCTCAGGAGCTTGAGTTGCTATTGCTTTCACACTCTCAATCCTACTTTCCCACCTTGTAGTTGATAAAGATTTTAAAGTAAGACTCTTTTTCGGTAAAGTGTCTTTCAAAATTTTCCACCTTTTTGTCGAATCAGCAAACAATGTATAATTACGTTGGACAACTCCAAAAAATTTAACTACTTTTTCGCAAGAATTTGCCACGTCTGACAATGTCAAGTTAAGTGAATGAGAAGCACATGGAGTGTAAAATGCTCTAGGGTTAGTATCCAAAAGCCTCCTTTGTACGCCTTTATGTTTTCCCTTCATATTTGATCCGTTATCATAACCTTGCCCTCTTATATTATCGATGTCAAGATCAAGATATTGTAGCAAGCTTTGTAACGAATCAAATAACCCTTTCCCTGTGGTGTCACTAAGAACTAAAAGTTGCATAAAAAATTCATCAACCTTTATAGGAGTGGTGGACACATCTACACACCTTATTACAAGTGTCATTTGTTCTTGTTTGCTAATATCTAGAGTACAATCCAAAATTACTGAAAAATACTTCGCTTCCTTAATTTTTGTCACGATTGTATTTTTTATATCAGAAGCGAGCAAAATAATCATCTCATTTTGTATCTTGTGACTTAGATAATGGTAATGAATTTCATGATTTTGTTTCCTTCGGATATGCTATGCCATTACTGAATCCCACTCCGCAATCATTTCAACTAAAGCCATAAAATTGCTATTGTTTTCATCATATAGCTTCTCATTGCTTCCACGGAATGCTAAAGTTTGTTTGGCTAATAACTTCACTAACGCAAACAATCTTCTTAATACCTTTCTCCAGTGTTTGGTCTCTTTGTTAATTTCATACTGAAATTTTTTGTCAATAACTTCATTAGTTTCCAGCCTTGCAAGCAAGTCAAACCAAAGAGACATGTAATATATATGATCTGCAGAACTTTCATGCATCTTCAAACTCTTAGAAAGATGTCCCCAATCATTTATCCCCTCATGCGCCAGATTACTTGGTTGTTTTTTTCTTAAACAACTTGCAAGGTGTTGGGATTAGAACTTAGATAAAATAGTTTTAGTTTCAATTAATACTACTTCTAACCACTGATAGTAAGGTATGTTATTAATGCGGACTGAAGATAGTTAAGACTGAAGATCATTAATACTGAAGACATACAAGTTACTACGGAAGACAAGTTTGTACTGATCAGTTGAATTTAATACGGAAGAATCATTACTACTGCTCATTAATGCTGCTACTTCATGATAGTTACTACGGAAGTGTTAATACTGTAACACTTGCATGCACGTTAGTATAGAAGTATAATTGTAGTTAGATTGTATTTCTATATTTCGTAGATGTAGTTTCCTAGTTTATCTAGGTTAGACTCAAGGCCTATATAAGGTCCTTGTAATTGATAAAGAAACACGTTGTATTGATTTTTCATAATTAATCAATTGAGGCTTATAATTCGACAATACTATTGTTCATCTTGTTCATATATTATTTGTTGAATAACTTGTTAATATCAAAGTGTTCATATCCGCTGCTGAACTTCTTTTATAGATCACGATCTAACAATTAAGGTTATACAAGTTTATTTGATCCTAACAAGGGGTATCAGAGCACAGGAGGTGCTTTAGATCCTTTGATCAACAAGTTTACAAAGTCTCATATAGAAAAAGCTCAATCTACAACATGTCTGACGTTCTTGTCAACAAGGTGCCAGTTCTCAACAGTAATGAGTTTGATTTATGGAAGCTACGCATCAAGCAGCATATTCTGCTATCAGATTATACAGTTTGGGATGTGATCATCAATGGCAACAAAATAGTTGAAAATCTTGCAGCTGATGGTCAACCTGGACAAGTTATTCGTCCTCTAACCGACAATGAAAGAAGAGAAAAGCAAAACGAGATCAAAGCTTTGAGTCTTCTTCTTATTGCAATTCCAAACGAGTACCAATCTCAATTTGAAGGGTACACAGATGCTAAAACTCTACGGGAAGCCTTGGAGAAAAGGTTTAGTGGAACAAAGAACACGAAGAAAAACAAGAAGGCTCTACTCAAACAAGAGTATGAGAATTTCAAGGCTCTAAAAGAAGAACGAATGACACAGACATTCGATAGGTACAAGTAACTCACAGGAGAACTTGCAAGTGCTGGAGTTAGGATGGACAAAGATGATATCAATCGTAAATTCATCAGATCTCTTGGTGAAGAATGGGTAATCTATACAGTCTCTTACAGACATGGAGATGTACTAGAGGAGATGGAGCTTGATGATCTTTACAACGATCTTCGAGTGTTTGAAGCAGAAGTGGAAGCAAAAAAGCCAAGCAGCAGCAACAGTACTAACAATTTTAATATTGCATTGATCACTTCCTCTGCCATAACACCTCAACAAGAAGATGGAGAAGAATTAACTTTTGAAGCTTTCATCTCTCAAAGCTCATGTCTTACCAATGATGATTTGAAGCAGATCCATCAAGATGATTGGGAAGAGATAGATCTAAAGTGGCAGATGGCCATGCTGTCTCTAAGAGCTAGAAGATTTGTCCAGCGCACTGGAAGAAGATTCAATCCCAGATCCAACGATCGTGTTACCTTTGACAAGAGCAAGGTAAAGTGTTATGACTGCAGAGAGCCAAGACACTTTGCTAGGCAGTGCAAGAATACAACCAAGGGAAACAATTCTATGAATACTCAAGTCAATACACCCACATCCTTAATTACTCAGGATGTATTTGGGTACGATTGGTCAGATTTGGCAGAAGAAACCAGTCAAAACAGGGCTCTAATGGCTATAATTATTGAAGACACACCTGTGTCTACTGAGACAATTAATAATGTTCACCATGCATGCATTACTACGGATGATGGTGTTTCTGCTGATCAAGTTCCTACTGATGCCCTTGAAGATGTTTTTGGATACGATTGGGATGAAGACAATACACCAACAACTGAAGAATCCAACCTCATTCAATCACTGATGGCCATCGATTCTACCTCCAAGGAAACAACTGAGGTAAATGCTAAACTTTGTTCTCATGAATGTAAATAAGTAGTGTCTAAATACAGAAGTCATAATCAATTATTATGTGATTCTGTTAAAGCTCTAGAAGAACAAAGGAGGTCAGCTGCTCTAGGTATAGAAAATATAGAAAACCAAATTAAATCTTACAAAATTAACGAGTCTAGTTATGATGAAAAGATTAAATTGGTAGAATGGCAAAGAGATGACCTACTAATTAAACTTACAAATGCTAGGGAGGAAATTAAACGCCTAATGGAGGAAAAAGATAAGGTTGCTTTAAATGTAGGGAAATTAGAACATGCTTCTAAATATGTCAATGACCTAATTAACCAACATATCCATGGAAAGATCAAATCAGGATTAGGTTATAAAGAGGTAGCTCCACCATTTAATCACAACTATATCCCTCCTACTCTAGAAGCCCCTAGAATTCCAATCACCCAGACACCTCCAAAGGAATCATTCAAGGTTGATCCAATCAACTATGATGAAGCTCTAATAGAGGATGTTGATGAAGAAAGTGACCAAGAGGTAGAAGAACAAGTGCCCAAACCAGTAGAGGTCAAACAACCATATTCACAAAGTCCAGTGTCTAAAGAATCAATTAAAAAGAAGGATTGTGAATGCAACTGTTGTAAATATACTGATGGTAAAAGAGAAAAGATTAAAACTTGGATTCACATAGGAAAATGACGAAATAAACGAAACCAAAATCAGTTGAAAACTCAAAAAGGCCTAATTCCTAAGAAACAAGTTAAATCATGCTTTATTTGTGGCAAGTCTAACCATTATGCCAAAATCTGTAATTACAATCCTGAAAACCAAAACAACATGGCTCAAAAACAACACAGGGGGTTGGGATATACAAGCAAGGTTGACCATAAAGTTAAGCAAAACAAACCATCACTTGTTCGAAAACCTGCTTTGAACAGTAGTAATGAAGTTCCTACTGCAAAGAAGAACTCTGTTAATACTGTGTCAAGCAGAAACAGTATTAACAAAAATAATTTTCAAATCAGTAGAAACAAGATTAATACTGCTAAACAACCTTTTGTTAATACTGCACACATTAATACTGTCAAGAATAATGGTGTTAATAATGCCCGTGTTAATACTGCTAAACGAAACAGTGTTAATACTGCAGGTGTTAATACTGCAAAACGTAACTCTGTTACTACTGCAAGTGTTAATACTGCACATCAAAAGATTGTTAAAACAGTACCTGTTCCTACTGTTAAAACAAAGAATGTTAATACTGCCAAAGTACAAAAAGCTAAAATCTTTAAACAAGTATGGCAACCAAAAGTCAAAGTAACTCAACCACCTACCACACCTGATTTCACAAAACTAGTTCAGAGGAAGGTGAGTTACTTTGATGAGATGGGCAAACCCAAGTCAACTTTGGCTTGGGTCCCCACCAGAAACTAACTTTCTTGTTTATGTGCAGCTTCAGCCAACAAAAGATTTTGAGAGCAATTGGCATGTAGATAGTGGCTGTTCCAGGCACATGACAGGAAACATTGCTTGCCTTCAGGACTTTGAAAAGTTCAATGGAGGTTATGTTGCCTTTGGAGGTAATCCAAAAGGAGGGAATATTTCTGGAAAGGGTACTGTAAGCAATGGGAGAATCAGTTTCAAAGATCTCTTCTTGTTCAAATTTATGTGGATGACATCATCTTTGGCTCAACTAAAGATGCTCTGTGTAAAGAATTTGAAGCGCTGATGCACACAAAGTTTCAGATGAGTTCTATGGGAGAGCTCACATTCTTTCTAGGCCTACAAGTCAAGCAGAAGACTGATGGTCTCTTCATCAGCCAATCAAAATATGTCAAGGATATTCTCACCAAGTTTGGATTTCTTGAAGAAAATGTGGCCAACACACCCGTAGAAACGCACAAACAACTTACTGTTGATCTTGAGGGGGAGGATGTAGACATACATAACTACATGTCAATGATAGGTTCACTCATGTACCTCACAACTTCAAGACCAGACATTATGTTTGGAGTTTGTGTGTGTGCAAGATATCAAACCAGACCAAAGATGTCACATCTAATTGCAGTCAAGAGAATATTCCGCTACTTGAAGGGCAAGCCTACCTTAGGCCTCTGGTATCCTAAAGATTCACCCTTTGATTTAATTGCTTATACTGACAATGATTATGGTGTTGAAAATTTAGACAGGAAATCAACAACAGGTGGATGCCAATTCATAGGCTCAAGGCTGGTATCTTGGCAGTGCAAGAAGCAAACAACGGTCTACTTCTTCAACAGAGGCTGAATACATTGCTGCAGCAAGTTTCTGTGCTCAAGTGTTGTGGATTCAAAACCAAATGATGGATTATGGATACTCATTCATGAACACTCCCATCTTCATAGACAACCAGAGCACCATCAGCATTATCAACAACCCTGTGAAGCACTCCAAGCCAAAGCACATAGAGATTCACTATCACTTCATAAGAGATTGTAACGAAAAGAAGTTGATACATGTTGAGAAAGTTCATACTGATAATCAGCTTGCTGATCTTCTCACAAAAGCTTTTGATGTGGGAAGATTTACATTCTTGATTACAAGTATTGGCTTGATCAACATGGACTAACTTATCTAAACTTATCTCTTTAATTATCTCTTGTTTAGTCCCTTCGAGAAAAGAGTAGTAACCTTAACATAATTCAAGAGCCTTACTTTTTAGTATTGCTCTATGTTACTACTGCAAAATTAACAGTAGAAATAGATTTTGACTAATGTTTTATTAGTACTGCAAAATTTTCATTACTACAGGAAGGTTTAACTACTACTGCCCATAGTTTTGTTAATACTGCAAGAAAAGTTAATACTGATAGTAATTCATTGTTACGGACTTCTGGTTAATACTGGAGAGTGATATCTATTACTACTGCCAGACCAGTTAATCTTGCCGTCATTACTACTGTCATTAACTTAATTACTACGGTCATTATCTGTTAATACTGCAACGATTAGTACTGTAGGGTTTCTTAATTAATAAGATTACTCTGTTAATACTGCGTTGACAAGTCAAACCCCAACTTGTAACTAACTTTTAACACGTGGCGATTTGTGATTGGACCTCAATTTTAAATCTTCGGCGCGGGTTCAGAAATTTTTGACACGTGGAAATAACCTATTGCACCGTTACTTTTAATCATAACCCACGTCTAATCTAACTCGCCAAGTTGTTATAATCTTTTCAGTATAAATAGGGTTCTAATTAATCTTTAAATTAATTACCTTTCTTCTAAAGAACCCTAACTAAGAAAAAGTTCCTACAATTTTTCTTCACTGTTTGCTTCAATTCTCTCTTATCACTAACAATGGCTGATGTACAACTCTTCGAAACTCATAACATGGTGGCATGCTTCATCAAGAACAAGGAAAACGAGGATTTTTATCCTATTATCGATTTCTTGAAGCGATCACACATTAAATTTTATCTCACTGTAAGCCCAGAGTTACATGAAGACCGCATTAAAGGATTCTGGACTACTGCAAGTGTAACTTCTATGGGAGAAGTACCTGTAATCAAAGCCACAGTGGATGGCAAAGAAATCAATGTTTCGGAGGCAACCATTCGCACTCATCTTCAACTACAAGATGAAGCAGGTATAACGGACCTACCAAGTGAAACGATTTTTGAAAACTTTAGGTTAATGGGGTATGAGGGGGACTTAAATACTTCAACTTCTCTAAAAGCCAAATTGTCCCCCCAATGGAAGTACTTGTTGCATACTTTTCTACAATGTCTTTCACAGAAAAGAACGGGTTGGAATGAGGGTAGTTCATCTTTGGCAACTGCCATGGTGTGTTTGGCTACAAACCAAACATACAATTTTTCAAAACTAATTTTTGATGGAATGGTATGGAACTTGGCAAATCCCAAATATAAATTTTTAATGTATCCAAGATTCCTTCAGCACATCTTTAACTGTGAACTTAGAGATCTCAATAGATCTCAAAACGTTTTCTCAGCCCATTCTCATACAAAGAAAGTTTTTGCAAACATGAGAAGGGTTAATAAATGTTTTTCCAGCAAATGTGACACCATTGTTCTCTACAATGATGGTGGGCACAAGTTCTGCAACAGATGAGAGACAAGTGACTTCACCTCTGTCTCAACCCACATCTGCACCTGTTACTACTGTGAGTACCTCTGCAGTTTCTGCTGCAAGTACTGAAGTTATAATCCCAGAGGTTACAACTACAGTTAATACTGCAAGTGTGCCTCCAGTTAATACTGAGAGTTCTACTCCAGTTAATACTGAGCCAGTCACCACTTTTGTGACTACACCATCTAATTCTACACCTCACTCACCACCACTTGTTGCAACATTCTCAAGAAAGGCTAAGAGGGTTCCTCAGTCTCTTAGGCCTCCAACTTCCCCACTTTCCATTTTAAAAAATAGGGAAAACATTGAGCATTCCCCCATGCTCCCTGAGGTGGTCCATAAGGAGGGGTGACCATTTGGAAAGGGCTAATAATACTGGAGTCATCACTTCTCGTAGTGATGCCCAGGACAATATTAACATAACTAAGACCCAATCCAAGGCAACACCATTCAGTGATACTGCTTTTGAAGCATATTTGACAGGTGGTCCCTGGTGCCAAGAAACCGCGAGGGGGGGGGGGGGTACATGCTTCTGCAGGGAAGAAGGGTACCTCTACATCCAAGAATCCACCACCTGTTGGTACTCAACAGGCAAGGGGTGAGGATAGATTTAAATATTCACCTTTGGAATTGCTGGAAACTTGTGCCAAATTTTTCCTTAGAGTTGATCAACAAGGGGAGGAACTTGCAACTCTAACCTCTCTTGTACATACTCTGGTTGAACAGCAGAAAAAGATGATTGATTTCTTGATGAAAAGGCCACCCACCAGGAGCATTGGAACATCTCCAGTTCCATCCAGCTCTTCTTCTTCAGATGACACTCCCCTAGCTGACAAAATGGGGGAGAAAGAAGTTGAAGATATTTTATCATCTGAAGAGAGTGCTCAACCCAAGGGGGAGGAAAGAAGAAGTGACGATATTGTGATTACTGCCACATCATCACATGAAGAAGAAGTAGAAGGTGAGAAGATGTTAATTGATGAAGAAGCTGACAAAGAGGAGCAAAGAGTTGAGGGGGAGCAGATGGAAATTGAAGATGAAAATATTGAAGTAATTACTACTGCATCCATTGATGAAGTATTAATTTCTGCTGCAGAGTTTGTTACTATTGCCCCTCCAATTTTTGCTGAAGAGATAGTTACTACTGCTCCTCACACACAAACAGTTTCTACTGAAGCAATAACTACTAAAGGAACTAATACTGAAGGAGTTAATACTGAAGATCCAGTTTCTACTGTCAGCACAATTAATACTGATATTTAAGTTTCTACTGAAACATCTTCAACAATATCAATTCCCCCACTAACAGCATCAATTCAAAGTAGTGAAGCTCCAAAGGCAATCTTTTCTGAAGCAACAACAACTACAATAGTTACTACTCTGCTATAATCTCAATTGTTGATGACAAAGTTGTTGCTGCTGAACTCCTTAAGCTTGAGATGGCTAGAATTCTTGCAGAAAGAAAGATTGAACAAGCCTCTCTTCCAAAAGCAAAATCATTGAAGATACCTGCAGTTCCTGACAAGACTAAATGGTAGAAGGAATTGACTTTGTAGAAGATCCTTCAAGGCCAACAGGTATAAGACCAATCATCCACCTCATAAAACTTACATTCCTAAGCCCATTGCAGAGATTGATCCAAAGGAGAAGGCCAAGGGAAAGAAGGTGTTTGTTGACATGAGTGAGAAGGAGAAACTGAAAAAGAAGAAAGAAAGAGAAGAAAAGCTTGATCAAGAAGCTGCCTTTCAACTGGCTGCAGAAGACTTGGATGTAGGAGATGATCCAACAACAATCAGGGATATCCACACCAAACTTCAAATCAAAGAATTAGAAAAGATTCAGAAGTTGAGATAGGAAGAGCTTGCACTAAAAGCTGAGTTACAAGAAGAGATGGTTGAACTAGCCAAAGATGAGAGAGAGAAGAAGAGAAGAGCTACAAAGAAGCTATCCACTCAAGATAAACTTACAGAAGACAGGAAGAAGTTCATCTCATATCTGAAGCTCAAGGGATATAATGGCAAATCTTTGGGGCCAATGAATATGGGAAACTTACTGTCCTTGGTGGAAAAAGAAAGAAAGAGATATGCTCAAAGAAAGATTCAACTCACAAAAGAACAAGATCAAAAGCAATATGAGTGAGAAAGATCTTTGAAGAGAGCTCATGAGACTGGTAGGAAAATGTTTGATGCTGAGGGAAGGGAGATCACAAACCCTTTTGCTCCATCAAAACCTGTTTCTAATGAGCCTGAGAAGCCGAAGAGGAAGAAGTCAATGTCTACAAGAATCCACAAAAAGAAACAAAGAACTGAAGACATTCCTGCTTCATCTGCTGCTCAAGAAAGTCCTATAATTCCAATCAAGAAGGAACAAGTCATATTTGAAGGAAAGGAAGGTGATTTAGAGATTTCACAAGATGACTGTTCTGCTTTAATCATCAATGAAGAAGGACTTAGGATTGCACCTTTAGCTGTAGAGCTTCCTCAAATTGTCGATTGAGAGTATACTGGTGGACCAAATAAAACGGAATATGTGGTGACCAGGCAAGATAAGTCCAAGACCATTGTACCAGCCTTTCACAGGATGGTAAAAGACTTTTCAAGATCTGATCTGGAACGTATATATGACATTGGAAGAATAAAGTACTCAAACTTCAAAGGTCAAAGTTCAGGCATCAATATGGCCATGGATTGGTTAAATGGCATGTTTGAGCCAGATTCAGTGAGAGTCGGTCCTGCCTTCAAGAAAGGAAGTTCAACCAACCCAATTATTAAGTGGAATTTGTTTGAAAGAAGTGGTACTTATTCTATAGTTAGAACTCATGGTGCTATGGAGTTCTATCTAGTAGATAAACGGTATGCACATGGGTTGAGGACTTTGAAGGAGCTTATCAAGGTCAGATTGAATGGACTTACTGCTTCCAAGATGGCGCATGAGTTGGTCTGGAGCATCATGATGCAATTGAATGAAGAAGCAGCAAAACAAGCAGCTGAGAAGAACAAGACTTTAGATGATAAATGATTATGTTGTGTAATGACATTAATTGATACTGATGTATAAAAACTTGTACTTTTTATATCTATAAAAGTTCAAGATTAGGGGGAGATTTTTGGGATTAGAACTTAGATAAAATAGTTTTAGTTTAAATTAATACTGCTTCTAACCACTGATAGTAAGGTATGTTATTAATGCGGACTGAAGATATGTAGACTGAAGATCATTACTACTGAAGACATGCAAGTTACTAGGGAAGACAAGTTTGTACTGATCAGTTGAAGATTAATACGGAAGAATCATTACTACTGCTCATTAATGCTGCTACTTCATGATAGTTACTACGGAAGTGTTAATACTGTAACACTTGCCATGCACGTTAGTATAGAAGTATAGTAGTTAGATTGTATTTCTATATTTCGTAGATGTAGTTTCCTAGTTTATCTAGGTTAGCCTCAAGGCCTATATAAAGGTCCTTGTAATTGATAAAGAAACACGTTGTATTGATTTTTCATAATTAATCAATTGAGGCTTATAATTCGACAATACTATTGTTCATCTTATTCATATATTATTTGTTGAATAACTTGTTAATATCAAAGTGTTCATATCCGCTGCTGAACTTCTTTGATAGATCACGATCTAACAATTAAGGTTATACAAGTTTATTTGATCATGACACAAGGGAAACAAAATACTTTATCAAGATCCTTAAAGTACACAAGCCAATCTCTATGATGCTTCTCTCCGTTTGGTAAGTACTTATCATAAAATTCTGAACAAAAACGTCTCTATTTTACATATTTAGGACCTTTACCTTTTAATATATCTCTTATAGGACCATTTTTCACTAGTAAATCTCTCCATTTAATATCGAGGGTGTCCCAATTCGTAGGATCATATATGTTGACTGGAATATTTTCTTGTTCTTTAGGTTCTCCATCAGTTTCAGGTGTTACACCTTCTCTATGATCCTCGTTAGATTGAACATTATTAACATTTATGGTATTATCTTCGATTATTGTTTCCTCTACCTGAAATGATTCCCGATTAGCTTCAGCTGTTACCCTTTCTCGTACTTGTTTGATAATGAATTTATCGATAGTACCTCTTTGATTACGAATAAAGCGTTATTCATTTTCTTTTCTTTTGCGTTTAGAAGAACCCGATTCAAATTTTCTAGTTGGAGGCATCCTTTATATAAAAAATAAATAAAAACTTAACAAGTTAACAATTATCTACTAACTAACTGTGTAACAAATAGTATATATTTTATTCTTAGGCAATAGATAAACTATCCAATACGATACTTTTGGCAATATTAAACATAAATAATAATCAAATACGTACCTGAAATTGAAAGTATGTGGTGTGATTTTTTCAAAGGCATAGATAGGTTAATTTATAGCTATCTAATCAATTAATCATTTTCTTCTTCCACCGATGTGGGACAAGAGTAAAAACTAAACTCTTCTTTCTCTTGTGACTCAAATGTGGGGCAAAGATAATTTGTAAGCTTGTACACAAAAAAAAAAAAAAAAAAAAAGTTTTTTTTTAAAATCGGAGGGCCCGTGCGACCGCACGACCAACACACCCCCAGGCCCGCCACTGCCCACATATGTTAAACATTTTAACCGAAAACCGCCTTTATTCTGTAGCCTACTTCTAAAAAGGTAGAATACTTACATAAAAGAATAACTATAGGTGTGATTTTATGACTATGATGCAATTTTGGTAGTTAATCGCGCAACATCTTTGACAGACTGACATAGTAGTTTACAATCATAATTCCTTATGAGTTGTCTAAAGTTGATCCTTTTATTTCGTTTTCGGATTTTGAAGATTATTAACTTTTCTTGACCAAACAATTCAACATATCTAACTTTAGAATGGACAGTTTTGAAGATCGGAACATCTATTTTTTCTCGGATATGCATAAGCAAGTTTTAGATTTGCAAAAAACTGATATCCTTTTACTTCCCCAATCTACACTAAGAGCGCTCCCAATAGCGCGTTATAGCCGGCGTTTTGGCCCCCCATAACGCTGTTATGGCTGGGGGTGGCGTTATGGACGGCGTTATCGCCGTTATGTTACGGTGGTAACGCGCGTTTTGGTATTATTTTTTTTTAAACGTTAATTAAATAAAAAAAAATTAAAAAAAAGAGCCGTTAGCCCGTTTAATTTTTTTTTTTTCTTTCTAACCAACTCTATAAATACCCAACTACAAACACAAAATCATACACCAAATCATCTTCTTTCTCTCTAAACTCAAAAAACCACAATCTATTATCCTATTTATCCTAAAAATTGTTTTCAAAATGAATTTGTCAAGTTCTGACTCTTCTGATGATAAAACAATTGTCATGATGGCGGCGATGACCGGAAAGGCTTATTACGATGAAGAGGAAGCTATCGAAATCTCAAACGCTCGGGGTAAAAGAAGATTTATAAAAAGAGATCGAATAGGAGCAAACGAACGACTTATGGCAGACTATTTCAACGAAGGTTGCATTTTCACACCGGAAAAGTTCATACGAAGATACCAGATGAGAAAGCCGTTATTTCTTCGAATAGTCGACTGTATTCTTAACTATTCTCAAGTACCTCTTCCTAGTCATTTTAACTATTTTACATCCCTATTAGATGCTACGGGCAAACCAAGTTTTACCGCTTTACAAAAATGTTCATCCGCCATGCGTCTTTTAGCATACATAATCACTTCCGATGCATTTGATGAATATATACACATGGCGGAATCTACATCAAACGAGGCTTTAGATAACTTTTGTAAATGTGTTATCGATTTATCTACAAACGTTTACTTAAGAAAGTCAACACAAGACGATATTCAACGTATTTATGCAAAACATGAAGAAATACATGGGTTCTCTGGGATGCTTGGGAGTATTGATTGTATGCATTGGGCATGATAACTGTCCAAACGCATGGAAGGGCCAATACACTTGAGGTGATCATGGATACCCAACTGTAATGCTTGAAGCGGTTGCCTCATATGATTTGTGGATTTGGCATTCTTATTTTGGTGTCGCGAGCTCTAACAATGACATCAATGTTTGGAATGCCTCGCCTCTATTTAGGGAACTCCTCCACGATAACGCTCCACCTTCTAATTTCGTGGTAAACAACACTCCCTATGAAAAAGGCTATTACCTCGCGGATGGAATCTATCTAGAGTGGGCGACGTTTGTCAAATCATTTTCTCATCCACCAGAAGAAAAGCGAAAGAAGTTCAAAATAATTCAAGAAGCTGCAAGAAAGGATGTTGAAAGAGCATTTGGCGTGCTACAAGGGCGGTTTTGGGTTTTAAAAACTGCCGCAAGATACTACGAGGTAAACAAGTTAAAGCGAGTCATGTATACTTGCATCATATTGCATAATATGATTATCGAAGACAATGCCGCTAATATCAGCGACTGCGAGGAATACTATACTCTAATACCAAGAGAACAACGAACTTCACAGGAAAGGTGCCAACATCAAATCCGAGTTACCAAAGAGATACGAGATCGTGATACACACCATTGTCTTCGAAGCGATCTCGTTGAACACATTTGGAGACTTGATGATGACTATCGTTATGCACGTTGATTCTATTTATCTATTTAATTATGTATGTTTTAATTACGGTTTTTATTTTAATGTAATCTTTTTAACTTTATTAATGTATTTTGTTTTTAAAAATGAGTTATTTTTCTAATTAAATGTATTAAAATTAATATAAGTAAAAGAAAAAAAAGAGAAATAAAAAACTGGTGGGTCCTAGAATTCGGTGGTATGGCTGGGGATATTTCTGGTGTTATGTTATGGGTGGTGTTAAGGTGACGTGGCCATAACACCTACGATTTCGTTGTTATGGCGGCGTATGCTCTAACTATAATTTCTGAAAAGGTTACTCTCTTGTTTTTTGAAAATAGTTGGTCTGATTCAGGCCACTTCCAACAAGAATTATACCGATATTCCTATAAACATAATTTTTCATTGTATGTATTTTTTAAAAGATGGAAAACGAAACTTATTTATGCTAACCGATCGGTTTAAAGTCTACAAACCTTATAAAGACTTTGGTTACATTATAACATAAAAGAAAAAATGATAAATAAGTTTCCATTTCCATCTTTTACAAATTTAAGACATTAATGACCGTTTATTATACAACAATATGTCTACATCGGGTTGGAACTCGGCTGAATCGGATAAAGTGTTCTCTAAAAACAAGAAAAGGTTAATCTTCTCAGAAGTTTTGGTAATTAAGGATTAAACAAGTAAATGGACAGTAGTTGCTAATCTCGAGCTTTTGAATAGTTAACCCGAAAAGAAAAATACAAGGTTGACATTCACACAAATCCCCATTCTATATGTAATACATCTTGAGTTGTTTGGTAAAAGACTTCGTTTACAAAATCCAAAACTGATTGAAAGTAATAAACTTTACAGATCCCATAAGAAAATGTTTTGTTGTTTTGATATATATAAGAAACAAGTAGGTTATCATTTTTATATAATCTAGCTAGGTAGATGGGCAAAAATCATCGATGTAGGTTGAAGATCGAACTAGTATTTTCTTTCAGGGAGTCATAAAAAGCTGTAGATTAGCAAAAACTACTATCCATTTACTTCTTCTATCTCTACTAAGTAAGCACTAACTATATCTTCTGAAAAGTTAACACACTCTCGTTTTTTAAAACAGTTATTCTGATTCCGATTCAGACTACTTCCAACAGGAACTACACTGATATTGGTAGTCACAGATGTCTTCATAAATTGTTTTTTGAAAAACAAATATAAGACATTAATGACGGCTTATTATACAACAAGTGGTGTGCATCAGGTTGGAACTTGTTCGAAAGATAAAACCAACGTCAGTCCTAACTTAGTTTAAACGTATTCTAACTTAAAGCGGTTTGTGCAGTTTGTATGTTGAGTGACTAAAGTTATCCACGTCTTGAAGTTTGGTGTCAATGTTGTGTTGGAAGTGAAGAAGTAGAAGTAAAAGGGCATGGATGTCATTTGCTAATAGTTGGAGGATGGAAGTGTTAAATCAGTGTATAAATAGTCACTTTAAGCCGTCAGCTTAATTCATTCACACAATTTGTCTCTCTCTCCAGAAAGTTCACACAGTTCCAAATTAGGGTTACATTACCAAATTAGGGTTCCATATCGTAACCCTAATTCGTATAAGTCTGAGTATAGTAATCGTGTTATAGCAATCATTTGAGTGATTGTCTTGTTTGTATTTTGTTGATTACTGAGTATTAATAAAAGGGTTTCTGGAGTTGTTTTTAGTCTGTTAGTATTCGGATTGTTATTTTCTACATGGTATCAGAGCACATCGGTGCTCTGGATACACTTGGTTGGGTTCAGGGATCATTTTGTTAGATCTAGGGTTTCTGGATCTGGAGGTTGTTGGATCTAGGGTTCTGGATCTTGATTTTGTTAGATCGAGGGTTTCTGGATCTCGAGGTGGTTAGATCTAGGGTTTCTGGATATGGAGTTTGTTGGATCTAGGGTTTCTGGATCTTGAGGTTTGTGGATCTAGGGTTTCTGGATCTTGTTATGGTGGATTTTTTTGGTTTGTGATCTTGATTGAGCTCTGTTCAGGCTAGATCTGGGATTTATTGGTATTTTTTAGGGTTTGTAAACCCTAATTTTTTGTTGCAGGTGCTCGTGAACCTTGGCTGTTCCAGGACTGTTGGTGAGCTAGTTGGTGTTCTTGGCTGTTCCAGAACAAGCTGGTGCTAGTGATTCTTCCGCTGCTATTCATTAAGTTTTTTTTTTGTTTTATTCTGTTTTCACTCGTTTGGTCTGTATAATTTTTTTATTTGTTTTTTGTATTTCTTTGTGGTTGCTGGTGCTCCTGTGCTCTCACTGTAAGTCCTCCTCCCTTCTCTCTTTATTTTGTTGTGTGACAACCGTCACTTTTCCGACTCAGGTTAGTCTAGTATGCCGTATTCCCTTACCGTGTTTACAAAAAAACTTTTTTATAAAAAGATCTGTATATTTTCTTTTATGTATGATGATTACTCTGCATTGTGTGTATACCTTGTTATATGATGTTCCTGTATTAGTTAGGTGCAATAGTTAGTCCCACTAGACGAGCTCCTAGATAACTTATCGGTTAATTCCGTACTTTATATACTTTACCACTTTACTATATTTAATGACCGTTACAAATGGAATTCGTTTTCTGGTTCGATAATTATACGTAAGGTAACTATTCAAAGGTTCCTTATATTGGATTTCCGTATAATACACTTTGGAATGTCGTCCGCTACTTGTGCATTAAACGAAAGAAAGATTGTTGGAAATTCAGGACTACACTGCGCCGCACCCAAGGCTTGGTGCGACGCAGCGGGGCAGCAACTCACACTTTTCGACTTTGATCGTTGGCTCGTGGGTGCAGTCTACTAACCCAGGCCTGGCTCGGATTAAGGCTTTAAACATCTTACTAAACCCAATAGCCTTTTAGGTTAACCAAGAACCTAAACTAAACAAAAATCTAAACCCTAATCTCCTAAACCGTCACCTTCATCCTATCCCACCTTGCAGCCATGGACTTCAGCAGCCATCATCGAATTCTTGCAGCCCCTCTCCATATCCATCGTGGAAATTCATCTCCTAGTGTCAAGGTAATCGATTTCTAATGGCTTATTGTTGTGTTCTTAACCGAAAACCCTAGTATGGGTTATAATGGAATCGTTTTGATAACCTTCTTCTTGTAATCGATTTCCAGCAGATCCTAACCATCAAAATCTCATTTAATTCGTCATCAAATTCGTGAATTCATCAAGGTATGTTGAATTGGTATCATTTTTTTTGAAATCTATTCATAACCGATTCTAAAATTTGGATTGTGCGAGTTTGTTTTGTTATTGTATTCGGAGCTGAGATCGTGGAAGTGAAGCATTCGATTCCGTTCCTATTCAGATTATCCTCCTTCATATTCAGGTCCGAAACATCCTTTTTCGTTATTGTATTCTTCGTGGTTAAATCATCTATTCACATATAAAATTGTATTATTTTCTATAGTTAGAGCCCTAATTATCGTTGTTTTGAGTTGAAGGTTGCAGACTGTTTTTGGTGAATCGAATACACTCTTAAGACCTGATTTTGGATAGCGGGTTAAAGTACTCGAGATCACCTTTAAAAGGTTTTTATTCGTGCCCTAAATCGTTCACAATTTTACTTTATAATTGCTTATAAATTCGAGTTATTTCATCGTTTACTATTCCAAATCAATTTTGTCAAAACTGTGTTAACACATAGGTTATTACGACGATTCTAAATTGTGGATATGTTTTATGTTATTACAGCCCGTGATTTGCCTCTCGAGTTGGTGTTTGGTTCGTGTTAGGCACAAGAATCGTTATACGTATGTAAATGCTCCTAACCGAACTAAATTCCATTTCTTTACTAGTCTCCGTTATTAAATCTTGCCTTGGTTACAATCTTATTTGTGGTTTGTTTATTGGTTCATATTTGACCTAGGAATAGCCCTCGAGTCGTTATCAATTGAGTTTTAGGGTTGTAACGGTAATCGTCTTTCAGTGACCTAACTGTTACGACTAACGGTAACTATTCTATACTTTTCTATTCGTGTTTATTCTCGTGTTGAAGTCTTGATATATTATTTTTATGAACTGAATTCGGACACTTTATATGCGTACTTAATTGCGTGGTTTATTATATTATTCATGCTTTTCGTTTTATCGTTGATCGTTTGAAATTCGTGATTCGTTGAACAATCTTGTAATTTGGACAGTTTTGGTTTTCTATTTTGTATCTGTATTCATTTTTATTTTTCTCTATTTTGGTTTGGGAATTAGACTCTGTGACCTGAATATATGTTGTGGGTCTTGGAGTCTAGTTTTCAAAAATGTAAGATTCGTTTTCTAACTCTTTATATAATTTCCTAAAAACGTAAAATACCAGCAGGGGGTCTAATCTGATTATTTTGAGTAAAGTGTTTAGGTTCAATAATCTATCTTGTGTAACCATTTAGATAACCTGAATTATAATTAAATGGATTTATTAGGAGTCAATAACAGTTCTAAAAGGTATTAAAAAAATTTATCTTGTCTACACCTAAATTATACGATTTTATAAAGTAATAAACTCAACTTATATAGAGATAACGTTTTTGGACAGATTAGCTAATCAGTTTCGTTTTAGTCATATCTCATTCTTAACGAACTCTTTTGTAATGATATCTTAGTCTAAAACGTATCTCTCGGTGTCTAGTTTTCAAATATACTCCCTTCGACGTATAATTCCTTCTGGAACTTTACTTATCTCAGTCTGAATGAACCTATGTCTTCGCTAAAAAGTTTTGTCGTATTATCCAAAGTCTTTAACCGTCGAATATTATTCTTATACATTTCTACCTTTATCTATGGGAGCTCTAGGACTAGTGAGGACTCTAGTTGTGACCAACTTATTACACCATATACACATAAGTACCGTTTACATTCGCTCACTCGATAAGGTGAGTCATCGCCCGTATATTACTACTGTTTTCTATATTTTAAATCGGGGGAAAGTAAAGCCACCTAAATGACTTGAAATAAAATGATTTACGAGAATGATGTACTACTTTCTATTTTTGGAAACATTTCTTTTTTTAGAAACTTACCATAAATAGATAATTCTATTTATGGAAACTTATGATATTTCGAAACTCTAAATTGTGTAATAAAAGCTAATGCGATTTTCTAAAACATCACAAACGGTTTTTCAATACTTACTTCGATGTACTTACTACGATGGATTATCGTTATGTGTTGTCATACCGATACCGCACTCTCTTTATGAGGTGCATTACTACGATGAATTATCGGTATGTGTGTCATACCGATACCGCACGCTTTTTATGAGGTGCATTACTACGACGGATTATCGGTATGTGTGTCATACCGATACCGCACACCCTTTATGAGGTTCACTTACTATGATGGATTATCGGTATGTGTTTCATACCGATACCGCACGCTCTCTATGAGGTGCACTTGCTATGTTCCGATTATATTGAATGTTTTTTATGTACTTTTATACTATACGATGTAATGATTGTTTTCCCTACTACTTTAAAATGCATTAGTTACATAATATTTTCTTTACTGATTTGTAATATGAGAATAATTACTTTTACTACTACTCGATGTACTCGCTCAACTTTATGTTGACGTTTTTCAGCTTTACTTTCAGGTAATGAGCAGGCATAGGACTTGGATGTAGGAGTCGGACTCTAGATGACCTCTGGATATCTTTTGCATTTGTGAACATTATTATTTATACATTTGATTTACATTTCGGGTTTGCACGCCCAAGCATTCTTTTATTCGTCGATGTTTACATTTGAATATTTTTCTTGTAGTGTTTGACGATATTCGTGTACTAAGGTTTACACCTTGAGTATGGCGATTTATTTATTCATATAGATTATATTCTTTATATTACTGTTGTGTTATGACGATCGTCAATCAGTTGCACCCTGCATTTCCGTCAAAGGCGGGGTGTGACAGATTGGTATCAGAGCACATGGTTATAGAGAACTAGGTGGTTTGGCCTAGACTATAACTAGGTATCCTCATATATATTCTTTCTAGGATCTTTTGCTATTTCATATCGTCTCACTACTCGTACCTATCGAATAATCGCCTAAGGAAGGAGGCGAACCGCAAGGACTTACGATGCTGAAGGAGTTTCTATTTTATTCACTTTTCATTTCCTTAAAATCTCATCTCTTGTTTTAATCGAATTGACTTAAACTCTTATACTTCTACTTAAATAAAATGTAAGTGTTACCAATGTGTTAATGAATACGGGAAGCAGACTTTTATGCTCTATCCTTGGATTCCTCATCTTGTTGTGTTGGGATATAACTTAGACAAAATAGTTTAACTCCTAAACAATACACTTAACAACGAGAAAAGTAACTTAGAAGATTAATGCGGAAGACATTAAGAAGTTACTGCGGAAGACAAGTTAGTGCGGCTGTTTAACCAAGTTACTACTGATCCTAGAGTTGCTACGGAAGAAGTCAAGTTGATGCGGTCATACCAAGTTACTACGGAAGACCAACTTGCCGTGCAAGAATAATCTAATTGATAGAGTTATAATTAGATTATGTTTCCTTTTGTATTTAGATTATGTTTCCTTCTAGATAACAATAGATGTAGAATTCTAGTTTATCTAGAACTAGCCTCAAGGTCTATAAATATAGATCCTTGTAGAATAGAAGAAACACGTTGTATTGATATTAAGAGTTAATACAATTGAGGCTTACAATTCGACAATATTATTGTTTGTTATTATTATCATTATTCTTACGATATTATATTGTTCAATAACTCGTAAATATTGAAGTGTTCATCCGCTGCTGAACTTCTTCAATAGATCAAGATCTTAACGAAGGGAAACTATTAGTTTACATTAGCTAAACCGATCCTGACAAGTGGTATCAGAGCACAGGAGGAGCTTTAGATCCATTGATCAACGAGTTGATAATCCTCATACGCCAGAATCACAAAGAACATCATGACTGAAGTTGCAATCGGCAAAGTTCCCGTTCTGAACAGCAACGAATTCGACTTATGGAAGCTACGAATCAAGCAACACATCCTATTATCCGACTATAAAGTTTGGGATGTGATCATCAACGACAACAAGCATGGTACTAATCAAGGAGCTGATGGACAGCCTAGCATTCTTACTCGACCAACGTTGTCTGACCTGGAAAGAAGAGAAAAACAAACGGAAATCAAGGCTCTCAGTATTCTTTTAATCGCCATCCCCAACGAATACCAATCACAATTCGAAGAATATCAAGATGCAAAATCTCTATGGGAAGCGTTGGAGAAAAGATTCAGCGGAACAAAGAATACAAAGAAGAACAAGAAAGCTCTTCTTAAACAGGAATACGAAAACTTCAATTCTCTGAATGGCGAAAGAATGACTCAGACGTTCGATCGATACAAAAAGCTCACAGGAGAGATGATCAGCGCAGGAATTAAGTATGAGAAAGATGATCTCAATCGAAAGTTCATAAGAGCTCTAAGTAAGGAATGGAAAATATACACTGTTTCCTATAGACAATGAGACACATTAGAAGAACTGGAACTGGATGATCTTTACAACGACTTAAGAGTATTTGAGGCAGAAGTGGAAGCAGAAAAATCTAGCAATAACAGCCGTAGTATTACCAATGTTAATACTGCCCTTGTTACAACTTCTGGCTGACCCAAACATGAAAGTGGAGAAGAGATTTCGTTTGAAGCTTTTATCTCACAAATCTCAAATCTCACAAGTGAAGACGTAAAGCAGATACATCAAGACGACTGGGAAGAGATAGACTTAATGTGGCAATCTGCCATGCTGGCTTTACGTGCAAGAAGATTTGTAAATAGAACAGGGAGAAGGTTCAATCCAAGAAACAATGACCGAATTACTTTCGATAAAAGGAAGGTGAAGTGCTATGACTGTAATGAACCTGGTCATTTTGCTAGGGAATGCCCAAACAAATCGAACAAGTCAAAACCTAACAATCCACGAACCACTCAAGACAACAATCAGAGTGCACTTATGTCATAGGACATATTTGGATACGATTGGAATGACTTAGCCGAAGAAACAAGTCAAAACAGGGCTCTAATTTCTAAGGAACAAAATCATGTTCACGTGGAAGATATTACTAATGTTCACCATGCATGCATAGCAGTAGTAATAGATGCTGCGGACACTGTTTCTACGGAGGATTCAGTTACTACGGAACTAGTTTATACTGATCTGGAAATCTCCGAAATTGGCAACAACGTTCTTGGATATGACTGGAATGATGATGATCAAGGAGCAACTCAAGACGATGCTCTAATGGCTATTGACTCATCCTCAACAAATCCTGAAACTCCATCTCTCATGGCCGAGGTAAATTCTAAACTATGTACTTCTGAGTGTAAAGCTATAATTGTTAAATATAAAAATCATAATCAATTAATGAGTGATTCGATTATAATCTTAGAAGAACAAAGACGGTCAGCTGCTAGGGTAATTGATAACTTAGAAAACCAAATTAAGTCACACAAAATAAATGAACAAAGTTATCAAGAGAAAATTAGCTTAGTGGAATGGCAAAGAGAGGATTTACTAGTTAAACTTAAGATGGCTAGGGAAGAAATCAAAAGATTAGAACAAGAACATGATAAAGTTGAGTTAGATGTAGGGAAATTAGAACATGCTTCAAAATCAGTGAATGACCTAATCCAACATCAAATTCATGGAAAGGTAAAAGCTGGTTTAGGTTACAAAGAAGTTGCCCCTCCATTTAACCAAAACTATATCCCTCCATCCATAGATGAACCTAGGATTCCCATCTCTCAGACACCTCCAAAGGAATCATTCAATGTTGATCCAATCAACTATGATGAAGTTCTAATTGAGGACTTAGTTGAGGAGAATAAGCTTAATATTGTGAAAAACAAGGATATTCCTTTGGAAAATCACTTACTCACAATAGAAGGTATCACTCAACATTCTTCACAAAGTCTAGTGTCTATGCCCCCTAATGACCTCATCAAGAAGGTTAAAACTCTCAATGAAAGCCCAACCAAAACAGCCCCTAAGGAAAACGAAAAGACTTGGAAACATATAGGTAAAAGAGGAAACCAACGAAATATGAACCAAGTAAAAGCTCAAAAGGGTGAGAGTGTCAAAAGTCCAGGGAATGGATGTTTTATATGTGGTAAAACAAATCACTATGCAAAAATTTGTTATCACAATCCTCAAAATCAATTGCAAGTGATTCAAAAACCACATCATGGGTTGGGATATACAAGAAAGGTTGCACATAAAAACAAGTCCATGAACAATAGTAACAAAACAAATCACGCAAATCATAACTTTGTTACTATGAAGTCAGGAAGAAATAGTGTGAACAAAGGTAACGTATTTTCTAACAATAAGAATAGAGTTCCTACTGCCAGACAAAAGTTTGTTTCTACTGCAAAACTTAATACGGTAAAATATAATGGTGTTAATACTGCTCGTATTAATACTGTGAAAAATAACCGTGTTAATACTGCTTGTGTTGATACTGCCAAAGGTAACTTAGTTACTACGGCTCCTATCAACACTAAGAAACAAAGGCATGTCAAACCAGTATCTGTTCCTATTGTTAAATCAAAACATGTTAACACTAAAATTGTTTCAAAAGCTAAAACATTCAAACAAGTGTGGCAACCAAAGATCCAAGTAACTCAACCACCTATCCCTATTGATTTTTCAAAACTAGTCCAAAGGAAGGTGAGTTACTTTGATGAAATGGGCAAACCCAAGTCAACTTTGGCTTGGGTTCCCACCAGAAACTAACTTCTATCGTTTATGTGCAGGTTCAGCCAACCAAAGAAAGTGAGAGCAGTTGGCATGTAGATAGTAGCTGTTCCAGGCACATGACGGGCAACATGTCATGTCTTCAGGACTTTGAAAAGTTCAATGGAGGATATGTTGCGTTTGGAGGAAATCCAAAAGGAGGAAGAATTTCTGGGAAAGGAACAATAAGCAATGGTACACTACACTTCAAAGATGTGTACTATGTGCAACAGCTTCAATACAATTTGTTGAGTGTCTCTCAAGTCTGTGATGAGAAACACACAACCATCTTCACTGCATCAGAATGCATCATTATGAAGCCTGGGTATGTCATAGATGAGAGTATGATCTTACTCAGAACACCAAGGAGAGACAATGTCTATTGTCTTGACATGTCAAAGGTTCAACTCAACTCATCTGAAGCATGCTTTCTCTCAAAAGCTACCTTAGATGAATCCACCTTATGGCATAGGAGGATGTGCCACATGAACCTGAAGAACATCAATAAACTAGTTAAATCTAGTTTGGTTAGAGGTCTCCCTAACAAGCAGTTCAATCTTGAGGACAACTGCTTAGCATGCTTGAAGGGCAAGCAACACAAGTCTTCTCACAAGACAAAGGAGATCAACACTAACAACACACCTTTACATTTACTTCACATGGATCTATTTGGTCCTACCAATGTAAAGAGCATTGCAAAGAAGTCATATTGCCTTGTCATCACTGATGACTTTTCAAGATACACATGGGTGTACTTTCTTAGTACCAAGGATGAAACAAGTCAGTTACTCATCACATTCATCACCAAGATTGAACATCAAATTAATCTCAAAGTCAAGAAAATTCGATGTGATAATGGTACGGAATTCAAGAACCAAGTGATGAATGACTTCTGTGACAAGAAAGGAATAGAGAGGCAATTCAGTGCTGCTAGAACTCCTCAACAAAATGGAGTAGCTGAACGAAGAAATAGGACATTGATTGAAGCAGCTAGAAGCATGTTGGCTGACTCCAACCTACCCATCTTTTTCTGGGCAGAAGCAGTTAACACTGCCTGCTATGTTCAGAATAGGGTTCTTCTAGTCAAGTCTCACAACAAAACTCCATATGAACTCCTCCACAAGAGACAACCTTTGATCAGTTTCTTACGCGCATTTGGATGTCCATGTACAGTCTTAAATTCTAAAGACTATCTTGGTAAGTTTGAGAGCAAAGCTGATGAAGGAACTTTCGTTGGATACTCTTCACAAAGTAAGGAATATCGTGTTTTCAATCACAAAACCAAGATAATTGAAGAAAGCTCCAACGTGACCTTCAATGAACATACTTACACCAAGAAGGGTCAAGGACCAGATTGGGTTTTTGATTTGGATGCATTAACCAAATCGTTGAACTCTAATTTTGAGTTTCCATCTTCTTCAGTTACTACGGATCATGTTACTACGGAACACTCAGTTCCTACGGATCATCCTACTACGGAGCCAGTTACTACGACTCCTATCATTGGTACTGCTCGATTAGATGTTATGGAGTACATCAATCTCCCTGTTTCTACGGAGGATCCCATTCAACTTTTTGATCCCATATCCCCAGATGAAACAGAAGATCCTTCTCATGACCCTACACATGAAGTTGAAGCAACTACTAAGGATGATACAACACGCCCCAATGGCATTCCACACTTAGTACAAGAAGATGAAAATGGAGTTGAACATATTGTCACTGAAGAATATGAGCCATACACAACTGATATACCATCTTCAGTTACTACTCCTCCATCTACTGCTTACTATCCAACCAATGATATGCCCGATTTGAATGACACAAACTTAGGCTCTGAATTAAGGATTGAGAAGATCCCATCTTCTCGTATTGCAAAGAACCACCCACCTTCTCAAATCATTGGTGATTTTGACCTCTCAATAGAGACTAGAAGTCAAACCAAGTCCAAGAAGGATCCTGTGAAAGCTCTTCTCAAAACATGTCTATTTGCCTGCTTTCTTTCTCAAATGGAACCAAAGAAAATCCAAGAGGCATTACTGGATCCACATTGGATAGAGGCATGTCAGGCTGAGCTACTACAATTCAAGATTCAAGGAGTATGGGAATTAGTGGAAGTCCCATATGGCAAGAAGGTGATAGGTACAAGATGGATCTTCAGAAACAAGAAGGATGAACGAGGCATTGTGGTCAAGAATAAAGCAAGACTGGTTGCACAAGGATACACACAAGAAGAGGGAATTGACTATGAAGAGGTCTTTGCTCCAGTGGCTAGGATTGAAGCCATTCGACTATTTCTAGCCTTTGCTTCATTCATGGGTTTCAAAGTTTATCAAATGGATGTCAAGAGTGCATTTCTCTATGGTGTATTTGAGGAAGAGGTGTATGTCAAACAGCCCCCTGGCTTTGAGGACCCTCAACATCCTCACAAGGTGTACAAATTGATAAAAGCTCTCTATGGGCTTCATCAAGCACCAAGGGCTTGGTATGACACCCTTTCTGACTACCTTTTACAAAACAATTTTCAAAGAGGTACAATTGAAAAGACACTATTCTTCAAGAAATCACACTCAGATATTCTTCTTGTTCAAATATACGTTGATGACATCATCTTTGGCTCTACCAAAGATACTTTGTGCAAAGAGTTTGAAGAACTAATGCAAACTAAGTTTCAAATGAGTTCCATGGGAGAACTTACTTTCTTCTTGGGTCTACAAGTCAAGCAAAAGAAGGATGGCCTATTTATAAGCCAATCCAAGTATGTCAAGGACATTCTAACCAAATTTGGCCTCATGGATGCCAAGGTTGCAAGCACTCCTGTTGAAACTCACAAACAACTGACGGCTGATCTTGAGGGGGAGGATGTGGATATACATAATTATAGATCAATGATTGGCTCATTAATGTATCTCACAGCTTCAAGACCAGACATCATGTTTGGAGTTTGTGTTTGTGCAAGATATCAAACAAGGACCAAGATGTCACACCTTATTGCAGTCAAGAGAATCTTTCGTTACCTAAAGGGCAAGCCTAACTTAGGCTTATGGTATCCCAAAGACTCTCCTTTTGATTTAATTGCTTATACTGACAGTGACTATGGTGGTGAAAACTTAGACAGGAAATCAACAACTGGAGGATGCCAATTTATTGGTTCAAGACTGGTGTCATGGCAATGCAAGAAGCAAACAACGGTGTCCACCTCTTCCACAGAAGTTGAATACATTGCCGCTGCTAGTTGTTGTGCACAAGTGCTATGGATACAAAATCAAATGATGGATTATGGATATTCATTCATGAACACACCAATTCACATTGACAACCAAAGCACTATTAGCATCATCAACAATCCAGTCAAGCACTCCAAGACAAAGCATATAGAGATACGCTACCACTTCATAAGAGATACGGCAAGTCCAGTTAATACGGCTCGTGTACCACTACTACGGACATTAATCAACTTACTACGGATATTATTTGTTAATACTGCAAATTACCGTATTAAAAGGTTTCTTAAACAATAAGTATTCCTTAATTAATGGTGATTTGACAAGACCAAATACAACTTGAAAATAACTTTTACACGTGGCACTTGACTATTGGACCTAATTTTTAAACTTCCGGCGGGAGGTACAACTACAATTGACACATGGTAACCTCCAATTGGACCTTTGATTTTAATCATAACCCGCGTCAAATCCAATCGTCAAGTTGTTACCTTTTGTAACCGTACAAATAGGGATTCTTTGAACCGTTTTATATACTTACCTTTCTTAAGAACCCTAAAGTGTCTAAAAAGTTACCGTTGTAAACAAAATCATCAAAATTTTCGTTCCATCTTTGCTAAATCCAGTTTCTAATTGTTCATCATACTTTGAATCTTTTTAATAAACAATTAACAATGGCAGAATTACAGTTTCAAAAAACCCACAATATGGTGGCGTTCTTGACCAAAATTGATGACAATGCTGATTTCCACCCAATAATCGATTTCTTGAATCGCTCCAAGATTAAAACGGCGCTCACCATCAATCCAGAAATCAACGAAACACACATCAAGGAATTTTGGACCTCCGTTGAACTCAATCTTGAGGGGGTGGTCCCTGTTATCAATGTCGTTGTGGATGGCAAAGATATAAGCATTTCAGAGACAACAGTGCGCAGACACTTACAACTGCGTGATGAGGCAGGTATAACTCAGCTCTCTGATACAATCATTGTTGAAAATTTTGAAAAATTGGGATACCAGGGGGACCTAAACATTTCAACCTTACATAAGGCAAAACTGTCCCCCCAATGGAAATTTTTGTTGCATACTTTGCAACAATGTATATCCCAAAAGAGGACAGGATGGCATGAAGGTAGCTCCTCTCTAGCTAGTAGCTACTGCCATGGTATGTTTGGCCACAAACCGAACATACAACTTTTCAAACTTAATTTTTGAGGGAATGAAGTGGAACCTTCTTAACATAAAGCACAAATTTTTAATGTATCCACGATTTCTCCAACAAATTTTTAATTGTGAACTTAAAGATCTTACTAGATCTGAAAACGTTTTCTTTTCTCATGCACACACAAAGAAAGTTTTTACAAACATGAGAACAGTTAATAAGGGAAGCTCTTCTAATGTGACACCATTGTTCTCTACAATGATGGTGATAACAGTTCCTCCAGCTGAAGGACAAGTGACTGCACCTCTGTCCCAACCACCAGCTACTACCAGTACTACTGCAATATCTGTTGGCACTAGTGTCATATCTGTAGCAGGTACTGAGGTTGTCATCCCTGAGGTTACAACTGCAGTCTCTACTGTAAGTGTACCTCCAGTTGCTACTGTGAGTTTTACTCCAGTTGCTACTGCACCAATTACTATTTCTGTAACTGCCCCCATAGTTTCAACACCTCACAAACCATCCAAAGCTGCTCCCAAAAGAACCAAGAGGGTTACTCATCCTCTGGTGTCTCAAACTATCCCCCATACTCACACTCAAATATCATTTCCTGAAACATCTTCAGGAATGACACCGTCTTTAGGGGAAAACATTGAGCATACCCCCTTGCTCACTTAGTTGGTCCATCAGGAGGGGGGTGACCATGTGGAGAGGGCTGATACTACTGCAGCATTCACTTCTCATAGTGAAGCTCAGGACAATATCAACATATTTAAGACCCAAACCACGGCAACACTAACCATTGATGAGGACTTGTTCTCATTATTGGAAGGTGGTCCCTGGCGCCAAGAGACCATGGGAGAGATACTTGTTCCTGCTAGGCAGGAGAGTTTCTCTATTCCCTATGATCAACCACCTGTTGGTACTCAACAGGAAAGGGGTGAGGGTAGCTATGTTCAAAACTTGGAATTGATGGATTTGTACCGAAACATAATGGTAAAGGTGGAAAAAACAAGGTGAAAACACTGGCCACATTAACATCTTTGGTGCAACAGTTGCTGGCTCAACAGGCTTTATTATCAGCCCAGCTATTGCCCAAAAGAATCACCACACGCAGTTTTGGAACTTCACCCAGACCATCAAGCTCTTCATCTACTGATGACTCTCCTCCAGCTGAAAAAAAGGGGAGAAGAAAGATATACACACATTTTATCATCTGAAGAGCAGGGGTGAAGAAAAGAAGAAGTGAAGAAACAGAAACTGTCATTACTGCAACCTCCCAACAATCTGAATACATGGAGATTGATAGTGTACTTAAGGGGGAGACAGAGACTGAAAACATGGTGGTGGATGAAGAAGGGGAGAAAATGGTGATAGATGCATCACCTGAAAAGGAACAAATGGGTTGAGGGGGAGCAGATGATTGAAGAAACAGTAGAGGGGAAGCAAATGGTTGAAGAAACAGTAGAAGGGGAGCAACAAATGGAAATAGAAGTTGAAGATACAGCAATTTCTACCAACCCTGAAGTTACTACTGACCCCATGGTTACTACGGATACAGTTGCTGCGGATCCAATTGCTGCGGATCCAGTTGCTACGGATCCAGTTACTACGGACCCCATTACTACGGATGCTGAAATGGTTCCTGCGGATACCATTACTATTGTCAGCAGTCCAGTTGCTGCGGATACTCAACCACACTTTTTCACAGCCACTCCTCCAACCTTTCAAGCTATTCCTTCTGAAGCTACAACACTTACAACCACAACATCTGAAGCTCTTGTTCCTACCTTTGATCAACAAGTTGCTGCGGATAAGCTAATCCATCAAGAAATGACAAGAGCAACACTGAGTCCACTTTAGCATCACAACTTGTCAAGATCAAAGAAGACAAGCAGAAACAAGAAAGGAGAGAGCAGAAGCTGAAAGAAAGAAAATGATAGTTGCATCAGTTGCTAGGCAAAGAGCAGCAGCAGCTGTTGATGCTCAATCCACAGCAGGTTCACTTACTTTGCCTGAACAACAAGCTAGTGTTTCTGTGTCTACAGGTAGATGGGGTTACATTACTGTGAGCGGAAAGCTACAAAGAGTCAACCTTGATGATCCAGAACACAAAGATAAAGGCAAGGTGATAGTTGTGGAGAAATCAAAGGAAGAAAAGAAGGAAGAGGAAAGGCTCGCAAGAGAGAAGGCTTGCAGCGAGAAAGAGATCATAAAAATCTGCTAGCAGAGGAGGAAAGGGAAAAACTTAAACAAGAGTTAGCCAATGTTGAGTTCTTGAAAAATCTGGGCTGCTGAAGATGAACAGGCTGAAAGAGAAAGGCAAAGAAAATAGCTGAGGAGGATGAATGAATCAATCATCTACTCCATCTGAAAAGAAAGGCTAAAGAAGATTGCTGAGGAGGATGCAATCGTGCTCAAGAAATGGCAAATGAAGAGATTCTGAATGATCTTTATCTTCAAGGTCTAGAAAGAGCTGATGCTGAACTTGCCATGAAAATGCTTGAGGAAGATAAACTCATTCTTCAAAAGCAAGCCAAGCCAAACCAAGCCAAGCCTGAGAAGAAGAAAGTATCTGAATCCACAAAGGCCAAGCTAGCTGAAGATAGGCAGAAATTCACCTCTATCTCAAGACTAAAGGGTACAGTGGTAGGTCTTTAGGACCTATGAAGATGGCTAGTATTTTGGAAACTAGTGGAGAAGGAGAAGAAAATGACTCCAAGAGGAAAGCTGCTCTTGCCAGAATTCAAGAAAAGAAGAAGCAAGACATGGAGAAGGCATGAAGCTGCTCTTGAAACTGGAAGGAAAATTGTCCATGAGCAAGAACCTGTTAGTACTGCTCCTGCTACTGAACCTATTGAGAAGCAAAAAGGAAGAAGCTAGCATCCAAAGAGTACATGGTCTAGCTAAGAAACAAAGAGTAGAAACTTCTACTGCTTCAAGTGCCTCTCAAGAAAATCCTAACATTCCATTTATGAATGTTACACAAGAACCTGTTAGTATGGAAAGAACAAGCTCCTCAAGCAGATTATTCTTATATATAATCATGAAGAAGGACTAAGGTTTACTCCATTAGCTGTGAAGCCTCCTATGATCATCGACTGGACAATTCATTAGTGGGAAAATGGGAACTGAATATGAAGTTACAGACAAGATAAATCAAAGAAAATGCTCCCAGCCTTCCATCAAGGTGATAAGAATTTCGCCAGAGATGCTTAGAGAGAATGTACCAAATAGGCAAGTTAAATATTCTCATAGAAGAGGAGAATGCTCAGGTATAGATCTTGCAATGGATTGTCTATGTGGTTTGTTTGAACCAGGATATGTGAAGAAGAGTTCAGTGTTCAAAAATCCAATAGTCAGATGGTTTGTGTATGAACGAAGTGGTGTCTATCACTAGTAGAAAGAAGGGAGCCA
>CAJVGC010000060.1:44988134-45034390 GCA_910822075.1 Senecio squalidus | reverse complement strand
AGAAGGATGGCCTATTATAAGCCAATCCAAGTATGTCAAGGACATTCTAACCAAATTTGGCCTCATGGATGCCAAGGTTGCAAGCACTCCTGTTGAAACTCACAAACAAGACGGCTGATCTTGAGGGGGAGGATGTGTGATATACATAATTATAGATCAATTATGGCTCATTAATGTACTCACAGCTTCAAGACCAGACATCATGTTTGGAGTTTGTGTTTGTGCAAGATATCAAACAAGGACCAAGATGTCACCCTTATTGCAGTCAAGAGAATCTTTCGTTACCTAAAGGGCAACCTAACTTAGGCTTATGTATCCCAAAGACTCTCCTTTGATTTAATTGGCTTATACTGACAGAGTGACTATGGTGGTGAAAAACTTAGACAGGAATCAACAACTGGAGGATGCCAATTTATTGGTTCAAGAACTGGTGTCTGGCAATGCCAAGAAGCAAACAACGGTGTCACCCTCTTCCACAGAAAGAAGTTGAATACATTGCCGCTGCTAGTTGTTGTGCAC
This sequence comes from Senecio squalidus, assembly GCA_910822075.1. Lineage (NCBI taxonomy): Eukaryota > Viridiplantae > Streptophyta > Magnoliopsida > Asterales > Asteraceae > Senecio > Senecio squalidus. Next base: position 45,033,871 of record CAJVGC010000060.1, on the reverse strand, counting down.
AAGTGCTATGGATACAAAATCAAATGATGGTTATGGCTATTCATTCATGAACACACCATTCACATTGACAACCCAAGCACTATTAGCATCATCAAACAATCCAGTCAAGCACTCCAAGACAAAGCATAATAGCGATACGCTACACTTCATAAGAGAACGGCAATCCAGTTAATACGGCTCGTGTACACTACTACGGACATTAATCAAACTACTACGGATATTATTTTGTTAATACTGCAAATTACCGTATTAAAAGGTTTCTTAAACAATAAGTATTCCTTAATTAATGGTGATTTGACAAGACCAAATACAACGCACTTGACTATTGGACCTAATTTTTAAACTTCCAGGCGGGAGGTACAACTACAATTGACACATGGTAACCTCCAATTGGACCTTTGATTTTAATCATAACCCGCGTCAAATCCAATCGTCAAGTTGTTACCTTTTGTAACCGTACAAATAGGGATTCTTTGAACCGTTTTATTTACTTACCTTTCTTAAGAACCCTAAATTGTCTAAAAAGTTACCGTTGTAAACAAAATCTTCAAAATTTTCGTTTCATCTTTGCTAAATCCAGTGTCTAGTTGTTCATCATACTTTGAATCTTTTTAATAAACAATTAACAATGGCAGAATTACAGTTTCACAAAACCCACAATATGGTGGCGTTCTTGACCAAACTTGATGACAATGCTGATTTCCACCCAATAATCGATTTCTTGAATCGCTCCAAGATTAAAACGGCGCTAACAATTAATCCAGAAATCAACGAAACACACATCAAGGATTTTTGGACCTCCGTTGAACTCAATCTTGAGGGGGTGGTCCTTGTTATCAATGTCGTTGTGGATGGCAAAGATATAAGCATTTCAGAGACAACAGTGCGCAGACACTTACAACTGCGTGATGAGGCAGGTATAACTCAGCTCTCTGATGAAATTATTGTTGAAAATTTTGAAAAATTGGGATACCAGGGGGACCTAAACATTTCAACCTTTCATAAGGCAAAACTGTCCCCCCAATGGAAATTTCTGTTGCATACTTTGCAACAATGTATATCCCAAAAGAGGACAGGATGGCATGAAGGTAGCTCCTCTCTAGCTAGTAGCTACTGCCATGGTATGTTTGGCCACAAACCGAACATACAACTTTTCAAACTTAATTTTTGAGGGAATGAAGTGGAACCTTCTTAACATAAAGCACAAATTTTTAATGTATCCACGATTTCTCCAACAAATTTTTAATTGTGAACTTAAAGATCTTACTAGATCTGAAAACGTTTTCTTTTCTCATGCACACACAAAGAAAGTTTTTACAAACATGAGAACAGTTAATAAGGGAAGCTCTTCTAATGTGACACCATTGTTCTCTACAATGATGGTGATAACAGTTCCTCCAGCTGAAGGACAAGTGACTGCACCTCTGTCCCAACCACCAGCTACTACCAGTACTACTGCAATATCTGTTGGCACTAGTGTCATATCTGTAGCAGGTACTGAGGTTGTCATCCCTGAGGTTACAACTGCAGTCTCTACTGTAAGTGTACCTCCAGTTGCTACTGTGAGTTTTACTCCAGTTGCTACTGCACCAATTACTATTTCTGTAACTGCCCCCACAGTTTCAACACCTCACAAACCATCCAAAGCTGCTCCCAAAAGAACCAAGAGGGTTACTCATCCTCTGGTGTCTCAAACTATCCCCCATACTCACACTCAAATATCATTTCCTGAAACATCTTCAGGAATGACACCGTCTTTAGGGGAAAACATTGAGCATACCCCCTTGCTCACTTAGTTGGTCCATCAGGAGGGGGGTGACCATTGAAAGAGGGCTGATACTACTGCAGCATTCACTTCTCATAGTGAAGCTCAGGACAATATCAACATATTTAAGACCCAAACCACGGCAACACTAACCATTGATGAGGACTTGTTCTCATTATTGGAAGGTGGTCCCTGGCGCCAAGAGACCATGGGAGAGATACTTGTTCCTGCTAGGCAGGAGAGTTTCTCTATTCCCTATGATCAACCACCTGTTGGTACTCAACAGGAAAGGGGTGAGGGTAGCTATGTTCAAAACTTGGAATTGATGGATTTGTACCGAAACATAATGGTAAAGGTGGAAAAACAAGGTGAAACACTGGCCACATTAACATCTTTGGTGCAACAGTTGCTGGCTCAACAGGCTTTATTATCAGCCCAGCTATTGCCCAAAAGAATCACCACACGCAGTTTTGGAACTTCACCCAGACCATCAAGCTCTTCATCTACTGATGACTCTCCTCCAGCTGAAAAAAAGGGGGAGAAAGAATATACACACATTTTATCATCTGAAGAGCAGGGGTGAAGAAAAGAAGAGTGAAGAAACAGAAACTGTCATTACTGCAACCTCCCAACAATCTGAATACATGGAGATTGATAGTGTACTTAAGGGGGAGACAGAGACTGAAAACATGGTGGTGGATGAAGAAGGGGAGAAAATGGTGATAGATGCATCACCTGAAAAGGAACAAATGGTTGAGGGGGAGCAGATGATTGAAGAAACAGTAGAGGGGAAGCAAATGGTTGAAGAAACAGTAGAAGGGGAGCAACAAATGGAAATAGAAGTTGAAGATACAGCAATTTCTACCAACCCTAAAGTTCCTACTGATCCCATGGTTACTACGGATACAGTTGCTGCGGATCCAATTGCTGCGGATCTAGTTGCTACGGACCCCATTACTACGGATGCTGAAATGGTTCCTGCGGATACCATTACTACTGTCAGCAGTCCAGTTGCTGCGGATACTCAACCACACTTGTTCACAGCCACTCCTCCAACCTTTCAAGCTATTCCTTCTGAAGCTACAACACCTACAACCACAACATCTGAAGCTCTTGTTCCTACCTTTGATCAACAAGTTGCTGCGGATAAGCTAATCCATCAAGAAATGACAAGAGCAACACTTATGTCTGATGAGTCCACTTTAGCATCACAACTTGTCAAGATCAAAGAAGACAAGCAGAAACAAGAAAAGGAGAGAGCAGAAGCTGAAAGAAAGAAAATGATAGTTGCATCAGTTGCTAGGCAAAGAGCAGCAGCAGCTGTTGATGCTCAATCCACAACAGGTTCACTTACTTTGCCTGAACAACAAGCTAGTGTTTCTGTGTCTACAGGTAGATGGGGTTACATTACTGTGAGCGGAAAGCTACAAAGAGTCAACCTTGATGATCCAGAACACAAAGATAAAGGCAAGGTGATAGTTGTGGAGAAATCAAAGGAAGAAAAGAAGGAAGAGGAAAGGCTTGCAAGAGAGAAGGCTGCAGCAGAAAGAGATCATAAAAATCTGCTAGCAGAGGAGGAAAGGGAAAAACTTAAACAAGAGTTAGCCAATGTTGAGTTCTTGAAAAATCTGGCTGCTGAAGATGAACAGGCTGAAAGAGAAAGGCAAAAGAAAATAGCTGAGGAGGATGAAATTCATGCAAGACTGAATCAATCATCTACTCCATCTGAAAAAGAAAGGCTAAAGAAGATTGCTGAGGAGGATGCAATTCGTGCTCAAGAAATGGCAAATGAAGAGATTCTGAATGATCTTTATCTTCAAGGTCTAGAAAGAGCTGATGCTGAACTTGCCATGAAAATGCTTGAGGAAGATAAACTCATTCTTCAAAAGCAAGCCAAAGCCAAAACCAAAGCCAAGCCTGAGAAGAAGAAAGTATCTGAATCCACAAAGGCCAAGCTAGCTGAAGATAGGCAGAAATTCACCTCTTATCTCAAGACTAAAGGGTACAGTGGTAGGTCTTTAGGACCTATGAAGATGGTTAGTATTTTGGAACTAGTGGAGAAGGAGAAGAAAAATGACTCCAAGAGGAAAGCTGCTCTTGCCAGAATTCAAGAAAAGAAGAAGCAAGACATGGAGAAGGCCATGAAAGCTGCTCTTGAAACTGGAAGGAAAATTGTCCATGAGCAAGAACCTGTTAGTACTGCTCCTGCTACGGATGAACCTATTGAGAAGCAAAAAAGGAAGAAGCTAGCATCCAAAAGAGTACATGGTCTAGCTAAGAAACAAAGAGTAGAAACTTCTACTGCTTCAAGTGCCTCTCAAGAAAATCCTAACATTCCATTTATGAATGTTACACAAGAACCTGTTAGTATGGAAGAACAAGCTCCTCAAGCAGATTATTCTTCATATATTAATCATGAAGAAGGACTAAGGTTTACTCCATTAGCTGTGAAGCCTCCTATGATCATCGACTGGAAATTCATTGGTGGGAAAATGGGAACTGAATATGAAGTTACAAGACAAGATAAATCAAAGAAAATGCTCCTAGCCTTCCATCAAGTGATAAGAGATTTCGCCAGAGATGACTTAGAGAGAATGTACCAAATAGGCAAAGTTAAATATTCTCATAGAAGAGGAGAATGCTCAGGTATAGATCTTGCAATGGATTGTCTATGTGGTTTGTTTGAACCAGGATATGTGAAGAAGAGTTCAGTGTTCAAAAAGGGAGGTCCATTGAATCCAATAGTCAGATGGTTTGTGTATGAACGAAGTGGTGTCTACTCACTAGTAAGAAAGAAGGGAGCCATGGAGTTTTACTTGGTGGATAAAAGGTATCCACATGACTTGAAGACTTTGGAAGAAATGATCCAAGTCAAGCTAAATGGACTTCATGATTCAAGAATAGCACATGAACTTATTTGGAGAATTCTGGAACAAATCATAGACGAGAAAACAAAAGGAAAGGATTCTGATTGGCATGACAAGGAAGAACGAAGAAAGATGTAATTAACTTGAAGTAGTTAAACTTGTTTTGTAATGAAGTAGTTAACACGGTTGAAGCATTGAAACTTGTACTTTTGATTAGTTATAAAAGTTCAAGGTTAGGGGGAGATTGTTGGGATATAACTTAGACAAAATAGTTTAACTCCTAAACAATACACTTAACAACGAGAAAAGTAACTTAGAAGATTAATGCGGAAGACATTAAGAAGTTACTGCGGAAGACAAGTTAGTGCGGCTGTTCAACCAAGTTACTACTGATCCTAGAGTTGCTACGGAAGAAGTCAAGTTGATGCGGTCATACCAAGTTACTACGGAAGACCAACTTGCCGTGCAAGAATAATCTAATTGATAGAGTTACAATTAGATTATGTTTCCTTTTGTATTTAGATTATGTTTCCTTCTAGATAACAATAGATGTAGAATTCTAGTTTATCTAGAACTAGCCTCAAGGTCTATAAATATAGATCCTTGTAGAATAGAAGAAACACGTTGTATTGATATTAAGAGTTAATACAATTGAGGCTTACAATTCGACAATATTATTGTTTGTTATTATTATCATTATTCTTACGATATTATATTGTTCGATAACTCGTAAATATTGAAGTGTTCATCAGCTACTGAACTTCTTCAATAGATCAAGATCTTAACGAAGGGAAACTATTAGTTTACATTAGCTAAACCGATCCTGACAAGTTGCAGTACTGGAATGACGTTCTTATCCTTGGATTCCTCATCTAGTTGCCGTACTGGAATGACGTTCTTCTTACTTTCGGATTTCTATTCTACCGTACATGACGCTCTCGTGGAACTTTCGTGCAGATTTGAAGAGGTAAAGTTGAAGACTCGCTTGCCCTATTTTGAAGACGGTGCTATATTTTTCGCTTATCTCGATCTCTATATCCTTGAACCCTTTTTCAATCATTATTATATTATCACAACATCGATATACGTTTCTACTCAACAAATTGTTTAAACCAGATACTAAGATATTGTATCTATCCTTTCGGTTGCTTCATTGTTTCAAAATTCGAGGAGAAGTATTAATTCTCGCCACATTCTTTCGTAAGGATTCTCGTATTGAAACTCGGAGATAAACATTCTAATCGGTAACAAATTTATGTCTCATGAGCAAAACGTCTATTTTTCTCCTATCTCTGTTTGTTTTCAAATTTTGGTTCCTTCTACAAAATTGTTCAAATGTCGAAATCTAACTACCATACGGAAATTAGACCCCGAAACATTTTCACGATTTATACTAATCTACTCAAATGAAATTGTTGTCTAAACGTTCTTTCTCGAGCACCACTTTAAACTCTATTATTTAATCTCGAGCTGGTCAGAATTAACTCACCTAAACTCGTGTTCTCTCAAGCTATGGATGGAAGTGATTACGAAGCTATACGACATGCCCTCAAATCTGGATTATTCTATCCCTTTTTCATAATCACTTTTATTCGTGAAAATCACTCAAGCCGAAACTAGTTCCTGATGATGCGAACGTATCGTTTTCGCCCTGAAAGTTTACTCATGATGTATTCGTCTCCCCGAGGAGATAAACTATCCGATTCTAGATTTTTACCAACCATTTGATAATCAATGATCTCGAAAACATGTGAGGTTTCCACATACTACTACCGTCGATACTGGTTGAGTACATTCATAGAAAGTCAGTATTTTCTAAAACCATCTGGAGTTGTAAACTAGTTGAATTCCTTATCAGTCAATCTATGCAAACCGTTAAAACTCTTTTCTCTACTTTCTCAATCAAATCAGATGTTCTCTAAGACGATGCCTTTGTCAACTCTAACGTATTCTCAATTACTTCGAGAAATTTCCATCTACTTCACATTCGGTTGCAGAAGAAGATTTCTGCTTTGATTTATACCTATCCGGCTCCAATCTGCTTGTGACTTTCGACACGTTCTTTCGGTGAGACAAATATTTTAGAAAGAGAAGAATATGAATTCCCAAACTTCATTATATCCGATTTAGTATGCTTTAAGCATATCCCTCCTTGGTTGTATAAACAATTTTCATAAGTGTTCTACAACAGATAGCTTTCCGAGTTAAACTTTATTCTTAAACTCTTTATCATCGCAGTTCTTATCGAAACCTCGAAGTGACCTTAGATGCGACTTGAGACAGAAGACGGTAACATCTGACGACTATTTCTTCATCGCATACGATTCTCGAAACCGTCTAGAATTTTATCCTTATACGTAATCACGAGGAGAGTAACCATTATGAGTTGAAACTCAATAACTCGTACCTCATTGATACCTATACGAATTTCATTCAGTGCTAAAACCTTCAACCGAAATTGCCCTGTGCGTTAGACTTATGACATCTCGAGATAAATTGCAAGCGTATTGTACATTAAAATACTAATTCATTACATTATCCTGAGTTCGCTATTTTGATAGCTTTTCATGTCCACCTCGATGTAACTTGGAGATTTATAGATGTAAATAATACTTGAAGCGATATTCATTCCGATCTTAGTCGTTGGAGTCCTTTTAACTTATGATACTGTGCGGACGCATCCAACATGTAAACTTTTCTGTTAGTGCATTCAGATGTTTTATTGAAATCTTGCGATGAAACCAAACGTTGATATAGACTTGTGGTATTGATTCGATTTACGCACTACACAACAACCATCCTAATGAAACTCGTCTGATACAATGTTTTCTACGAACCTACTCTTATTACTTTATGTTATGATGCGGACTTGAGATATTCTTTGACGCGAGATTTCTTCCTCAACTACTAGTATTCAATCTAGCTAATTATTCAACTCTCTGATGATTCAAAGTCGTTCTAATGACTTTACTTAATCTTCGCTTTGTTCATCTTATTTGTAATTCGGTATTTCATATTCAATGATAATCACTTGCTGGTAACGATAGGAATTCTCTGGTGTCTGATCAACATAAGAGGAAACTTATTGTTATACGCGATTTGGTAAGACCTTTCAACCTCGGTATTAATTTACAAGATTGCGCATAACATTTCGCTTCCAACTCCCTTCCGTATGAGTTATGAAGTTATTTAACTCTTTTATCGATTACATGTGATTCTTTTGTGACCGGCGATTTTGTTCGTTAACCGTGACCCATGACTTCTATTGTTGAATGTGTTTCAACAATTAAGTGTTACATATCAAATTCTATAAACGATACTTAATGACGAGTTTTAAGTTATGTCTGGCCAACATAATGGAGAACTTATCGTTTACCATGTATCTACATGATTTCATACTCTCTGTTGAAATGAACTTTGTGCATTGTTATTTGATTGACCTAAGCGCTTACATAAACTACCCATGAACTGTTATGGTAATGAGAACATACATGTAGAATGTGTTTATAATTAGACGTAATTATAAATATATTCTAACGCGTATCAGTTCCAGTATCGGACGGACATTCAAACTATTCTAATTAGTGTTTAGATTCATGACACACTTCATGAGCGAATCTTGAGGATATGCTGTACCAACCCCCCCCCCCCCCCCCCCCCCCCCCCCCCCCCCCCCTCTTTATATACTCATTTCGATGATGCTTCTGTCAATAGTTATACCACTTGAATTTTGGGACGAAATTCTTATAAGTGGGGAATACTGTGACAACCGTCACTTTTCCGACTCAGGTTAGTCTAGTATGCCGTATGCTCTTACCGTGTTTACAAAAAACTTTTCTATAAAAAGATCTGTATATTTTCTTTTATGTATGATGATTACTATGCATTGTGTGTATACCTTGTTATATGATGTTACTGTATTAATTAGGTGCAATAGTTGGTCCACTAGACGAGCTCCTAGATAACTTATTGGTTAATTGCGTACTTTATATACTTTAGCACTTTACTATATTTAATGACCGTTACAAATGGAATTCGTTTTCGGGTTCAATAATTATACGTAAGGTAACTATTCAAAGGTTCCTTATATTGGATTTCGGTATAATACACTTTGGAATGTCGTCCGCTACGTGTGCATTAAACGAAAGAAAGATTGTTGGAAATTCTGGACTACACTGCGCCGCACCCAAGGCTTGGTGCGACGCAGCGGGGCAGCAACTCACACTTTTCGACTTTGATCGTTGACTCGAACCACGGTGTGTCTTGGTTAGGCTCGTGGGTGCAGTCTTCTAACCCAGGCCTGGCTTGGATTAAGGCTTTAAACACTTACTAAACCCAATAGCCTTTTAGGTTAACCAAGAACCTAAACTAAACAAAAATCTAAACCCTAATCTCCTAAACCGTCACCTTCATCCTATCCCACCTTGCAGCCATGGACTTCAGCAGCCATCATCGAATTCTTGCAGCCCCTCTCCATCTCCATCGTGGAAATTCATCTCCTAGTGTCAAGGTAATCGATTTCTAATGGCTTATTGTTGTTTTTTTAACCGAAAACCCTAGTATGGGTTATAATGGAATCGTTTTGATAACCTTCTTCTTGTAATTGATTTCCAGCAGATCCTAACCATCAAAATCTCATTCAATTCATCATCAAATCCGTGAATTCATCAAGGTATGTTGAATTGGTATCATTTTCTTTGAAATCTATTCATAACTGATTCTAAAATTTGGATTGTGCGAGTTTGTGTTGTTATTGTAGTCGGAGCTGAGATCGTGGAAGTGAAGCATTCGATTCCGCTCCTATTCAGATTATCCTCCTTCATATTCAGGTCCGAAACATCCTTTTTCGTTATTGTATTCTTCGTGGTTAAATCAACTATTCACATATAAAATTGTATTGAATTTTCTATAGTTAGATGCCTAATTATCGTTGTTTTGAGTTGAAGGTTGCAGACTGTTTTTGGTGAATCGAATAAACTCTTAAGACCTGATTTTGGACAGAGGGTTAAAGTACTCGAGATCACCTTTAAAAGGTTTTTATCCGTGCCTTAAATCGTTCACAATTTCACTTTATAATTGCTTATAAATTCGAGTTATTTCATCGTTCACTATTCCAAGTCAATTTTGTCAAAACCGTGTTAACACATAGGTTATTACAACGATTCTAAATTGTGGATATCATTTGTGTTATTACAGCCCATGATTTTCCTTTCAAGTTGGTGTTTGGTTCGTGTTAGGCACAAGAATCGTTATACGTAAGTAAATGCTCCTAACCGAACTAATTCCATTTCTTTACTAGTCTCCGTTATTAAATCTTGCCTTAGTTAAAATCTTATTTTTGGTTTGTTTATTGGTTCATATTTGACCTAGGAACAACCCTCGAGTCGTTATCAATCGAGTTTTCGGGTTGTAACGGTAATCGTGTTTCGGTGACCTAACCGTTACGACTAACGGTAACTATTCTATACTTTTCTATTCGTGTTTATTCTCGTGGTGAAGTCTTGAAATCTTATTTTCATGAACTGAATTCGGACACTTTATATTCGTACTTAATTGCGTGGTTTATTATATTATTCGTGCTTTTCGTTTTATCGTTGATCGTTTGAAATTCGTGATTCGTTGAACAATCTTGTAATTTGGACAGTTTTGGTTTTCTATTTTGTATATTTATTCATTTGTATTTTTCTCTATTTTGGCTTGGGAATTAGACTCTATTGAGTAATATTTATGTTTACCAAACACTTGTTGGAAAATTGATATATTTGACCCTTACTAGGCCTGATATCAGCTTTGCTGTGCAAAGTTTGTCCCAATTTATGCATGCACCTACATAATTACACTTTAATCTGGCCCTAAGAGTACTTATATATCTTAAAACTGCTCCTGGTCAAGGAATCCAGTTGTGTAAGTCTGATAGTGTGAAACTGTCTGTGTATGTTGATTCTGTTTGGGGAAGATGTCAGGTTTCTAGAAAGTATGTCACTGATTTTTGTGTTTATATTGGTAATTCTCTTGTTTCGTGGAAAAGTAAAAAGCAACCAACTATCTCTAGGTCTTCTGCTGAAGCAGAATATAGAGCTATGGCTGGTGCCACTTGCGAAACGTTGTGGTTAATCAATCTTTTGCATGATATGAACGTGAATGGTCTAACTCCTATAGACTTTTACTGTGATAACAAAGCCACAATGATGATAGATAACAACAATGTTTTCCATGAGCGGACAAAACATTTTGACATTGATTTACATATAGTTCGTGAAAAAGTTTGTTCCGGGGTTCTTAAATTGTTAACAATTGAGTCCGCAGAACAGCTTGCAGATGTTTTTACAAAAGGACTTCCACCAAATCAACACAAGTATTTGTGTTCGAAATTGGGGTTTTTTAATGCCTTTCAAGTTAGGACTGAGGGGGAATGTTCGAAAGATAAAACCAACGTCAGTCCTAACTTAGTTTAAACGTATTCTAACTTAAAGCGGTTTGTGCAGTTTGTATGTTGAGGGACTAAAGTTGTCAACGTCTTGAAGTTTGGTGTCAATGTTGTATTGAAAGTGAATAAGTAGAAGTAAAAGGTCATGGATGTCATTTGCTAATTGTTGGAGGATGGAAGTGTTAAATCGGTGTATAAATAGTCGCTTTAAGCCGTCAGCTTAATTCATTCACACAGTTTGTCTCTCTCTCTAGAAAGTTCACACAATTCCAAATTAGGGTTTCATTCCTAAATTAGGGTTCCATATCGTAACCCTAATTCGTATAAGTCTGAGTATAGTAGTCGTGTTATAGCAATCATTTGAGTGATTGTCTTGTTTGTATTTTGTTGATTACTGAGTATTAATAAAAGGGTTTATGGAGTTGTTTTTAGTCTGTTAGTATTCAGATTGTTATTTTCTACATCTCGTCTGAATTAGAAAAACCGTTTTTTAAATAAACAAGAATCGCGTTAGCTTTTCAAAAATGTGGTAAGTAAAGATTAACCAATTAAATAGACATGTATCTTTCTCATGAATGACCCAAAGGAAAATTAAACGGTCAATTCTTATAACAAGTCAACACCTATACATACAAAAATTTGTATCTCTTTTTGTTAGAAGCTAGTATAAATACAATCTTTAATATATAATAAAAAAGGGGCCTTAAATGCCACATGGAGAAGTAAGGTCCCTTGAATGAGTTAACTTCTTTAATTTCAACCGTTAGATCAGATTGATGATGTCATCAAAAACTATATTCACTTTACACCCTCTTACAACATATAATTACATTATTTTTTTCATTTCATCTCAACTTAAATAAAAATATAATTTTAATTATTTATAAAATCGCTCAATACCTTAATGTAATTATAGAATCTCCTAATATAAAATATCAAAACATATATATAAACGTAAAGGTGTATATGTTATTATAACTATAAACAACATGTAAAACGCAAATGTATATATGTTATTATACGTATAACATAGTCTTCTCATAATAACTTAAAATCTACATGAAATTCAATTTTATCTTTGTCCATGTTATCACCACTACAACAAAATGATTGATTTTTCACGCTTTTTAGGGCATATATACGCACTTAAAAGCGCGAAAATTTAAAAAGTTCACACTTGGTATATGCGCGAGGAATATTGGCGTAACAAAATTGTTCACACTTTTATGTGTAATTATTTTGATATAATTTTTCATGCTTTTAAGTGTGATGATTTTAAATTAATTTATAACACTTCCAAGTGTGAAGATTTGTGATTTATTATCTCATTTTTAAGTGTGAAGAATTTGGGATAAATTTATCACATTTTTAAGTGTGAGAATTTTAGATAATTTTTCACTTCTAAGTGTGAGGATTTGTGATTTATTATCACAAGTGTGAAAAATTTGGGATAAGTTTATCACATTTTTAAGTGTGGGGATTTTTAAATTATTCACACTTTTATATGTGAGCATATTTGTACAATTGTCCACGCTTTTATGTGTGAACATATTCATATAATACATAATTATCCACGCTTTTAGATGTGAACAATATAAATATATATATATATATATATATATATATATATATATATATATATATATATATATATATATATATATATATATATACATATACTCCGTATTTATTTATATTTAATAGGTCGATCAGATCCTCATATTATCTAATGTAATACATAGTGAATAACCAGATCAAAATTCAGAAACCACAAAAAATAAAAAATAAATGCAGAATACATTAAGAGGAAAAAAAAAAGAATTGTACATTACATGTATATATTACATACAGACTTAAAACCATAACATATACTAATCAAACAAGTGTAACGAAAATCGAACCCGTTTAATCTTCCTATTGAACACTATCACTGTTATATACTAAGAATTCATAATATTATTTACTTATGTTACTAATCGAGTCCGGGAGACATCATATACAGGTTTACCTCTAAAGAACGGAACTTTTGTTCATTACCTTGATTAGCTAACTTAATGTTGAGAAAAACTAACATATTTGTATGACTTCATATTCTGTATGAACATAGCCCCGTTATACACCCTTGAGCCTTTCCCTATAAAAAAAATTAATATATAAAACTCCATTTCCTGTATGACTTCATAATTCTGTGAACACGAAATAAATTTGGATTACCTGTTCAGTAGGACCAACTTGTTTGGATACAATGCTCTGTAACTGAAAAGTATTAGCTTATTAGACGATAACTGAAACATAACAAAAGATATAACAGCAGATATAACAGCAGATATAACTACACAAGGAACTCACACTTGGTCCTGCAAAAAAAGCTAGAATCTGAAACGTGGCTGCAAAATAGATAACCTGTTTGCCACAAATTTCATTAGAAAACCGAGAGATGCACCCAAAATTGTATTAGAGAAGAGAATTTGTTATCAAAAGTTGAGCACAAAATACGTACCCATGATGACCAAGATATGCTGTATAGAAAAATCTGCATTTTAAACAAACGATTATAAAAACGAGTAATCACATCTAATTTTTTTTAAATACATCAAATTGGAAAATTACTTACATGTACTACGTTAAAGGCAAGCCCAATTGCAAGAATTTTTTCTTCAGTGATTACTCTAGCCAACAGTTTCATAAGAACCATCTGCAAGAGTCGAAAAAAGCTAGCCTTTTAATATTTACCTTAAAAACGTTGCCTAGAAATAACTATATATGCAAGACGTACTTGAGATATGATTCCTGCAATACCGTTGATGATCATCAAGTCAGCAAATTGATCTTTATTGAAATGGAATTCGGCCTTCAAATAATACTACAGGTAACAAAAATGAATGGTTAACAAACCAGTTAGTCTTCATGGAATCAATAAAAGTGGTAACCCGGTTAATTGTTATAGTATATAATATTATGTACCATCAATGCAGAATAAAGGCCTAGTTCACCAAGACTGCTAAAAAACGCAACGATTGCTGCTTGTGAAAATGTCCAGCTGAAAGCAACATTCACAACAGAAATTCTCAGTTATTCCATTCTTGTCTCGAACTCTCGATGACTCTAACGAATTTATAAAGATTTACCTGCTATTCAGTTTGTAGTTCTCTAGCAGAAAAATGAAGCGCTCCTCGTTTATTGGCATCCTTAATACTCGCTACCGTTTCCTCTATTGGTAATCATCACTTGTTCTCGAAAGTTATCTTATAAAGCTCATTACGATTAATAAACTTCATAAAATAACCTAAAACACATATGTCAAGAGATTTGGGTTAAAAGTCCACCGACTGACCTGTGAGGTATGTAATTCTGTTTTCGGGCAAAATTAGATTTTGATTTTCGTTGTTTGGAAGCCATGGTAAGGTTTGATCCTCTTGCGTATTGGCCATCATCAGAGGCAAATGCAACCCATTCTGGAACTGTAACGCAACATTTCTGTAAATCACATCTTCTCAATGTATAAAAGATATGTCTAAATACAAATTTAACAAAGATATAAATACCTGACTCGGGCAATCCAGTGGAAGAAGCTTTTGTTGTCCAAAATTGTCCTGTTTAAAGCCATTTATTACTGATTATTGAACGAATATCAAAAACCATTTATACAAGATAAAGTCGGCAGTTCATATACATAACAGGCTTACGAATAGTGAAATGAAATAAATTGATTGACAACGATCTTTTCTAATGATGTCAAAACGGTTTATGTATCATACCTTGTGTTTATGAATGCGGTCAAGTGATTCTCTTAACGAATTTTCCATCTGCTTAAGATGGTCAACATTGTCGATCTTGTCTGGATTACTCCAATAGCTAATAAGAACAGCCATATTAAGAAACATAAAGAATATTTTCTGTAAACCACACAACAACTAGATAATCGAAGGTTTCCAAAGTACCTTAGTCGCTTCTGTAAGTCCTCAATTTGAGTTCGCAACATCCTCGCGTGACTGGTTAAATCCTGAAAATAGCACTAAATATTAAAATATATATTCTTAACGGACGTTCTGATGTAAGTTTAAAGATATAAAGTTGTGACCTCAGCTGCATGACTACTGCAAAAAAGAACCAAACCAAAGAAAACTAATATCAGATATTGCAACGCAATACAAAGACGAAAAAGGTAAACAAATAAAAATGAATTATAAACAACCTTGAACCGCCAAAGTCTTGTATATTTACATCATGGTCTAGCTTCTTAATTTCTACAAAGCCTATATACTCAAACAATCAAAAAACCAATATTCTGATAGAAAATATATTATATTATTTGATACAGAAAACCGTCTTACTTCAAGGCTCTCCAATTTCCTTTTAGCTCTTTCCTGCGGTGTTAGCCTCGTAAACTTGGCAATCACCTCATCAATGTTGCTGCAAGGAAATAAACGAACATAAATAAATCGACACAAATAATCGCATAACGGAGAGTTAGGAGAATGAAAATATGAAATAAACCTGCGTTGACCGGTGAATAATGTAGGTTTTCCAGTTGGAGAAAACATGAGCAGGATAATATCAATATCACATAAAACCGACAATTCCTTCGCTTTCTTCTAACTCTCCGTTCTACTAAATTTAGGTGCAATAAGATATTATACTCACAACTATATTACATTAAATATACGTACATATATCTGTATCTATACGTATGTAAGCGGTGAAGAGATAGAACTTACACAGGAGATAAGAACAAGATGAGAGCAATCACGTTTCCTGCAAAATTAAACAACAATTTCTATCAACAATCAGCTATTATATATACTCAGAATTACATTACATATACGTACATATATCTGTATCTATAGGTATGTAGAGCTCCGTTTCAATTCAATAACAGATGAATTCGTCAAATCACGTATCGCTAACAAAATGCATAAACAGATGGAACGCTATTTACGAAGCACATTTAACACAAATTTCGAACAAAATTCACAATTAAAATTCACAATCAGCTTAATAACAGAACGATTAAACTACAAATTAACGATTCAGCTCAAATTTAAGCACCAACTTCAATTCAGTAACCAGTATAATCATAAAATCTATCGATCTGTAACAAAACGCACAATTAGAATGCAGTGGTTGAATCACATTCTGCTGATAACTACAAATTAAGGATTCAACTCGGAATCATGATTAAAACACATGAATAATCATAAATCTATCAATTATTAACAATATTCAAAACTAGAATGCATCGAATACATCACATTCACCTGATTTCATATCGAAATTAAAGCAGTAGTATACAATAACAACAAATTAACGAATTGAATCAGCTCAGAAAATGATAAATCAGAGAGAGCTTACCGATGATACCGACAGCTGTGCGAGCAAATTCTGCAGAAACCATGGCGGAAACCACAATCTGTAAATTCAATTTTAACAAAGATTAATTAACTAAATTTGAACTGTAATAGCTTGAACAGAACTAGAACAGTTTAATTCAACATAAAGCTAAACAATTGGATCTAAATTTGATTAATCATACCTAAATATGATCATATGACGATAGCAATTCTTCAATCCACATGAAATCGGTATGTAGAATTCTTCAATCGGTTCAATTCAAGCTGAAATTGGATGATTTAGGGATTGATTCACACAGACGAATGTAAATCTCGTCGGATTAGGGTTGAAGAAATCGTCAAACAAACTACAATCGAAACCCTAGGTTGCCTTCAAATATTGTTGGTGGAAAAGTTGATTATAGAGCATTGAATTAATTTGACTGGATGTTGAAGAGAGGGTTACGAATTTCAATTTCTCCGACAGTCATAAGGGGGTGAGGGTGACTTCTTTTTATTTATTTATTTTCTTTGTGTAAGAGTTTTTTATTTCAGGTATCGGCTTTCTCGGGGCTTCATATTTTCTCACGCCTTACCAATCGTGAGGGTCTCTAGAGGGTTAAAAAAAAAATTATTTCTTCACAGTTGAAACTGTGAGATATATATTTTTTTACACAAACCTGGCAAAGATACTAATTTTTCTTCACGTTTAAAACTGCGAAAATTTTCATATTTCTTCGCACATTAAAGAGTGATAATACTTTATATTTGTCAATTCACATCTATAGGTGTGAACATTATATTACACACCTAAAAATGCAAACTGTTTGTAGCTTTTTATTTTTTTTCACACTTATAAATGTGGATAGTTTTTAAACGATTATAAATGTGAACTTTGTAAAAAAAAAGTTCGCACATTCATAGACCGCGAAGAAAAAACCGTGAACAATCCTCATATTTGTTGTAGTGCACGGAGCAATAATCTAGTAACAAACAAGAGAGAGTAGTTAAGGTGTGTTTGCTTTAAAGGTTTAAGAATGAGGAATGGAAATGGGAATAAAAAATGGAGTTTTTTTTAAGGTTAATCTATCCATATATCATTCTACCTTTTGAAAAAAATTTAATTGAATCATCCAATTAAAAAAATATATGTTATCTTCACTTTAAATCTTAAAACCGTTTATTTTGATCACCGGGGTGTACCATAACTCATAAGATCACGAGAATTAGAAGGAAAGAATATGTCTGATGTTTACATAAAAATTAACAACCAAAGTATATACAAATGATTACACATAAAACCAAAAAAAAAGGTAGCACACAAAAGATCTTTGACTATATGTTTGTATTTTGAACCACTTACTCATATTTAGGGGGGAAACCTATATTAAAAAAATTAATAATAACTCAAGTGGCTTGTATCTCCAATGATGTCATGAACAACTCTACTGGAACCAATTTATCAGAAAACACCCCCTGTTCCACAATCATCCACATCATGGTGAAATCTACTTGTAAAGAAAGCGATGAGGTACGCGCTACATTCGTTCACACAAAAAATGCTCATAAAGGTACAAAATTACCATTTTTTGAGTCTCTCACTTATCACCACTAGACCGTAACCATAATAATAGTCAAAGCACACACACCTACATAATCACTTTCATTAGATAGGCAGGAAAGCGAAAAACAGAAAAATGATTAGAATCAAAAGAATTCCCGTAGCACTTCCCTCGAGCGACTCATATTCCTTCATGGTAGGGGTATAGAAGAAGACGAAGAGAAAACCCAAAAGGAGAAAAAGTGATGCAATGAAAATAAGCTTGATTTGAGTATAGAAATCTTGAATCACCGTGAAAATATAATCAATGTTGGAGTAGCATGAGAAGCTCATGAACACGAAGAGAATTGCGAAGTATGAACACAAGTGCATTGACAATGAAGAATTGGATAAAGAAGAAGAAGGATCATCCATAGACATCTTTTAAGTTTGAATACCTCAGTAAATTTAAGCTACAATATTTGCTATAAGTAGTGGCTGAGTAACACGTTAGGGCATGCACAAACAAGACTTTCTAAGTTCTTTTTGTTTTTTTTTATTTTGTTGTTAGTGATATAACAATTAAAATTATAAAAATAATAATAATATATATAAATATATAAGTCTATTTAGTAGCCCCTAACTTAAAATCCGGGCTTCGACCTGTTTCTTTAAAAAAATCCCGGAGAACAATAGTCTAATAAACCAAAAAGGTGCACATTTAAATCAAGAGACGTAAGAAGAGGAGCTATGCGTAAAACAAGCTCGCTCGTATATACCAAATCCGAGTGTAGGCACCGACAAGGGACAAGGGACAAGAGACAAGAAACAAGATCCGAAACCAACTACAACATAAATCTAAAATAAGATTTCTATATATAAAATATAGAGAGAAGTCTAAACATGAGCAAAGATTATTCATCCACAAAAATTTTGATAAGAAAAGAGTTTATGAATATACGTCATAAAGGTTATAAAGAGAATGTTATGGAAAAAAAAGAAGAGAAATCTCATAATCTATACTACTATATAAAAAGCATATAAGACTTTTGATTTTAACAACTAAATTTTCAGAAAAACAGATATTAGCCATCCATTTTCATATATTAATCCAAACTATTTAAATTTTAATTAAAAAAGTTAATTGAATTTAATAAATAGGTTTTGTAATATATAGATAATTTAATAAACAACTAAAATATAATTTAATAAACAATTAAAAATATAATTCAATACATAGTCTTTAATTACCATTTAAAAAAAATAATGATAATATTTATTAGTTAATTAATTTATAATAAACATATTAATAAAATTCAAAACCCTTTAATTAGAATAATAAAAAACTTAAATAATAACTTTTAAGAAATTACGTTGTTATACAAATTTATATATTTTGGTTTAAAATGGTTTCTAAAATAGAGTCAGATATTTTAAAACACATTTCAACTTTGAAAGCAAAAATCACATTCGTAATATCGTGTTTGACTAACAATGTTTCATATTTATTCATCGTCACGTATGAATTTGTTTCTGTTATATTCATAAACGTATTAAATTGTTTATTACCCCGAATAACGCGGATAAGTAACTAGTTTATTACTAATAAGTAATAACTTAAAATCTCACTATACACTTTATTTTTGAAGTTAGTCTAAATGGGTTGAAAATTATGCCCACATGCCCAGGGCTCCGCCACTAGAAATTCACGGTTTATTTATAGTTTCGCTTTATTTTTCTCTCTTTTCTTTTTCGAATTAACTTTATGATTTCACTTGCATAATGTAAATATACCAGAAAAAAGTATTGGAGTCTTTAAACAACAATATTATATGAGTCTTCTTTTCCTTTTGCCTAAATTACATAGACATAACACCACGTTAACATTACTTCAACACACAATTTGCTTCATTTAACATTCTCGACAAGAGTAAAAAAAGCAAAAAAAACATATTCTTCTTATTCTTTCTGGTCATGACAAACTCCTCTCACTCTTTGGCCAGATCACCAAATCCTCTCGACCCGAGAGACAAATCTTTTGAGGACTGGATGGGGTCAAGAGCCCTCTAGAATTTTGGAAAATTCGTTAAAATTTGTATTATATATAGAAACTACAAAATTTTATGTGTAATTTTTAAGTATGAATGGTTTTCACCATCAAAATTATTTGATAAAAACTTTGTCTGTGTAACCACCCGAAAATCATAAAAGGATTGGAATTGTAATAAGTTTTGGTCAAAGGACCATTTTTTAAAGGATTTTGTACTTTGGACTAAATATGTCATTATGACATAGTTGGAGGTTCAAATTGTCAAGTTTTATAAAATCTTATATATTTAAGGTTTCTTTAGAGTGAAGGAACAAAATATGTAAGGTGTTTGTGTGTTTCGTCCGAGAGAAAGAAAAGAAAAAAAACCGAAATCGAATAAGTCGGTCGATAGCGAAAACAGTCGATTCGGAAGCCGTTTCTCGCCGGATCAATGAACGAAATGCACCAGTGTACTTCTGGAGACGAGAGGATCAGTTTGGTATAAACGAAAGTTCGTTTCATGAAGGTCGGTTTCAGGTCGAATCGAACCCGGTTTGAAAACGTGAGTTATAACTCGTTATTTACGTATATAATCATGTATTTAGTCGTTTGAAGTTGTTTGGCATGATTTATATTGAGTTTAGTTAAGGTTTTTAAACCTGCAAAATTGGCGGTGGAAAGTTTAGAGAAGATGAAGTTTGTAGTAAGGTAGAAGTTGGTTTTTGGTCCAATCGGCGGTTGAATATATCCAACCGGAGGTTGAATATATTCAAGTGGAGGTTGAATATTTTCAAGTGGAGGTTGAGAGTATTCAAGTGGAGGTTGAAAATATTCAAGTAGAGGTTGGATGAGCTGAGTTGTAATATTTTTGGTATCGTTAATTTAGGGATGTAGCGATGCTATAAAGTCGAATTAGAAAGTTAACAAGAGTTAATTTGATCAGGTGATCGTTGAAACTATCGCTTGGGAGTAAAGTAAGCGGACGAAGATTTAGAGGTGAGTACAATATCGTTTTTAAAACCGAACATAAAGATAAAAGTAACGTTTTAAGAGTTGAATAAACGTTTTAAAAGATGTTTGAAACGTGTAAAGATGTTTTTAAACGTAACGTTGTTGATGAATGATGTTATTTATGTATAAAGATGTTTTTGATCAATAAAGAATTGAACCAGAACAGAATAACGGAATTGTGTGGTATGGGTTGCACGTGGTTACCCATGTATATGATGATTACAAGTGGTTGTAGCTACCAGTATATTTGGATGACAGATGGTAGTAATCTATATGTATTCTTATTGTAAATGCGATTGATGTTAATTATATGATTATGTAATTGTTGATGATGTTTCTGTTATGCATTATAAGGGGTGTGTTAGTTTCCATTACACCTTTACTTGATTACGAGAAAAGTTGAAACTCCTAAACAGATAGTTAAACCTTAGTGTGACTAAATAGGTAAAAGGGTGCCAGGTAGCTACTCACAGACGGTTAAACCTAGTGTGACTAACTAGGTGAAAAATGCTAGCTTTTGTGATAATCGTGGGAGAAACCCATTGATTAAAGTGGGAGTAAACCCATCTGTTAGTTGCGGGAAATTCTAGACCTTCTTGGCAACACATGGTGGTGGGAGAAACCCATTCACTGGAGTGATGTTTTGACCACGTTGGGTCAATTGCAACCATCATGTGGGAGTGGAGCAATAAGGAAACATTGTTTATCTCTCCTTAACGACAGTGCATTGATATGCTATGTCGGAGTAGTGAACGCTTACATTTCGGGTTATATATAGGTTGGGAGTCGCACCTAATGCTAATATGCAGGAATGTGCGAAGTGAACATGGTAGTAGCCCTTAGGGCATGAGTAAGACCCTTCTGAAATTGGTACACTTAGGACGTCAATGGACCAGATAAGTGGTACACTTAGGACATTGATGGACCAGATAAGTGGAATGAAATCGATGGACCAGATAAGTTGAATACTTAGGACATTGATATACCGGTTAAGGTAAATACTTAGGGCACGATGGACCCTAGCATAATGGAAGTTATATGCTATGATACGAAAATTGATTATACGATGAGAATTAACTTCATATGCATTTATATATCTAACGTTGATTATTGTTAAATATATCTGCTTACGAGGTTGCGGGTATGGTTTGGGTTAGTAAAGAAAAATTATTTATATGTAACGTTTTCATAGTCTTTACTATTAAATTATTGTCTCATCAGCTTTAGCTGATACTCTATTCCCAAATATGTCTTTTGCTCGTAGGTTACTTTAGACGTGCTTGGTGAGGCGGATTTACTTTGGGGTAGCTTGATGTCCCCATCTTTACTTAAGGTTGCCAGCTTGTTTCATATTCGTATTTATATGATATAAGTTTAAACGTAAGGAATGGTTTGATTACTGAAATAGTTTTATGAACCGCTAATCATGTTTTATTAACGTTTTCCGTTGTGATACTTCTGAAAATACAAAAAGTGTTTCTTAAACGTGATTTTTGAAAACCAGGTCGTTACAGTCTGTCACTGCTTGGCCAACTATCCCTAAGTAGCACAACATGACCCAATCTTTGCCCAACAACCTCTCTTCTATCAGGATTATTCCAGAATTCGGGTGCCTCGTGCTAAAAATATGAAAATGGGTCCCTTACATAATAACTGAAAAATAATACTAGGATAAGAGGCCACAAGAATTGAACTTGAGACCTTATCGGGACAAGGAGATTCAGCTAATATGTTTAACCAACTAAGCTAATCAGACTTTATGTCAAAAAATCCCACTATTTAATATATAATGGTTTTTTTTTTTTTTTTTTTTAATTTTGGGCCTCTTTCGAACTTGCGCCATGTGCGGTTGCACCTACTGCACCCCCTATGGGTCGGGCCTATCTCTTATTGGAGTATAAAACTCTGATGATTATTCTCATTAGTAAAGTACGATAAATAGATACATAAGAAGGCCTTCATGGAGAAATTCGAGAGGAGAAATTCGAACATTCAAACTGGATCTGAAATCAGTGAGTAGATAGGAGTCCCTTCGTAAAAATATCAACGTACTGAGATCGCGAAAGGACATGAATAACCCGAACATGACCCAACACTACTAAATCACGGACAAAATGAATATCCATCTTGATGTATTTGGGTTTTGTGATGTTGCACCAGGTTCGTAGTCATATAGACAGAACTGATGTTATCCTAATATACAATGGTCGCCTTGGTAGGCACCGAAAGAAGCTCACGAAGAAGATCACATAACCAACATGTCTCAACAACAATATTAACTACTCCATGATATTCGGCTTCGGCACTGGATCTAGAAACCATATTCCTACTTTTAGAGGACCATGAAATAAGATTATCGCCAAGGAATAAGCGATAGCCAGAAGGCGATCGACGAGAGGTTGGGAAACCTCCCCAGTAAGCATCAGAGTACGCAATAAGACTGTCTGAAGTAGACGCATGAATCTGTAGACCATGATCGAATGTACCACATATGTATCACAAAATGCGTTTTAACTCATTGACGTGCGACTCAAACGGGTCATGCATAAAAAGACATATCTGTTGTACTTCATATGAGATATCAGGTCACTTGAAAGTAAGGTATTGTAGAGCACCGACAAGACTCCGGTATAAAGTTAGGTCTAAGACTAGTGTACCTGAATCATCCAACTTAGAGTCCATATCAGCAGGTTGCGACAAGGATTACACTATGACATGTGTGCTCGCTCAAGAATATCAACTGTATATTTGGTCTGTGATAAGAACAAACCACTAGAAGAACGTATACCCGATATGCCCAAGAATTAATTAAGTTCTCCTAAATCAGTCATGGAGAACTCATTATGAAGAGAAGCAATCAGAGAATGTAGTAGCTCAGTCAAAGAGGCGGTAAGACTAATGTCATCCACATAGAGAAGTAAATATGCAATCAATGTTGTAAATGACGCAAGGCGAACGTAGTCGGTAAAATAGAGACTAGAGATTAATCGGGATTAATCGAATTAATCGTTATCTTATTTTCTATGTGTAAATTTCCAAATATATATGTGACATGAATAAAATACTTCAAATACCATAAAAAAAAACAAATTAAGTAAATAAAACTATTAAACTTTTAATATTAACAACTAATAAAAAAATAAATTAAACATATTAAACAAAACACAAACACAAAAAATAAAATAAAATTATTAACCCACTGTCTCCCACCCACCCCACTAACATTACCCAAATTAAACATATTGTCCACCAACTCCAACAAATCGAATACATTAACAAAAAAAACTGAATCAAATCCATCAAATCAACCACGGATACAAATCAACCATGGATACAAATAAAATCGTTGCTTGGTGTAATCGAGTACAGTACAATAATGGAGTAATTACCTACACATCGGCAAATCGCTGCTTCTTTTACGAAATTAAGCTTGGTAATTTAAAGGTTGGTAATCGATTAGAAGAAATAACCCTTACAATTGGGTTTTAATTGATTGTTTTTTTGTTGACTTTCGTTGACCGATTTTGCGATTTTTTGCGATTAATCAAAGGGCCGATTAATTTGGCTATTTGGTTAAATCCATCCTCAAATTGGCGATTTACGATTAATCACAGATTAATCGACCGACTAATTCGATTTTTGCAACATTGTATGCAATCGAATGCTCCATATGATAGACAAAGAGAGATGAATCTGAGCGGTTGCGATGAAAACCTCGTCTGGTAGCAAAACTAGTAAATCGTTGATACCAGGTTCGGGGAGCCTGTTTTAAACCATTCAATGATCTCTTAAGCTTACAAATATAATCTGGGAAGCGAGAGTCTCTATAGGCAGGAGTCTGATACATATTAATTGTCTCATTAAATTACCATGAAGAAAAGCCTTCTTCACGTCAAGCTGATAAATAGGCCAATGATATGAGACCGCGAGACTAAGAATTATCCGAATCGTAGACGGTTTAACAACTGAGCTAAAAATATCATCACAATCTATCCCCATCTGTTGACTCTTGCCATTGGAAACAAGTCGAGCTTTTAGCGAGCCAGAGAACCATCTGCATTATGTTTCTCTTTAAATAATCACATGGATCGTACCACATTAGCATCGAATGGTCGTGGAACAAGATCCTATGTATCAATGGAAATAAGAGCATGATATTCCTCATTCATAACTTTAACCAGTTGAGATCTTTCAATGTCCGTGGATATGATCCTGGTATGGTGGATGTGGTATTATGCAGGTTTAGGCGATGTATAGGTTTGACTATACCATGCTTATATCATGTAGCCATGGGATGGGTTGGGACAGGCGGTGGTGGTGGAGTGGTCGGTGGTGGTGGGTTGTGCATCTCATTGTAATGCATCGGAGTCTGAGAGTACTGTAAATGAGTACGAAATAGAGGAGAAATTAGAGAGTCATCTAGGAAATCATAGGAAGGAGACTCACGTGGAGAAACAGAACCAAATGGAAATATTGACTCGTCAAAAACGACATGACGAGAGATGAAAATCTTACGGGTCGAGAGATCAAAACATCGATATCCTTGATGATTGGAAGGCTACCCAAGAAAGAGACACGGTGTAGACCGAGGGGCCAATTTGTGAGTGGTGGTGAAATGAGGAAAGCATAGACACACGAAAATGCGAAGGTGGGAATATGTTGGATGCTTTAGAAAAAGACGAAAATGAGAGGTGTCATTTTTAATCGAAGAAGGTGGAAGAATATTGAAGAGATGAGTGGCCATGAAGAGGGCCTCTACCCAATAAGTGGGAGGAAGACGTGCTTGAAAAAATAGAGTACGTATGCATTATTAACGGTACGTAATATTCATTCATATTTTCCATTTTATTGAGATGTGTGAAGACATTAAAAACGAAATTAAATGCCATGTGTGTTAAATAAATTTTATCACCGCCATTATCACATTAAAATGTCTTTATCGAAAGTTTAAACTGATTTTTAACAGTATATGGGTTTGTAACCATTAAGAATAGGCGATCTTTTAGCTTCTTTGCACTAAGTAGCCACTTGAAACCGTTTGAATTTACTGTGAGATGGGATGACATCCAACATTGAGGTTCAACCGTAAAAAAAAGCTTGTTTCTGGCTTTCCAAATAGCCCAAAAGGCACCAACAATTATTGGTGGCCACCAAACCTTGAAAATGACGGGTTCATAATCAAACTATATATTTTCAAGTTTTTTGTCATGACCCAATAACATTGCAGCCTGTCAGGATCAATTAGGGTTTATGTAAATACACAACCACAATATGTTATTATAAGATCTTGATCTATCAAAGAAGTTTAGCAGCGGATTAAACATTTTGATATTACAAGTTATGTGATTAAACGAATATTGTTTATATGAAGAATTATAAGAATTATAACACAATAACGCATATCACCAACAAGCCTCAATGTATTAATCTTACAAGAATGATCAATACACGTATTTTCATAATAAAGGATCTATGTATGTATAGACCTTGAGGCTAAACCTAGCTTTAATAGGAACCGACTAAACAATTACAATTGTAAAGTAACTATAATTAAGGAAAAGATAATTACATATCTATTCTAGAATTATCTTTTTCTTCAAAAATATTCCTACAGTAGTAACACTTTACGGGCAGTAGTAACGAGCTTGTGAAGTAGAAAGTAGTGAACTTGTAGTAGTAACCAAGCAGTAGTAGATTTTCTGTAGTAACCAAGCTTAGCTTATTTTCACAAGTTTATTCCCAAAAATCTCCCCCTAAACTTATACTTTAATTATCAGAAAAGTAATAAGTTTGAAAACAAACAAACAAAAGAGGATGATTACAAAACTAGTTTCTACTGTCCTTCTTCTTCTTAGCTCGTTCTTCTTTCATCTTGAGCTCTTCTTCATTTCTTTGAGTTACCATTCTCCATACCAAATCATTAGCCATATGAGAATTTCTTGGAGCAAACAACCTCAAAGTGATCATCTCATGTAAAGTAGCAAAATCTAAATCATACTTTTTCTTCACTAAATAGAACTTGATCACACCTTGTTTACTGATTATAGAATGCACACCAATTCTTTCATACATAACCCACTTAATCACTGGATCTATCAAAAACATTTAGCAGCGGATTAAACACTTTGATATTACAAGTTATGTGATTAAACGAATATTGTTTATATGAAGAATTATCAGAATAATAACCCAATAACGAATATCACCAACAAGTCTCAATGTACTAATCTTAAAGGAATGATCAATACACGTATTTTTCATAATACAAGGATCTATGTATATATAGACCTTGAGGCTAAACCTAACTTTTCTAGGAACCGACTAAACAATTACAATTGTCAAGTAAGTACAATTAAGGAAAATATAATTACAAATCTATTCTAGAATTATCTTTTTCGTCAAAAATATTCTTGCAGTAGTAACACTTTACGGGCAGTAGTAACGAGCTTGAGCAGTAGAAACCAGTGAACTTGCAGTAGTAACCAAGCAGAAATAGGTTTGCAGTAGTAACCAAGCTTAACTTATTTTCACAAGTTTATTCCCAACACAGCCAATCAAAAGTTGCTTGCCAAAGCGACCATGACCATTCACAATGAAAAATAACAAGTGGTTTGTTGGTTCTTCATTATAAGTGTAGGAAAAAAAGTTTGCATGTTTCAGAATATGGTTACAAATGTAAAATTGTTACATTTAAAAGGTTAATTTTCTCTTTTTACTTTATATATGAAGTTTATTTTTACTCTTTTCTTTTTGTAAGATTATAGTAGATGGTTCTATTTCAAACCAAAATGTTATAAGAAACATTTTCTAGCCATATGTTTATGATACACAATTGCATATGGAGAAAATATGGTATGTTTGAGAAACAAATAACGAGCTCAAGGTTTTGGGTGTGATGGCTAACCAATACGGTCTTATGCGAAACGTAGTGCAAACCTACCAAGCTCTTCACGAGCCTAAGGTGACGTATTGATTAGGGTTGATAATGTAAGAGAGTATGAAAATCTCTTGTACATATGTGCCAGGAATTGAATGTTCTAAAAAAGATACCTAAATCTAACAAGTTATAGGCAATGTATTAGGTTTTCTTTCATGGGCCGTGGCCTTAATATTAACATTTTTTGGACCTAATGATGGCCCAAAATGTGTTCATGACGTTAGCACAATTGAAAGTGTTATGAGGTAGAGCACTTTCTGTGCTCCATATGTTACGAGCCATAGCATTACCTGTGCTATGTATGTTACGAGCTAGAGCACTGCGCTCCGTATGTTAGGAGATAGAGCACTGTGCTCCGTATGTTACGAGCTAGAGCACTATCTGTGCTCCGTATGTTACGATCCAGAGCACTATCTGTGCTATGTGCTCCGTAGGTTACGGGCTAGAGCACTGTTTGGGGCTAGAGCACTGTCTGTGCTCAGTATCCTACGGGCTAGAGTACTTTCTGCGTTTCGTAAGTTACGGGTTAGAGCACTGTCTCTGCTCGGTATGTTACGAGCGAGAGCAGTGTCTGTGCTCGGTATGCTACAAGCTAGAGCACTGTCTGTGATCCGTAAGTTACGGACTAGAAGCATTTTATGTGCTCCGTATTGAACTAAGTTACGGGCTAGAATCATTGTCTAACTTACGAGCTAGAGCATTGTCTGTGGCTAGAGCAGTGTCTGTGCTCGGTATGTTACAAGCTAGAGCACATAGCACTATATATGCTCCGTAAGTTACGGGATAAAAGCATTGTTTGTGCTCCGTATTGAACTAAGTTACGAGCTAGAGCGCTACCTGTGCTCCGTAGTGAAGGTGTGGACCATGTGGCTCACAATGTTACTTTCTGGGTTGGTACGTGTTTACATAGCCTACCTCAATAGCCCCCCAATATTCTAAATTTTCAAGAATTTCAAAATCTTGGTGAATTTTGAATTTTCTTGTTTTTCATCTTTTTTTTTTCTTTCTTGTTGTTGGTAATTTTGACCGAAGAGAGGTGTTCGTTTCTTTTGGCGGCTTGCCTTCTCATTTAACTTTTTGCCGAGTAGAGGATTTTTGTGGGGCCGACTAGATGTACTTGTTGCGGCCAGGGGTGTTGGTTTTTGTTGAGTGTACTTAGACCGAGTAGGGGGAGGGGTGTTGGTTTGGCTACCGAGTACAGGGAAAGAGTGCCGGTTAATTGGAGGTGTTTGTGTTATACCGAGAACAGGAAACCGGATAGAGGTGTTTGTTTAGTACCGAGCATAGGAAACATGCTAGAGGTGTTTGTTAACCGGCTAGAAGGGAAAAAACCGGCTAGAGGTGCTAGAGGTGTTTGTTAACCGGCTAGAGGATAAGAAAACCGGCTAGAGGGTTTTGTACAAGGAACCGGCTAGAGGTGTTTGTTAACCTGCTAGAGGAGAAAAAACCGGCTAGAGGTTTTTGTACAAGAAATCGGTTAGAGGTGTTTGTTAACCGGCCAGAGGAGAAAAAGCTGGCTAGAGGGTTTTGAACAAGAAAACGGCTAGAGGTGTTTGTTAACCGGCTAGAGGAGAAGAAACCGGCTAGTGGAGTTTTGTGTTGTATTGGGTTAAACAAACCAAGTAGAGGAGAGAGGGTTGGGATTATGTCCGTTTTATTCAAACCGAGTAGAGGAAAAGAAGTCGGCCAGGGGTGTTTTCTTTGCTCAGTTTAGGAAACCGAGTAGGGGAAGGGAGTACCCGTTGGAGGTGTTTGTTTTATACCGAGCACTGGAGGGTGAAACCGGCTAGAGGAGAATCGGCCAGGGGGAAATCGTCTAAAGGAGAACCGACCGGGGGTGTTTATTTCTTGTACTCGGTTGTTACCGGAATATAGGAGCTTGTGCTCGGGTTTTTTCTTTTTTTTTTAGAAAAACCAATGCCTTGTTTGTATGCTCCCATCACTTTGCTCTTGTTGTGTCCCATGCTAGAATTTACTTAGGAATTCTTTATAAATTCCGTTTTCATGCCATCTTTAGCATAAAACCTTTGAATTTGTTGTAGTTCCTTAGGATGTTTAGCCATAATATAACCCTTTCCATGCTCCTCTTACAACACTTAGAATATTTTGTGTTTCTTTGTGATGACTAGCCATCATTTAAGCTTTATCATGTTTCGTTTACAACAATTAGATTTATTTCCATATCTAAGTTTCCTTAGTATATTTTGTGATGTCAATGGCATTTTGATATAAGTTGTCCATGGCATTTTGATATAAGTTTGCCTCTCTGTCCCATCAAGTTGGTCCTCCTTCCAGGAGAACTAAGTCATTCTGGTAGGCAACTCATTTGAATTGGGGAGTGGAGTGGGATGAGGAGAGGAGGAGAGATGAGATGAGAGGAGAGTAATGTTAATGACTTAGGAATTTTTTCCATAGCTTTTCCATGCAAATGCTTTAGAAATTGCTATCCAAGTACTTCAAATTTATTAGCAAAATGGAAAATGCCTCAACGTTTTTTAGCCATGGTAAATATTTTGTGAATTAAAAATGCCTTAGAATTTTTTTTTTGTTTATAGTTGTTCATGTGTAAATTATATTGATGAGATTTTTTGCGTTGACACTATGTTTGGATGCTCGTGACATAGTTGGGTACCCGTGGCCCCTTTTTAATTTTTATGTTGTGTTAGGTCTTAATAAGATCTCAAACACTAGCTAATCAATTTACAAATAAGTATTTAGATGTTAATTGTTACGAACCGTTTAATCGCTCAGTTTCTCAGTATATTATAGCGGAATTATAATAAAGAAGTATTGAGAATAACACACAGTTATTTTGATTAGAAACGTTCAACGAATTACAAAGCTCAAGCTCACTATTTATACACAATAATAGTGAGCTTGATAAGTACGAATCCTAGTAAATCTTCCAAAATGATAGAAGATTTGATCTAACCAACATACCTAAAATAAAGCAATACGTTTCATTATGGAGCTGAGTAGTCAGCTTCATAATGCCTTAGTCGCTTTTTGTCACTCAGACTTAGAGTCACTCAGACTCAAGTTCACTCAGACTCAAAGTCTCACAGACTCAGCAACTAAGACTTTAATAAACAGATTTATTAATTTGGGTTAAATCGTTGATTTTCCCAACAATCTCCCCCTATCTGTTTGGATTAAAGTCTTTTACAATTAATGCATCAAAAATAAACACGAACTTAAACATTCAAAGTAAAACAGTTTGTGAACAAAAACACATCACTTTCTTCTCTTGGAAGATCTCTTCTGCTTCAATGGCACATCCCATGGATTAGGCTTATTCACTTCTTTAGCCCATTGCAATCTCTCAGTTTTCCATCCAATTAGCTTCTCCATCTCGGCATCTGATTTGTGGAACAGTAGTTGATATTCTTTCTTGATCAGTTTTACCTTGTCCATCAATGTCCCCATTTCTTCAATTCTTCTAAGGTTATTGAATAACCAGCTGATCAGCTTCATACGAAAGGGGATGCATTTATCAGATTCACATTCACTGAGTAGAGCAATGCAATGATATATGGAAGCCATATTCAATCTGTCTTTAGCTTGAAAACATTCTTCTCCCCCACAATCTACATAACATAAGCCTTCATGTTCATCAGTCTTCACATATGTTCTTTCTTGAAAGATTAAGCCCTTGGGAACTGGATGTATACTGCTTGTCTCTAGACCAAGTGATTTAGCCCCAGCTCTCACCCTGTTGATTGTGCAGAATGCTCTGTAATCTTCATCCGAAATCAGCTTCAGTAAATATGCAACATTCACATTTGACACTGCTTCTCTTTTGACCTCCAGTCTGTGTGCAATGGTGGTTATTCTTGAGCTCAGACTGGCGATTGCTTTCCATTCTTCTAAGCCCAAGGTATGCATTCTGTGTACCCCAATTCTGAATGAGCCCTCTTTGTGATAACACGTCAACATGAGGTCAGATCCACCAGTATCAGCACAATCCAAGTCTTGGATCTTATTCACATTTCTCCTCATTACAAAGTTTGACTCAATGTAGTCAAGTCTGGCTTCCTCCTTTAACACCTGTTTAGCCATTTGTCTATCAGCTTCTATCCTCTGTTGTTCTTCATCAATTTCCAAATCTTCTTCTTCTTTCATCTCAGCTTGAAGTGTTTCAGCAGCTTTTATGCACTTGTCTTGAGATTCTGTGGGAGTGGCATCAAACTTCTCCATGTATAGCCCTTTGACATACTCCTTGTATCTTTCAACTGTCATCCCAGCATTGTGTGCATATCTTTGAAGTTTTGCTAGTTTTTCAGCTTCAGCTTGCCTTTTCTTTATTTCAGTTTCTACCTCAGTTTGAACAGTTGGCTCTTCCATCTCTGTGTCAGTATCAGTTTCAGTATCAACTGCAGCTTTCTCTTTGACATCCTTGTCACTTCCTTGATCTTCTTTCTCAGATTCACTTGATATATCGCTGTAATCAGTCTCATAGAAGTCGTCAGACTGACCAGTTTTCAGATTGAATCTAGTTGTCTTGTAGTATCTTTTCTCCCCTTCATCTCTTTTTCGTTTCAATTCTGTCTTGGGAAGGTCAGACTCATCAGTTGTCTTGGGAAGGTCAGACTCATCAGTTGGTGTAATA
This sequence comes from Senecio squalidus, assembly GCA_910822075.1. NCBI lineage: Eukaryota > Viridiplantae > Streptophyta > Magnoliopsida > Asterales > Asteraceae > Senecio > Senecio squalidus. The sequence continues at coordinate 45,001,356 of CAJVGC010000060.1, read as the reverse complement.
ATTTTCTCCCCCTGAGTCTGAGCATCCCTTGGAGAGCCTTCAACAACATTCTTCCCTTTTCTTGTCTGTCTGATTTCAGATGTGAGTTTTAACACCATCCCTTTCAACTCCTCCATCTCCACTGAATTTTGACATTTTAGAGCATGTAACTCAGTCTGCATTGCACTCAGTTTGACATCAAACTGAGTTGACATGTCGTTAATGGCCTGTAACAGCAAAGGAACAGTCATAGCAACCTCAGACTGAGAGGAAATAGTAACAGTAGGTAATGAAACAGTTGGTATAGCCTCACTCCCTCCTTGTTGTTTAGGAGAATGATCCTTAGCCATAGAAGAGGAAGTCTGTACCTCACCCAGTTTGGGAAGGGAGGCATTGACGACTTGTGCATAGGAGTGAGAGAAATTTGGTGGTACCTTATCGCGAACTAGCAAAGAGCTAGTGAAAATTGCCTTAGAAATAGGCTTTGAAACTGAAGGGGGTGGTCCCATACTAAGTACAGGGATATTCAGGAGTGAAATATCTTCTTCAATTCTTACCACATGTGTCAGTGTCGCAGCAGTAACGTGTGTCTCCAAGCTGACTACGCTAGATTGGCTTTGGGTAGTCTGGGTAGTCAGATCCATCTCTTGCTCTAGCAGAGGGAGGATGGTCTGATCTACAGCACTTGAGGGGAGTTTAGAACTCTCAGCCTCATGGAAAAGTGGGTCCATTAGTGCTTGATTTAGAGTGGGGCTTGATGTGAGTGCTTTTTCAAAAGAACTTGGTGAGTTCAAGAGATTGGTCGCTTGTGTTGCTAAGACATCAAGTTGAGGAGTGGACTGCACCTCAGACTGAGAGGGGATACTCTCAGACTGAGGGAGAGAAAGAGTTATATTCATACTTGTGTCTGCCTCATCGCGCCCTGCCCCACCCATTTCCACCTCAGCTTTTGTAACAGGAATGTTTGCCTCCAAATTTACTTCAGCTCCGTCATCGTGATTTTCTGAATCTGAATGGTCAGACTCAGTGATTTCAGGGTCAATAAACGGATAGCAATCCACTGAAGCATAACTGGTGTTAAACCTGGCTCAGCTTCAGTGATGTTGATGTAAGTAAAAATTTTAGAGGTCAGTCTGGGAATAGGGCACACATAAAAAATTTGATCAAGTGCCTCATAGGCTACCTTTCCCAGAGCCTCCTCAAAACTGAGTGAAAGTACCCGAATAAATGGAACATCATTCAAGCTCTTTGTTTTTAAAAGAAGGGAGAGAATCTCTTCAAAATATAGTTGTGAATAAGAGATTCGTCGACCCGTTACCATGGAATGAAAGAGATGAGTCTCGAATTCATTCATCTGATTCAGACTCCCAGATTTACCCTCCAAACATCGTGTAATACTGGAAAATATGAATTTCCATCTGCCTGGGAAGAATTTTTATTCTATAACTCCCTGAGTGACAGGCTGACCAATGAGAGGGAATGCCTCAGCTCGAGCTTGCTGTTTGGTCAGTTTGGCTTGAAATCCCCCTTCACCAGCTTCATTAGCAGTAGGTAACAAGAGGGCTGCGCGAATGGTCTCCTCGGTAATGGTAAGGGTTTGCCTTCCATCATTATAACTGCCGGTGATCTCAGTCTGATCAGCATTAGCGGTGCAGGTGTACCACCACTCACAAAGCACCGGTGGGTACATCACCGTGTCACAGAAGTACGCTCCATACAGGGGATGGGATTGCATGAACTGGCACAGTTGTTCAAAGCCCCTGTTTTGTCGATTGGCGGGAATATCGGTAGTGGCCACCCTGTTATTGTCTCTGATCTGTACCCTGTTGTGAAAATCGGTGCCAGAAATCATACGAGGAGTAACGTGAAGGATCATGTTCATATCCGCCATTGATGAGAATTCAAGAAAAAGATTAGAGAAGATAAAAATTAGGTTAAAATTTGAAATTAAGTTGAATATAAACTAAAGGAGCGAAATTTAAGTAACTAAGTTAGGAAACTTTCCAAAAAGTCTATGTAGTTTAACCCTATTGACAATTATGACCCTTGAGGTTGAAAAAGATTTGCGACTAAAAAAAAACTTTAAAATAAAAAAAATAAAAAATAATAAAAATAAAAGAAAAACTTTACAAACTAATGAAGAAAGAAAAAAAAATTTAAAAAAAATATTTACGAAAATTACATTCAGTCTGAGCTCATGGTCAGACTGAAAAATCTCGAGCTGACTGAAAGGTCGGACTGAGACTTTACTCTTTTGACATATTAAGGATTTAACATGCCCAGTTCCCCTAACAGATAGAAAAACATGTCCTCACTCAGAGGTTTCGTGAATATGTCTGCCAATGATCATGGGTGGCTACAAACTCCAGTCTGACTTTGCCTTTTTCCACACAGTCTCGAATGAAATGATGTCTGATCTCAATGTGTTTTGTCCTGGAGTGAAATACTGGATTCTCAGTTTTTTTAATAGCACTCTTGTTGTCATACATGATTGGAGTATTTTGAATCTTGATATCAAGATCAGCCAATTTATGTTGCATCCAAAGTAATTGTGCACAACAGCTTCCTGCAGCCAGATACTCAGCTTCAGCTGTGGATGTTGCAACAGAGTTTTGCTTTTTGCTTGACCAACTGACTAGTTTTCCTCCCAGAAGCTGACAACCCCCTGATGTACTTTTTCTGTCCAATCTACACCCTGCATAGTCTGCATTTGTGTAACCAATTAGTTCAAAACCAGAATCTTTAGGGTACTATAGGCCAAGATTTGGAGTACCCTTAAGATATCTGAAAATTCTTTTGACAGCTTTAAGATGGGATTCCTTTGGGTCAGCTTGATAACGTGCACATAGACAGGTAGAAAACATGATATCAGGTCTACTAGCAGTTAAGAAAAGTAAAGAACCAATCATACCTCTGTAAGTAGCTTGACAAACTGACTTGCCAGATGAGTCTTTATGCAACTTATCAGAAATACTCATTGGTGTTTTCATTTCAGAACATGATTCAAAACCAAATTTCTTTATTAAATCATGGACATATTTACTTTGATTTATAAAAATGTCATCTTTCTTTTGTTCTACTTGTAGACCAAGGAAAAACGTGAGTTCTCCCATCATACTCATTCTATATTCACTGCACATGAGATTTGAAAACCAAGTACACAACTTTTCATTTGTGGAACCAAATATAATGTCATCAACATATATTTGAACCAAAATCACATGTCCGTTTTCCTTTTTGATAAAAAGTGTTTTATCAATTGATCCTCTTTTAAAATGGTTTTTAAGAAGAAAGTCAGATAGAGTATCATACCAAGCTCTAGGAGCTTGTTTGAGACAATATAATGCTTTGTTTAATTTAAAAACATGATCAGGAAAGTTAGGATCAACAAAACCTGGAGGCTGCTTGACATAGACTTCCTCCTGTAGATCACCATTCAAAAATGCACTCTTCACATCCATTTGATACACCAAGAAGTCTTTAAAGGCTGCATATGCTAAGAATAATCGAATTGCTTCAATTCTGGCCATTGGAGCAAAAGTTTCATCATAATCAATGCCTTCTTCCTGCTTGTATCCTTGAGCCACCAATCGTGCTTTATTCCTGATCACCACTCCATCTTTGTCATATTTATTTCGAAATATCCATTTAAGTCCAATGATAGTCTTAAACAGGGGACGTGGGACCTTTGTCCAAACATTGTTCCTTATGAATTCTACAAGCTCCTCTTGCATACCATCAACCCATTCTTCATCTAATAGAGCTTCTTCAACCTTCTTTGGTTCCATCAGACTCAAGAAGTTTGTATAAAAACAAAAGTTAGTTGTGGCAGTCTTTCGTCTGGTTTTGACTCCTTTAGTTAATGAACCAATTACTGATGATATTGGATGTCCCTTGAGAGTCTTGATGTTACCTATCTCATTGTGGGAAACTGTAGCTACGTGAGACTGAGTAGCATCAATTTGAGTATCATCTGGCTGAGTATTTTGGATCTGAGTTTGGTCAGACTGAGGGGTGTCAGTCTGAGTTTCTTCAGTTTCATTAGACTCAGTTGTTTCAATATCAGGGACACTCTGGAATGTTGATTCATCAGGTTCACTCTCAGACTCTTGATTTTGATGAGCTATTTCATCATTCTGAGATGCAGTTTGAGAGTCAGCTTCAAACGTTGTTACTAGCAATTCATCACACAGCTGATTGATAGTGGCTATGTCAGTCTGTGATGACAATTCATCTTTGTCAGACTAAGTGGTATCATCAAAAGTAACATTTATACTTTCTTCCACAACTTTCCTTCGTTCATTGAAGACTCTGAATGCTTTAGCGATGCTTGAGTATCCAACAAACGATCCTTCATCAGCTTTAGGAGACATCTTACACAGCAGATCCCGTTGATTAAGAATATAACATCGACTTCCAAAAATATGAAAATAATGAATGGAAGAAACCTTATTATGATACAATTCATAAGCAGTTTTCCCATGTCTCTTCACGATGATGGATCTATTCTGTGTAAAGCAAGCAGTGTTCACACCTTCAGCCCAGAATTTTATCTTCATGTTCCCATAACATAACATTGTTCTGACAGCTTCAATTAGAGTTCTATTTCTTCTCTCTGCAACTCCGTTTTGTTGAGGTGTCTGAACTGAGGCAAAGTTTTGTACTATTCCTAATTGATCACAAAAATCTATCAAGACTGAGTTTTTGAACTCAGTTCCATGATCACTTCTCATCTGTCGAACAAGAGTATTTTTCTGTCGCTGTTCTCTTTTGATCAGACTGATGATTTCTTCAGTTGCATCACTTTTAGCCCTTAAGAATATAACCCAAGTAAATCTAGTAAATTCATCTACAATCACAAGGGTGTATTTCTTTCCTCCTTGGCTCTCAATCCCAATTGGTCCAAACAGATCCATATGTAGCATGAACAGAGGTTCATCAATTGAGTGCAACATTTTGGATGGGAATTGAGTCTTGGTTTGCTTTCCAAGCACACAAGTTGAGCAAACTTTGTATTTGGTATAGGTCAGTTCAGGAAGACCTCTAACCAATTTACTTTTTGACAAGGCATTTATGTTTTTGAGGTTTAAATGTGATAATCTTCGATGCCATAGCCAATTAAGTTCTTCTTTAGTTTCTGTGAACAGACATGTCTCAGCCTCATCATTGGTTGTACTCAGATCCAGGCAAAATACATCTCTTTCCCTTTTGGCAAGTAGCAATGGTTTCCCCTTGGCACTGTAGATTATTCCAGCTTGCTTTCTGAATCTGACTTCATGATCTTCATCAGTGATTTGACTTACACTTAGTAAGTTATGTTGTAAACCTTCTACATAAGCAACTCTTTTGAATGTGACAGATCCAGCATGTATCTTTCCATATCCTCGTGTCATTGACACCCCGTTGTCACCATATCTCACTTGAGGCCCAGCTTCTTCTTTATAGTCTTGCAAGAAATACTTCATTCCTGTCATGTGCCTTGATGCTCCACTATCTAGATACCATTTTGTAGAGTCCTTGTAAAGCTTTGATTTGTTCCAGTCTGAATTATGGCTCAGTCTCTCAGCTTCCTTCAGATCCTTCTCAAACTGAGATGCAGACTTCTCAGCTTCAGTCACTTCCTCCACGAATGCCATTAAACACTTATCTACCACTTCCTCATCGTCATCAGATGATATTTCCTCATCTAACCATTCTTCAGCGAAGAATGCCTTCTGCTCAGTTTGAGGTTTTTGAGTTGTTGAATTGTTGCCTTTCTTGTATTTAAGATACTTCTTTCTATACCTTTGAGCTCTCTCAGCAACTTCATCCATGTGCTCAGTCTGAGCAACTTTCACTTTACAATCAGCAGCCATGTGACCATAATCATTGCATTTGAAACATTTAACCTTCTTTAAATCGAAAGGTTTCTTTCCTTTGTAGCCTGTCTTCTGTTCTAGTTTCATAGTCAACAGGGCAAGCTGACTTTTCAGCTTTTTGACCTCAGTTTCATCATCTGATTTTGAGTCTGAGTGTGACTCAGACTCAGATGAGTCAGCTTTAGAATAAATCTCTTTATTCCTTTTGCTGGTAGCAAGTAATGCAGCTTCAGGGTCTCTTGCAGTTCTTCAGTTGTTTATCTTCTTCCTCTCTTGAGATTCTTCAAAGTTCAATAATAGTCCGAAGAGACCAGGTAGCTTGTAAGTGGACAATTTTTCACTAACCACAAGAGATGTTATTATTGATTCAAATTTGTTTTGCAAGATATCAACAAATTTCTTGCACACTTCATCATCATCCTTTATTAGCCCTAGAGCTGACAAGTCATTCAACAAGATTTGAAATCTTGTATGCACATCAGCCAATGTTTCCTTCTCTTTCACATAGAAATTTTCATAATTTCTAATCAGACTATTCAATCTTTGCTCTCTTACTATAGGTACACCTTCATAGGATACAATTAAGGTGTCCCACAATTCTTTAGCAGATCTGCAACCGGCAATCTTTGAGAAGATTTGCTCAGACACAACATTTCCTAGAATGCTTCTTGCTCTTGGATCTAGATTGTATAACAGTTTGTCAAGATCGGTCCATTGTGATTTTGGAGTTTGAACCCATCTTGCACGTTGAAGAACTTTGTTTCCCTCCTTGACTTCTTCAATTTGTTTTCCTGGAATGATTGGTCCTTCTTCAATGGTTCTCATCATTTCTTCATGGATTCCTTATAAGTGCCATTCATCCTTTAGTTTCCAATAGGCAAAATTATGTCCATTGAAAATGGGAATGCCTTTTCCGGCCATAGCAGGTGTAGAGGATGATGACATTGTATTTGAGATATATGTATTGATTGTTTAAGATTTGTAAATTTATTAAAATTTAAATCTTATTTGTTCTGATACCAGTTGTAAGGTCTTAATAAGATCTCAAACACTAGCTAATCAATTTACAAATAAGTATTTAGATGTTAATTGTTACGAACCGTTTAATCGCTCAGTTTCTCAGTATATTATAGTGGAATTATAATAAAGAAGTATTGAGAATAACACACAGTTATTTTGATTAGAAACGTTCAACGAATTACAAAGCTCAAGCTCACTATTTATACACAATAATAGTGAACTTGATAAGTACGAATCCTAGTAAATCTTCCAAAATGATAGAAGATTTGATCTAACCAACATACCTAAAATAAAGCAATACGTTTCATTATGGAGCTGAGTAGTCAGCTTCATAATGCCTTAGTCGCTTTTTGTCACTCAGACTTAGAGTCACTCAGACTCAAGTTCACTCAGACTCAAAGTCACTCAGACTCAGCAACTAAGACTTTAATAAACAGATTTATTAATTTGGGTTAAATCGTTGATTTTCCCAACATGTTGTGTCTATGACACTGTGTCTGTGACATTTCTTGTTGGTTCACAATATATTTATTTTTTACTCGCGATATTGTCGCTCCCCAATAGGGAGTGCTTATCTTTCCTCCAGTAGGTAAGAAAGACGGAAAGTTGTGTTCAACCCAACCTTGTATTCCTTATGTGGCTTGTTACACTTAGAAAAAATTTCAAGTTAATTTTTTTTCTTAAGTAGCTATGAGTAGCTTGTTACCAAGTTGGTAATGAGTGGGAAAGCATCATAGGAAAAAAGATGATTTTTATTAGCAACATAGATGAATACATATATCCTATTGCATCATGCATTTGTTCTATCTTAAACATGGTATTCCATGACCTTGTTAAGATTTTCATTGTTTTTTTTTAATGTGGTGTATGTCGATGAGTCGGGTTGGTGGAAGCTTGATTTTCCCGAAGAGGGTTTTAGGACTAGATTACATGCCCGTCTGGTGGTCCTGGGTCCTCCATGTGTGCTCCCTTTTCCCATGCAAAGGTCTTCTTGAGTAGGGGCTCCATTGCTTGCTTTGCTCCAGTGACAAGGTGTTCCAAATGTCCCTCTTCCAATGCTCGCATGATTTTGGCCTGGAGCTCTCTACATGCATTTGTGTCATGTCTATGGGCTTCATGGAATTCACAATGTTTGTTAATGTTTTTCTTCCCTGACATGTAGGTCATTGGGCAGGGAGGCTTGAATGTCGCACATACTTGTTCGGCTTTCAAAATTTCTATGGGAGACTTGTTGAGGCTAGAGGCTAGTAAGGCTTTGTCATAAGGAGAAAACCTTTTCGTTTGTCTGTTATCTCGTCGGTCCTCTTGGTATTTGTCATGACGGATACCCTCTTCACTAAGTGAGTCTTTCCTACTTGATCCTCCAATACTTAGTCCACTCCAGGCCTTATCTCTTTTGCCACTTGTTACGTTTCTAGCCATGGCGATTGTCTCCTTTGACCTAAAGTAGTCATAGAAAAAATCGGTTGTCTTCTTGAAGGTAATTGGAATTAGTTGCAAGCCGCTCCTGGACCTGGCCTAAGAGGAGCGAGAGTGTGAAACCAGAAATTTGTTGGCTCTCAGGTAAATCTGGTATCTTTTGGCACTCTTGTGTGTAACGAAGAATGAAATCCCGCAGTCCTTCCCCTTCTTGTTGTCTTATGAGATGAGCCTCAAGGTGGGTTCTCCGTTGTTTCTTTTGCTAGAAGAAGTTGGAGATAAACGTGGACTTGAGGTCATAGAAGTCATAAATGATTTTTTGTGGGAGGCTTGTAAACCAATCCCTAGCAAAACCTTGTAGGGTTCCTAGGAACATGTGACATGCTACAAGGTCTACCCACTTCTCTGTCATGATAACTTGTTCAAACAGAGCCAAGTGGTCTTCTGGATCTCTTGTGCCGTCATACGTCCCAACGATGGAGGGGACCCTCTGTCGGTCTGGGATGGGATACTTTGCTACCCAGTCACATAACTTAGAGTTCACCACTAAGGTTGGCATGGTTGCTGTTCGGGATGGTCCTCCTCCCTCTCCCACGAACTCTTTCAGCAAGTTAAGTAGTTCTTAAGCAGTGCTCGGTTGAGGTGGGGAAGGAGTGGGCTCTGCCGTCTTCTACTTCCGTAACTCATCGACCAACTGTCCCAACAAAACACTTGTATCGATCTCAGGAGTTGGTTGTGGTGTAGGCTTAGGTTTCAATGTCTCCATGAGTCGAGCTAAGAGGCTGTTTTGAGTAGGTGGAGTTGGTGGCGGTGGTCGTTGTTGGGACAGAGTTGTCTTTAGGAGTTATAAAGCTTCTTCTACTGATGGCTGCTCCTTATAGGTCTGAGTGGGTGTGGGAGGCAGTTGTAGAGTTAGAGTGGAGCCCTCCAAATTAAACGGTGGTGGGGTTCCCTGAAATGTAGCAATCATAGGAGCGGGTTGTGATGTGTTCAGAGGAGGTGTTCCTGTTTGAAATCCTTGAGTGGTGAAACTTGACTGACCCGTCCTGGGGCTAAGTATTTCTACCCCGATTGTGTCAGTTGTCTCTGGGGTGAAGAAGAAAATCCTAGTCCGAACTGCTGAGAGGTTTTCCCCACTGACCCTCCGCGAGGTCCCCACCGTGGCTCCTGGGCCAGTGCCAGTGCCTTGAGAGTTTGGTGAGGTGGTGTTGATGTCCACCGAGGGAAGAGGCTCTTCTCTGCTCGGTGGTAGATTTGTGGAAGGGTTTGAATACATGGAGAGTGAAGGATAGGGGAAAATACCGAGTGAAAACCGTTGATCGAAAACGGTCCCACGTATGGCGCCAATGTTTGAGCAACGAATGACGAGCGCAAGGTTTTGGGTGTGATGGCTAACCAATACGGTCTCATGCGGAACGTAGTTCAAACCTACCAAGCTCTTCACGAGCCTAAGGTGACGTATTGATTAGGTTTGATGACGTAAGAAAGTAGGAAAATCTCTTGTACATATGTGTCAGGAATTGAATGTTCTAAAAAGCTACCTAAATCTGACGAATTTTCAGGTATTTATAGACAATGGGGTTTCGTTTCATGGGTCGTGGCCTTGATATTAACATTTTGTGGACCTAATGATGGCCAAAAACGTGTTCATGACGTGAGCACAATTGAAAGTGTTACGAGGTAAAGCACTTTCTGTGCTTCGTATGTTACGAGACAGAGCATTACCTGTGCTATGTATGTTACGAGCTAGAGCATTGTATAGAGCAATTTTCTCAGTATTTTACGAGCTAGAGCACTGTGCTCCGTATGTTACGAGCTAGAGCACTGTCTGTGCTCCGTATGTTGCGAGCCAGAGCACTGTCTGTGCTCTGTGCTCCGTAAGTTACGGGCTAGAGCATTGTCTGTGGCAAGAGCAATGTATGTGCTCGGTATGTTACGGGCTAGAGCACTGTCTGTGCTTCATAAGTTACGGTCTAGAGAAGTATATTTGCTCGGTATGTTACGAGGTAGAGCAATGTCTGTGCTCGGTATGTTACAAGCTAGAGCACTCTCTGTGCTCCGTAAGTTACGGGCTAGAAGATTGTGTGTGCTCCGTATTGCACTAAGTTACAAGCTAGAGCGTTGTCTATGCTCCATAAGTTACGGGCTAGAACCATTGTCTAAGTTACGAGCTAGAGCACTGACTGTGGCTAGAGCAGTGTCTGTGCTCGATATGTTGCAAGCTAGAGCACTATCTATGCTCCGTAAGTTACGGGCTGGAAGCATTGTCTGTGCTCCGTATTGAACTAAGTTACGAGCTAGAGCGCTATCTGTGCTCCGTAGTGAAGGTGTGGACCATGTGAGTCACAATTTTACTTTCTGATTTGGTACGTGTTTACGTATCCTACCTCAATATGGTACATAGGTGATATTTGGCCACAAAATTTAACCGCCAATTATATTTTGACTCACTTGTTTTTAGTTGGGAATAAAAAATATACCGCTAGAGATGATTACTATAGATCTTATTCAATCAATTTCTATAATCATATATCATATATCTTTAGGGCTCAACCAATTCTATATTATTATATTATGGGCCTATTTGAAGTAAGTAGTTGTGATTGAAAGTGGAGTTTGATATGTGAGATTTTATTATTTATTATTATTTTTTTTATATAACTACTTTAACTTTTTATTTCGAAAATTTTTAAAACGAAAAATAGTTTGTGTATGTCACCAACTTGACATAAAATTCTTCTGTATACCCTAATTCTCAAAAATTCTATTGAGTATTATAACTTGACTAATTTGTTTTATTGTATACCATGTGTTACCTTTCAAACCGGCAACCGATTACAATTCAAGGTTGACCGTTTGACCTTGACACATTGACGTCATGTCACCTAACCACCAATAACTCAACCATGGTTTATTGTTTACCCAAATCATATAAGTTATATTAATCTAAAATTATTTAAATTCAAAAACAGTTTATTAACTTTTACTTTACAATGGGCCCACCATCTTCCTCACATCATACCCCATTTTTCAGAAAATGAAAAGTAAGAAAAATGTTTTGAAGGTTAAATGCGAACAATTATAAAAATTTACAAAATTGATGGTTTTAAACACTTTATAATCACAGCACCACACCATCTCATGTTTTCAACGATTGGCACCACCATCACCACTCGCTCACATATGTTCAACAATGGCCATAGCTAGTAACAAAGTAACCGTAGGATCTCACCATCGTCTACCTCGTTCCGTCGATCGACAACAACCACTGATTCAAACTTTTTTCTTAAATCCAAAATATACAAACAATGAATCTGAAATCACCATCACACCGAACACAAGCAGATCTATCCGATTGGAAATCAAACACAAGCAGATCTATCTGAAAGCTCTAAATAGGAAACTTAAATCAAACCAGATTTATCTGATGAACATGAAGGCTTGATGATGATGATGATGATGACGACGAACCCGCATGTTTTTTTTTTTTTTAAATATATGATGATAAAGAGAGAATTGAAGAAAGATGATTTTATTTAATATTGATAAATCGAAGACAAGTCATTTAGTAGATTATGATGATGAACACAAAGAAAGATTTTGTTTTTCATGATGATGAGATTTAAAAGAAACAGGTTAAAAAATAAAAAGAAAAAATAGATTAAAATATAAAAAATAAGGTAATCAGATACACGTCATCAAATATGCATGTTATGTGGCAGCTTACGTGGATAAAAACGTCATTAACCGGTTACACGTCAGCATTTTGTGAGTAAACGGTAACACGGTGTACTTAGTAAATAAAATTAGTCAATTCATAATACTCAATAAAAGTTTTAAAAATTTAGAATATATAAAAAGATTTTGTGTCAAGTTGATAACCTATGCAAGTTATTTTTAGTTTTCAAAAAGAAGAAAATTCAAAATAAAAGTTAAAGTTATACTTTTCAAAACAAAGTGTTTTGTTTTATACATAACCTCATTTTTTTTAAAAACAAAAAGTTTGTAGCTAAATATAATGAAAAAACAAATGTATGCAAAGTTTATGTGTGGTTTGTATAAAATGGTCTACAATTGCCGAATGTACCCCACAAACAAAGTGATTACTGAATTATTATTTAACCTTTTTATAGAAGAATACCACGATCACACATGGCCTTGGATACCCCTTTCATAGATTTGATTTGTTTCGTTAGATCTAATCACTCACACATCATACACTGATACACACTATATTAAAAGACATTTACTTAAATAATTATTATATAACAAACTTTTTAAAGTTTATGTACGTACATTTATATGATCTAGCGATCTATTTACTAAAGATATTCAAGAGTGATTCATAATATTTCGAGAAAACATATACGGCAAAAAATATTTGTGGTTGTGTCTAGCTAGGCACGGGGTGATGACAATGCCGAAGGTTCTTGTTTGTAATTTTGCCGTTTAAAAAAAAAAGTAATTTTGCTTTAATAACTTTAAGCAATATCAACAATTTCTAAATTTAATTTATTTGTCCACGTTTATTTATTTTTAATCTATTCCTTGTATAGTAATCATAAAAAGTTTTATGGAAAACCACCGGTACAAATTATGACATAGGTAGACCACAATTGATCCTAAAATATTGAAAGAATATACTGATTTTTTTCATTTTCATGAAGTTTTGGGTATAAAAAAGGGCTAGGTGCATTACAAATGTAATAAATTTTTTTAATTTTATTATTATGGTTGTATAACTCCTATAACTCATATTAATATATAAATCAGATTTTATTTTAGAAATTTTGTTATAAATATATATGTTATACATCAACAAAAAATCCGATATATTATATCAATTATGGAAAAGAAAAAAAACAAGAGTTGAATGCTATAATAAATGTTTTGAGAATTGTGTAGACATAATAACAAAACGGTATGACAATGAATGAGGTTTGTGC
>CAJVGC010000060.1:44927127-44988034 GCA_910822075.1 Senecio squalidus | reverse complement strand
ATTGGAGTGAAGAAGGTAAATTTATGTATGTCCTTGTTATTATTTGATGAATTTGAGTTTATATTATGTGTTATAATATCAATTGAATGTTTAATTGAAGAGTAGAAATGCTTAATTGGTAAAAAATTAGGTTTTTATAAATTGGGGATAATCTTGGAAATTGTTAATTTAAACATATGTGTATGTTAATTTAATGTTAGAATTGTATGTTTTAGTTTTATGAAGAAGATAGAATATGGTGTTATGATTTCACTAGTTGGTGTTACCAAACGGGTCAAATGACCCAAGGAGTGGCAATGGGTAGAAGGATGTTAAGGAAAGAAGAATTTATACATTTTTATGTGTGTAAATGGTAGATGGTAATTAGAATGTTTTTATGTAAGTCTAAAGCCTAACGGGTCAAAAGACCCTAATAATGGCACGTTGGATAGAAAATAAATAAACAAGATAATGTTTAGATTTTGAAGAGATGTATGATAAAGTTGTTAGTTATGTTGTTACGAGTATTGAAGTTTTAGTATAACTCAGATTTGAAAGATAAAGGCAAGGGGAAAGCAACGTAAAGATAGTAAAAGTAATTCGACATCAAGGTGAGTATACTAGACTCATTTTCTTATTGATTTAGTGTTGGAAGTTTGCATTAGTGGATTAAAGATTTGTTAGGTAAGTTATTTCAAGTTATAGTTGGTATAGTTAGCGGAAATAAGGTTTAAAGTGGAGTAAACTAACATGTAAGTGCAGAAAATGTTTGAAAACGAAAATCAGCCAGAATGAGCCCGAATGCTTCGCCTGTTGTTTGAATGGCGAGGCATTCGCCCGAATGCGTCGATGAATGGCGAGGCATTCGCCCGAATGCGTCGCCTGTTGTTTGAATGGCGAGGCATTCGGAGCCCAGCGGCGAATGCGTTGATTTGTCATGTTGAATGCGTCGCCTATGCCCCTAGGCCAGTTTTTAGTGTATTTTAAGGTAGTTTAAGTAGAGAAATGATATATTAACTTATTATTATGATAGAGAAGAATGGAGAAGACATTTATGTGTCAAGGAGAAGTAGAATCGACTTTCATTAGTCGAGAAAGAGTAGAGTTAGCTATAATTCTATACCGCGAGGATATGTAGAAAGACTTTGAATAGTCTTGGAGATGTATCACCATGTTAATAAGTATACTAACTAGCTTAATGCTAATGTAAATTATTGATTGTTATGTTTGTAGGTAAAAAGGATCTCGAATTTGCAAGGCAAGTAAAGGAGGAATGAATGGGGACCTAGAAAAGAAGTTAAATCTTTTGTAACGAGCTTCCGCTCTAAACATGTTAAAATCTTATTTTAGTAGAAGTAAACAATAACTTCCATTTTGGTTAAACATTGTATATATTGTAGAATGTTTTTCGTTATAAAAAAAAAAAAAAAAAAAAAATTTAGTGTGTTTTAGATCCAAGTGTTACATTTTAACGCCCTGCTGATGAAGTAGATAGGTACTTGTGTTGTTCCGCGTTGAGCGATGAGGACTGAGCTTACGCATTCCTTGGAGGCAGCCAAGTATATGGTAAGGGGTTCTCCTGGTACTAGAGCTGTGAGAGTAGGGAGATCAAGAAGAAATTTTTTCATTTCTTGGAACGCTTCTTCAGCTTCTTCAGACCACATGAAATCTTTCTTTTTTATGCATCCCTTCAAGGTTTTGAAAAATGGTAAGGATCTGTCTGCGGCCTTGGAGAGGAAACGAGCCAGAGCAGCCAACTTACCATTGAGGCTTTGCACTTGTTTCTTGGTAGAGGGAGAAGGCATTTGGATGATTGCTTGTATTTTCTTGGGGTTTGCTTTAATGCCTCGAGGGGTGATAAGATGGCCAAGAAATTTTCCTTCCTCCATGCCAAAGCTACATTTAGAGGGGTTCAACTTCATGTTGATTTCTCTGAGTGTGTTGAAGGTTTCTTGGATCTCAGCAAGCATTGCTCCTTCGGCGTTGCTTTTGATCACGATATCATCTACATATGCTTCAACATTCCTTCCAATCTGATCTTTGAAAGCTTTGTCGATCAGACGTTGGTAGGTGGCTCCTGCATTCTTTAGGCCGAATGGCATCTTTTTAAAACAGTAGATTCCTTGGTCTGTGTGGAAGGCGGTTTTGTCTTCATCCCTTTCTTTCATGGAGATTTGATGATAGCCTTTGTAAGCATCCAAGAAACATTTGAGCCTGAAGCCGTCCAAGGATTCCACCTTCCAATCTATCTCGGGTAAGGGGTAATTATCCTTTGGGCATGCCTTGTTAATGTCTTTGAAGTCTACACATAGCCTCCATGAGCCATCTCCCTTCTTCACCATGACGAGGTTGGCTATCCATGTCTGGTACTTCACCTCTCTGACTATCCCTGCCTCTTCCATCTTGGCTACTTGTTCCAGGGCAGCTGTGCTTCTATCATGGGACATTGCCCTTTTCTTTTGCTTGATAGGAAACATATTAGGGTTAGCATTGAGGGAGTGTTCGGCCAGCTCTCTTGGTACTCCCGTCATGTCTTGAGGAGATGAACTAACTTCTTTTTGGTTTCCAATGGGAGTTGTTCTCCTATGCCGATGGGCTGTTCTGGGAATTTTTCGT
The DNA here is from genome assembly GCA_910822075.1 of Senecio squalidus. Taxonomy (NCBI): domain Eukaryota; kingdom Viridiplantae; phylum Streptophyta; class Magnoliopsida; order Asterales; family Asteraceae; genus Senecio; species Senecio squalidus. Next base: position 44,985,439 of record CAJVGC010000060.1, on the reverse strand, counting down.
TGATTATCACTTTTCGTTCATTGCCATCTATTACTTCTGTCTCTGTTGTGATGGGCTTGGGTTTAGATACTTCAGCTTTAGCCACCTGCTTGCATTCACGAGACCAGTTCATGCCACCGCGTACGGTGCCTATGCCATTTGGTGTTGGGAACCTGATCATTCCATGTATGGTTGAGGGGATCGCCCCAAACCTTTCTATGGAAGGCCTTCCCAATATTACGTTGTAGGCGGATGGAGCCCTTACAATGGTGAAATTTAGTACTTCAAAGCGATGAAATGGGTATTCCCCCATCATGACCTCAATCATGACTTGACCGATAGGCCAATGAATTTCTCCTGCGAAGCCTGCTAAGGGGGACTCAGCGGGGAGTATAGCTTCTCTAACCTTCTGAGGGAGCTTTTTGAAACAATGCTCATAGATGATGTCGGCGGAGCTTCCAGTATCTATGTAGGCTTTTTCAACCTCATAATTGGCCAAACGGACCTGGATGACTACCGGGTTGGTGGAAGTAGTTTCCACTGGTGGGAAAGATATCGGTTGCATCATCCAGTTCTCTAGCACAAGGGACTTTCGTTTCTGAGAGCTACCGCTTACCATGCACACATGACCATCAGGGGGGCCAGGGTGGTTGTCTTTCCTAGCTGCCTTCTGCCACTCATAGGTCTTTTTAGAGGGTGACTTTTTCGCTTGCTGCCTTGCTCCTATCACCAAGTGTTCAAGCTTTCCTTCATCCAACGCCCGTTTTATTTCAGCTTTTAGTTCCCGACATGAATTAGTGTCATGGCCGTAGTCTTCGTGAAAATCACAGCGCTTGTTCATATTCTTTGTTCCAGAGCGGTGAAGCATACGAGGAGGTGGCTTAAACGTCGCCCCTATTTGTTCAGTTTTTAGAATCTCCATGGGGGTCTTGCTGAGGTTCCCCCCAGATGGGCTTCTTTCATAAGGGGTGAATCTTCTAGGAGGTCTTTCCTCCTCTCGTCTACCTTGTCTACTGTCACGATGATCCCTTCTTCGACTATCATGTCGGGGCTCCTGTCTACTTGTCCCTCCGACAGCTGGTCCGCTCCATGCCCTGTCTCTCTTGCCACTTGTTACGCTTCTTGCCAAAGCAATCGTTTCCTTTGACCTTAAGTAATTGTAGCAAACATCTGTGGTCTCCTTGAAGGTAACTGGGATTCGTGCTGCTAGTCGTTCTTGGAGTTGGCCTGGGAGTAGTGAGAGTGTGAACCCGGATATTTGCTGACTTTCGGGTAGGCCTGGTATCTTCTGGCACTCTTGTGTGTAACGGAGGATGAACTCTCGCAGGCCTTCCCCTTCTCGCTGGCGTATGAGATGTGCCTCAAGATGGGTTCTCCTTTGCTTTTTCTGCTGAAAAAAGTTGGAGGTAAACTTGGCTTTAAGGTCGTAGAAATCATAGATGCTTTTCTCTGGGAGGCTTGTGAACCAATCTCTAGCGAAACCTTGCAATGTTCCTGGAAACATGTGGCAAGCTACCGGGTCTACCCATTTTTCTGTCATGATAGCTTGTTCGAAAAGTGCTAAGTGATCTTCCGGGTCTCTTGTTCCATCATAGGTGCCGACTATGGAGGGAACTCTCTGTCGGTCTGGGATGGGATATCTTGCCACCCAATCACAAAACTTAGAGTTCACCACAGAGGTAGGCATGGTTGCTACCCGAGATGGTCCTTCCCTCTCTCCCACGAGGCCCTTCAGCAAACTGAGTAATTCTTGAGTGGTATCTTGTGGGGGCGGAGGAGGGGTAGGCTCTGGTGCCTTTTGCCTTTGCAACTCATTAACCAACTGTCCCAGCAAGACACTCGCATTGACCTCAGGAATTGGTTGTGGCGCAGGCTTGGGCTTCAATGTTTCTATGAGCCTTGTTAAGAAGTCGTTTTGTGCGGGTGGAGCCGGTGGAGGTGTTTGTTGTTGGGACAAGCCTGCCTTCAAAATCTCCAAAGCTTCTTCTACTGACGGCTGTTCTTTGGGAGGGGTTTGAGTGGGAGTGGGAGATGGCTGTTGGGTTAGAGTGGAGGTTTCCAAGCTAAGAAGTTGTGGGAAGCTCTGGGTTGGAGTGATACTTGGAGGCCTTCCCATCTGGAAGCCTTGATAACTTGACTGGCCTGCCTCTCCCGTGCTAGGCACTTCCACTTCGGCTGTGTCGTTAGACCCGAAAGGGTAAAGTCTGGTCCGGACACCAGATAGGTTTTCGTCACTAATCCTTCTAGCATTCCCCGTCCCATCTCCTGATCCAGTGACTTGGGAGTTTGGGGGGGTGGTGTTGATGTCTACCGAGGGAGGAGGATCCTCTCTGCTCGGAGGGGGGTTCATGGCAGGGCCTGAATCCATTGAGGGTGAAGGGTTAAGGAGAAAACTTAGTGAAAAACCGTTGTTCTATAACGGTCCCACGGATGGCGCCAATGTTTGAGCAACGATTGACGGGGCTCAAGGTTAGGGGTGTTGGCTAATCCTTACGATCTCCTGCGAGAGCAGTGCAAACCTACTAAGCTCTTGACGAGCCTAAGGTGACGTAATGATTAGCGGGTGTGACGTAAGAGAGTGGGAAAAACTGCTCTTGAACGTGTATGTGTGAGTGATGCAATGATTGACAACCTGCCCTCTGACATTGATCAGAGGGGTATTTATAGGCTTGAGATTAGGGTTTCCATTTATGGGCTGAGGCCCAATGATTACACCCATGGGCCGTTACTTTATGATCCACAAATGGGTAAGTGACGTAAGCAGTGTGCTTGCGACGTCAGGTCAACTTAAGTCAACTTAAGCGTATGCCGGACAGAAGTTAGCGTTACCGGGCAGCCAGGCCAACCGGGTAGGTTGTGCCCGATAACGGGGCTAAAATGCCCGGTGGTTTCCGAGGTATACCGGGGTGAGCTCGAGCACGGGGCTCTTTACCCCGGTAACGGGGCTTAGTTTCTAGGCGGTATCCGAGAACGGCCCTAGTAGTGTCCGAGATGCCTTGGCAGGGCCACTTATCTCGGTAATGGGGCTTAGTTTCTAGGCGGTATCCGAGAACGGCCCTAGAAGTGTCCGAGATGCCTTGGCAGGGCCACTTACCTCGGTAACGGGGCTAAGGTGTCCGAGGTTACCCGGTCATGTGTTCGGGGTATCCGAGGTTTCTAGGGCGGTATCCGAGCAGGGGCTGTTTACCCCGGTGACGGGGCCCAAGTATCCGGGGTGTCCGATGTGTTGCTCGGTAACGACCCAGATGGTCTCGGCGGTGTCCGAGGACTGCCCTGAGAACCTCGGCGGTGTCCAGGGTGTCCGAGTTGTTGCTCGGTAACGATCCAGATGGTCTCGGCGATGTCCGAGGTAATCAGGGCGGTATCCGGTAACGGGGCTCCTTAGCCCGGAGACGGGGCTCCTTAGCCCGGAGACGGGGCATGTTTACTTGGCAGCGGGGCTCCTTGGTCGTGTAGGTTTTGTGTTCGAGTCGTACCACATACCTCAATAGTATCATTTGATTGTACTTTTAACATTAAAAGTACAATCAAAAGTACCATTTGATACTTTTGATTGTACTTTTAATATTAAAAAATGGTTGTTAACATGTGCCCCTAGGGCACAAGTTAGAAAAACCCTTATAAAAATAGTATTTAGGATTTAAAAATGTATTTATAAAAATATTTATATAAAAATGTATTTATAAAAATATTTATATAAAATGTGTTAATGGTTTAATTAAATGTGTTAATAGTTTAATTAAAATGTCTTGATCCTTGTTTATTTAATTTTTATAGATGTTCAATACGCACAATGAATTAACTGATTGGGCTCAAAATATATCTCGAAACCTAGGTTTTGTTATTGTTAAGCGAAGAACCAAGACAAAAGAACGGGTATACACATAAGATCGAGTATATTTTGTGAAAAGGGTGGACACAAATTCAACAAGATTTGTTGCAACTTATATCTTAATAGGGATTTTTACACCAATATGTATTGTTTTTTACTATACCGAATATGTGAATAATAGAATACGAATGTTGCATTTTAATACACAATTTATTTTTTCGTTAAATTATGTTTGTTATTTTACGATACTTAAAATTAAAAAGAACGACAAAAAAAAGACAAAAAAACAAAAAAATGGGGTCATAGATGTGACATAAAATGGGTCAGGGGGTTGCATAACATATGCCTTTAAAAATTCTTTGAAATCTTTACAAATAATATGATTCTCTGTTACATCAGTACTTATATACACAATACTCATCACCACCACGAACTATTGTGCAATAAACTAAGTTAATCCCTGTTTTATTACTACTTTAATTCACATCTGTTGAAATATATTTTATTATGTTTCAGTCTTGGTACTTAATAACATTTGTTTTAGTTACTTTGTACTTACTTGAAATGTTGATATATAATTATAGATCACAAATTTTAAAGTATGGAAGCAGATTGGATCTAAAAATGTTACAAGTACACAAAAAGGACCGAAGCCGGTGAAATTAGAAGATAAGGAGCAGAGGTGTTACAAACTTAGAAACCGTTAAATATACATAGAACATTAATGACAATTCAAACGAGTAGAGTAATCTCAATTGTAAGGCAATTGTAAGGGTGAGCCCCTACCATAAAGTTGAAACCGATATACAAGCCTTAACAGAGTTCGTTTTTATTTAACTCATAACGTCACACAAGTTTCAAATCTATTAAAACTTATCAAAATGCCATATTGATTTGATTCTTAATTATTTGAATTTGTTATAGTTACCCTTTTAGACGTTGTATTCGCAAAGTCTTCATCTTCGGAACCAGCTAAGCCTTCTAAACATTTCTAAGTTGACATAATTTTACTCCATGAGTTTGATTCCTTAAGTTATCAATTTGAATTATTTATTTATTTTACTAAACCGTGACTTAAAATAAATATGAGCAGTCTTGATTATCAATATTGTTCCTGAGATTAGAAAGTCGGTGACACTTGTCACTCCTCGATTGTCATATTTTAATAAGAGGTTGAATATAATTGAACCAATTCCATTTAAAAAATAACAAAATCCAATAACACCTTTCCACCGGCCTTACCGACCAAAACACAGGGATACACTCAATATTTCATATCTTTTACCATATTACAAACTTTATACTATTTTGAATCTTTAAATATAGTTTTCTTTTTTTGAATGAAGCAAGAACACCATTTTCGTAAACTTAAACTTCATAATCGTTTAGGGTACATATAAATAAATTATTATATATAAAAATATATCTTTTAATCTTGCTTTTTATTTTCGATTATGTCACTAAACTTGAAAAAATATTTAATTATATTATTATAATTTACAAAAATGTTCAATTTTATTATTTTATTATTTTTTTTTATATAATTTTCTCTTCACTTTTCTTTTTTTACCAATTTTGCATAGTTCAATCGGCATCGCTACCGCAAACGCTCATGTCCCACATGTGCAAATGAAATGTCAGGAGTTCAAATTTGTTCCCCAACACGTGTGGGTGATTTGCGGGCACTTGGGTTTACCCGCTGTTGATGCTCCTTCTAGGTGGGGCAGACGTTTACATTGGAATATGTTCAGACATTCCAACTAGCGGTTGGAGTTGGCACGAAGCGGATTGCGCCGCACTCACAATGGACTGCGACACAGTCAGTGTCTCGGGCAGAAAGTTGAAAAACGTCATTTTCATCATTCTCGAGATCTACAATTTGCTTTACACGTGATTTCTTCCTGGAATCTTCCCAAAATGAGGTGTTTTGACCGCTTTCAAGATCTAGAGCCTATTTCCATGCATCTCTCATGCCAAACTCATTTATTTACATCCATATTCATTCTCCTTCATTCCATTACTCTCATCATCCAAATCTCTCTCATTCTCTATACAATTTCCAGAAAATATGAAGGAGAATAACCAAATAATTAAGTGAGTTTCAAGCTAAATCAGGTTCTTCCATCATATCCTTCAACCTATATCTTCTTTTGTGTATTTCACTTGGTAAGATTTTCCATCTTCATCATCTAATCTCTTATTATTAAAAAGGTTTGTGTTGGTGATTTCTAACACAAGTTTTCTCTTTGTAAGATGCAAGATTTACCTCCTTCTATTACCATCTTTTCATCATATTCGGGTTTCTAGTCTACCGTCTCAAAGAACCATATATCTTGAGCACTTGGTAAGTGAAACCTTCCATATCCAACACTATTGAGGTGTGATCCCGACACCGAAAACGACTAAAAAACGACTAGACAATAAACCCCGATGAAAACTTTGCATCCGAGCTCAAACCAAGCGTACCGGACACACACCTCGTGTCCGGGCTCGAGCTTGCCTGGCACCCAAGCGCCCCGTGCACGAGAAACCAAGGTACGATTGGTGGTGTCTGGGCTCAAGCCTACCCGACACCCACGCGCCCCGTGCATGAGAAACCAAGGCACGATTGGCGGTATCCGGGCTCAAGCCTACCCGGGACCCACACGCCCCGTGCACAAGAAACCAAGGCCCGCTCCCTGGTCGCCTTGGATCCTAACCCGGCAACCCCGCTACCAAGAAACTAAGGCACGATTGGCGGTGTCCGGGCTTAAGCCTACCCGACACCCAAACGCCTCGTGCACGAGAAACCAAGGCCCGCTCCCTGGTCGCCTTGGAGCCTACCCGGACCAAGCCAGGCCCCTTCGCCGAGAACTCGTGGCCAGGTCACTCCTTGCTTGTTACCCGGATACGCCTAGCTCGCTAACCGGATAAGTCTATGCCTCATACACTTGGAAGGGGACCCGTCTGGTTTCATAACTTGCATAATATGAACGTAAACTCCAAGTATACCCTTGTCTCATACACTTACGTCAGCGCTACTAACGGCTAGATTGTTCTCGTTGACTTAAGTTGACCGGGTGTCAGTCTTACGTCATTCTTACATCATATACCCATTTATGGGTTATAAAATGTCGGCCCGTGGACCTGATCATGGTACATGGCCCATAAATGGAAAACCCTAGCTATTGCATATAAATAACATCTTAATCATTGTCAGAATGATTCGATTCTGACCATTTTCCATTCACACATACGTTCAAGAGAGGCTTTCCCACTCTCTTACGTCACCAAGCTAAATCGTATGTGTGACAACCGTCTTAAACGCAGGTCGTGTTCACTAACTATTAACCTCGATTACATACTTGTGATACATGATATAACTAATTTTATGTGTTACGTAGTTATGTAAGCATAACTTATTATTAAGCTAAGTTCTTAGTAACTCATGCAAAACTTTTAACGTAGGTTTCACGTTACATAAACTTTAAACATGTGTGTCTCGGAATCGGATCCGAATCAATAGACGAACCCTAATATCAAGAAAACATATAATGAACTTGTCTAAGTTCATTGCAAAACAATTGTATACCTTAAACAATGCAAATGCTTAACGATAACGCGAATGAAAAACAAAAAGGCAAACTTTAGGGTCCCGGTGCGCCGCACTAAGACTCATGTGCGACGCAGAGGGGGGCTGGACAGATATGTTTAAATTTTTGATTAGTCACACTTAGTATCCTAAACACATGACACTTGGCCCTAAACGTGTCATGAGATTGTTAAGTCTAGAAATGACTTATAATAAGTCATTTGTATATCATCAAGAACTTATTTTGATTATCCTCTTTACACAAACTTATAACATACACACAATACACATAATATGGATATTTCTATTTATAGAAACTTACTAATTTTGGAAACTTTCCATTTTCGGAAACTGACTACATTTGGAAATCATAAAATGTGTAACACAAACCTAATGCATTTTTCAAAACTTAAATGAGACATTGGTTGTGAGAGTTTCTTACCAGTATACATTTTCTACTGGTAAACCCTAGTCAGTATACCTTTCCCACGGACGTATCAGTATACCTTTCCTACTGATACTACACGCTCATTAGTATACATTTCCTACTAATGAGGTGTACTTACGGTAGCGTGGCTACTGCGGATGTTGTTAGTCAGTATACCTTTCCTACTGACATTACTTGATTACTAGTATACTTTTCCTACTAGTGATATATGCTTACGATGGATGGTTATGGATGATGATTTCTTATTACTTACATGCATTAGTTACACATTTCTTTTACTAAAATGATGTTGGGATATGTTTTTCTTACTATTACATTTTATACTTACTCAACGAACTCGCTCAACTTTATGTTGACTTTTAAGCTTTACTTTCAGGTAAGGAGCAGGTGTAGGACTTGACTTAGGAGTTGGACCCTAGCAGACTTCAGGATTGCATTGCATTGTGGCATTTCTGTTATGACTTTATATTATTTTGGGATTTTATTTTCGGGCTTGCATGCCTAAGTACTTGATACGATAGGTTGGTTATTTTGTTGAACATATCGCTTGTAGTGTTTGACGGATTCGTGTACCAAGGATTTTACCTTAAGTATGTCGACGTCATAACATACCTTATTTATTTTATCATATAAATTTTATCTTTATTTACTATTGTGTTATGACGATCGCCTATCGGCGACACTCTGCGTTTTTGCCACTGGCGTGGTGTGACAACAATTGAACAAAAAAAAAGTAGAGTATTAAAATTGAACATTTTTCCCAAATTATAGTAACTTATTTGTATATTAACCCTAATCGTTTACTATTTTATATGTATTAGTTTTTTTATGTCTAGAATTTACGATCTTTATATTAGTGAAACTGTTAAAATATTGAATGTGAGTTTAAATATTATAACTCAACATCGGAAATGATAACTCAAGTTATCAAGTAATTTTTAAGTAATTTAGATTACCGTTGTGGAAAAGCAAAAAAGAAAAAAGAAAGTAATAAAAAAACTAAAACTAATAACGAATTATTATTACACAAACGCCACAGACAACGACCCTGACAACCGTTGTGGGGGTATGGCAAATCAAGCCATGAGCGTTCTCGGCCTCCACAATGCAACTCACAACGAAAGTTTTTCCTGGTGCTTTTATAATCAACAAAATTTATCAATTCTATTTTTAATAATGTTGTATTATTATTTGATTAGTTTCTCAAAATACTTTAGTAAAGCGAATGTCTTAACTCTTTATGTGGGTTGGCAACTCACAAACTCTTCGCCCTTAAGGAAAACCAATGTGCATGCCATTTTCCCCAAATATTATTATTGTTATTGTTATTGTTATTATTAATAAAAGGGTAAATTTATAAAAAAAAAAAAAATATTCAAGAAAAGAAGGAAATATATCTTTTAGGACGCCATAAAATTATACTGAATTTTTTTTTTTATGGTTTATGAACATATATGATGATGGACTATTAACCAGATGTAAATACGTGATAAAAAACAAAAATTTCATTGAAATTAAAGTAACATATGAAAACAATAAGTATATTAACTTACAGAAACCATGTCTATTCTCATACAAACATTAAGGGTCTGTTTGGTTTAATGAGTAGTTAATGGAAAAATGAATACTATGGAATGCAATGGGTGGTTAATGAATAACCTTGATTTGGAATATAATGGAGTATTACCTATTATTGTGCAATGATTAACTACAATACAACAAACCAACCTCAATCAATCATTATCATTACCTCTCATTACCCCCATTACCCCTAACCAAGCACCCCTAATAAAGTTGTTCCTCCACTATATTTGGATAAAAAGTAAATAGTTGTCGACATTTCATGCCATTACATTTAAATCTTTCAATTTCTTCTTTAGAGAGTGCATCACACTTGCACTAAAAGTGTCGAGCATATAAAAAATTAAAGGACTAATACATTTTTGTAAAAGTTAAAACCTATGGTGCACATTAAATCAGTCTCACTTACCACATATTTGCGTAGCTAGTGATCGAAAATTGATAAGTTAGTAAATTTATATATAGAAAAATTGTTATCGTGACTACTAAGATTTTAGCTTGCAAGGTTCCTGTTGTTTACTTACACGGCGATATTTGTTGGACGCTCTTCTTTAGTTGTTTCGGAAATGGTTTGACGTTGATGGTCGATTTTAGTAACATCATTGTTTGTAGGTGTGATGGTGTTGTAGTGATGTTTCACATTTTTGTCTTTGACATCAGTATTGTTATTAGGACAAGTGTCTGTCTATTAATTTTCCTTAATAATCCAAGTGTCGAATATATGAGGTAAACTTAAAAAATTTAAATATGTCGATAGAATAATAATTAAATTATTATATTTTGTGGTGGACTCCCAAAAACTTAAAACCCTTATTGCATCCACTATAAAAAAGCATCCCCACCCTACCACTTACTTACACTTGTTGTGTATATTCAACTCAAACAAACTCTCTAAAAATGTCTTCTCAATCTCCTCTTCCAATTCACTTGTGTTTCTTCCTAATCATCCTCTTCATGTTTGTAAGCTTATCATGGTACTCGACTTACGAGTCCATGTTCGAAGGTGTATTCGATAATCTCAAGATGGTTTTCATAGTCTCACCAGTTTTATTACTAGTTGTTCTCCACATGTTTTCTGCCTTTGACACTACTGGTCGTTCCCCGTTCTTTATGTCGGATAATTACGATTCACCTTCAACTCCTTGGGGTGTTGGATTGATTCTTGTGCTTCTTTTCTTCTTGCTTTCGTACCAATCTGATCTCCGAGAACGCTGGTTTCCACTTCTCAGCTGATGATCCTGCTTGCAAAGGATGGTGGTGCTACTAGTGGATCGTTTAGGAAAACAAATTAACTATGTGATGTATGTAAATGTTTATAATATATTTCCTTGTTTTCCACAATTGTGTTTTTGACTCTTTTTTGATTAGTTGCTAATTAGTATTATCTTTTTTAACCATCCATATACACTTTTCTTTTTTATGTATAATCTATCTAAGTTTTTCTACACAAATATAAGGGGTGTTTGTGATTGCTCATTGTCATTTTTTATATGTTCTCACTGCGTGTTGGATTTTTGCTATTTTTTCTTAAATACAGCTTCAAACTGCGTATTTTAAACACCTTATTTCATTCACAATAATAGTTTTTATAAGCAATCATATTATATTAGATATTTCGTGAGTCAATAATGTCAATTATTTAACTAGTTTGTATCTAAGTAGATGTTTCTATGAGACAATCAAATCAAATAGATAATAAGTTTATTGTGCTTATAAAATTATTTTATTTAATACGTGTCTGAAATACATATATTTATAAATGTAAAATTATTCAATGTTGCATTGAGTCACTAGATCAACTAATATCAATTAATTTAATTCTGAAGAAAATTTTATTATCTCTAACTATATGATTATTTAGTTTTGTTGATAACTCTTGTCATAAATTGACTAAGAAATAGTAAAGTGTAAACCCATCAAATAATGCCTAATTGATATCAAATTAGATTTATGTACCACAACAAAAATATATTATATTTCCTACGAATTTCTACAACATCAATATTTTCTTTATTTTTTATTTTATTTTAGACTCATTAAAACTATTTTAGAATTATATTTTCTGTAAATTTGAATCAATAAGACAACAACCTCTAAGTTAGTGAACAAACTCATATTTTTATCGGGTTAGAATCTTTTTGTTAATAAATACTCTCCTATTTCATTTTAAAGTCTTCTTTTTCTAACTTTAACTTTATATGTGTTTCTTTTTATTTTTTTTCGTTATATAATATATGATGTAAGCTATATAAATAGATTGAGTTTTAAATACATGTTTTATTAATATAATATTTATTAGGTATTATTGGGGTGTTTGTTTCGACTTACGTAACGGGTTTATGAGCTTATTTAAATTTTGATAAGCTCATAAGCCCATTTTTCTAGATTATAAGTTTATCAAGTTGTGTTTATTAACTTAAATAAGCCATAAACTCTAGTTGATAAGCTCATAAGTCGAAAAATTGAGTTTATTAGCTTATCAAAATTTACATAAACTCATAACCCCGTTATATAAACCGAAACAAACACCCCTTAAATAACAAACACAAGTATTTCAGATAAAAGTTAAAAAAGAAAAATTAGAAAAATCAAATAAAACAAATAAAATGAACGGGAGAAGTATCAAATTTAATACTCCATATATATGAGTACGGATATATCACATATGTGAGAGGTTCAAATAAAAAAATCCTTAAAATAAAAGAAGTAAAAAAAGATTAAAGGATAATTTTTGATATGTGTATTTTTGTATTATGATTACTTTTTACTTTATTATCAACTTAAAAAAAAGATTTCGATATGTATCAAAAAAATATGTCGTTTAGGTGTTATGCATCAAATTCATTGTTTTTGTACAGTAAATTTATTAATTTGATGCATCCCAACAAAACCATCAAAATTTTAATGTACATAAAAACTGTCTTTTTTAAAGTTGATGATAACATAAATTGGAATGATAATCCAAAAGATCTTACATCGTACAACATTTTTTTTTGTACGTATTTCACTTTAAAGATTTTCTTACAATAACCATCCAAATGTTAGTTATCTAAAAGTTTGTATGAGTACAAAAAAGTTATTGATATAGTTAGGGTATGTTTGGTTGAAAGATTTTGGGGGTTTATTAGGGTTTGAGCTTATGTAGTCATCGATAAGTCTTGTTTGTTTGTCCGGACTTATTAAAAGAAATAAGCCCTGATAAGCCCCAAAACCATAAACTTTTCAAGTAGTTTATGAAAGGGTTTGAAATTATGTCAAATAAAATTACATAAATGCCCCTTATAATAATTAAATAACATATTTTATATACCCATTATGTCTTTTCATACTGATAAACTCCATATCCAACTACTTCATCAAACATGTTTTTCATCTTTATATATAAGCTTCAACCCGACTATAAGCTCAAGCTTCAACTCAACTTAAGTTCAAGCCTAAACTCAAACTCCAACCGTGAAATACCCTTTAAAGTTGCCAATAATTTGTGTTATAATGACTTAATTAGACCTATGGTTTAGACTTTACACATCACACTTGAAAACCTACTCCATTAAGACATTAAATTTTTTTAATAATTAAGTTACGTTTATATCTTGTTTTAAATAATTCTTTTTCTCCTTGTAAAATGGTCGGGGGTTCGACCCTTGTGATCGTCATATTAGCGTAATTTAATCTACACCTCTTTAGGCACACATGACGAATTTTCCCCTGGAAACCCCCGTGGGGGCTGGGTTTGCCCGCTATGCGGAGCTCGAACCTGGGGTGCTCGTTGATATATTACGAGTAGGCTCCGTTTGTACAAACATTTGCCGTTCCCGAAAATTTTTTTTTTTTTTTTTCTATTTTACAGTTTCAAACATTTTAAAAGAAGTTTTTATTATCTAGAAATAAATAAAAATTCTTTTTTAAATGGCAACGAATTATATAAAAATCTAGCAAAAAGCTAGAATAGAAGACCTTATGATTACAAATTATAAGCTTGAGGAAATGGAGATGAACTTGAATTGCATGTCTAATCAATTCAGTTGATTTCTTTTTCTACCCCTACTAGAAATCTAAACAAAAGAAAAACAAAAACATTTAGTTACATATTGAGTTTTTAAACATTTAGTTATAAAAGTAAAAAAAAAAAAATTTCTTTTATTTAAAAAATTATTTCAGAAAAACCCAATATGCTTTTTCTATATTTGATTATTTTTGAAAAGAAATTTGAAGAAACTAAATTCTTTTAACGGTAAGTGCATTAAAGTTTAATAAACTATACCGTTTTGTTATTTTTTTTTGAACGACAATGTTATTGATTCGGGGCCATAGTAACATTCAATTTGGCAGTATGCGATCTACGAACCTTACATCAAGGTTAGTTATCACTCTAAAAAAAAAAAAAAAAGGTTAGTTATCACTCTAAAGGACAATCTCCTACCAATTGCACAAACCTCATTCATTGTCATACCGTTTTGTTATTATGTCTACACAATTCTCAAAACATTTATTATAGCATTCAACTCTTGTTTTTTTTCTTTTCCATAATTGATATAATATATCGGATTTTTTGTTGATGTATAACATATATATTTATAACAAAATTTCTAAAATAAAATCTGATTTATATATTAATATGAGTTATAGGAGTTATACAACCATAATAATAAAATTAAAAAAATTTATTACATTTGTAATGCACCTAGCCCTTTTTTATACCCAAAACTTCATGAAAATGAAAAAAAATCAGTATATTCTTTCAATATTTTAGGATCAATTGTGGTCTACCTATGTCATAATTTGTACCGGTGGTTTTCCATAAAACTATTTTATGATTACTATACAAGGAATAGATTAAAAATAAATAAACGTGGACAAATAAATTAAATTTAGAAATTGTTGATATTGCTTAAAGTTATTAAAGCAAAATTACTTTTTTTTTTAAACGACAAAATTACAAACAAGAACCTTCGGCATTGTCATCACCCCGTGCCTAGCTAGACACAACCACAAATATTTTTTGCCGTATATGTTTTCTCAAAATATTATGAATCACTCTTGAATATCTTTAGTAAATAGATCGCTAGATCATATAAATGTACGTACATAAACTTTAAAAAGTTTGTTATATAATAATTATTTAAGTAAATGTCTTTTAATATAGTGTGTATCAGTGTATGATGTGTGAGTGATTAGATCTAACGAAACAAATCAAATCTATGAAAGGGGTATCCAAGGCCATGTGTGATCGTGGTATTCTTCTATAAAAAGGTTAAATAATAATTCAGTAATCACTTTGTTTGTGGGGTACATTCGGCAATTGTAGATCCATTTTATACAAACCACACATAAACTTTTCATACATTTGTTTTTTCATTATATTTAGCTACAAACTTTTTGTTTTTAAAAAAATGAGGTTATGTATAAAACAAAACACTTTGTTTTGAAAAGTATAACTTTAACTTTTATTTTGAATTTTCTTCTTTTTGAAAATTAAAAATAACTTGCATAGGTTATCAACTTGACACAAAATCTTTTTATATATTCTAAATTCTCAAAACTTTTATTGAATATTATGAATTGACTAATTTTATTTACTAAGTACACCGTGTTACCGTTTACTCACAAAATGCTGACGTGTAACCGGTTAATGACGTTTTTATCCACGTAAGCTGCCACATAACATGCATATTTGATGACGTGTATCTGATTACCTTATTTTTTATATTTTAATCTATTTTTTCTTTTATTTTTTAACCTGTTTCTTTTAAATCTCATCATCATGAAAAACAAAATCTTTCTTTGTGTTCATCATCATAATCTACTAAATGACTTGTCTTCGATTTATCAATATTAAATAAAATCATCTTTCTTCAATTCTCTCTTTATCATCATATATTTAAAAAAAAAAAAACATGCGGGTTCGTCGTCATCATCATCATCATCATCAAGCCTTCATGTTCATCAGATAAATCTGGTTTGATTTAAGTTTCCTATTTAGAGCTTTCAGATAGATCTGCTTGTGTTTGATTTCCAATCGGATAGATCTGCTTGTGTTCGGTGTGATGGTGATTTCAGATTCATTGTTTGTATATTTTGGATTTAAGAAAAAAGTTTTGAATCAGTGGTTGTTGTCGATCGACGGAAACGAGGTAGACGATGGTGAGATCCTACGGTTACTTTGTTACTAGCTATGGCCATTGTTGAACATATGTGAGCGAGTGGTGATGGTGGTGGCCAATCGTTGAAAACATGAGATGGTGTGGTGCTGTGATTATAAAGTGTTTAAAACCATCAATTTTGTAATCTTTATAATTGTTCGATCCGTGTCTTCATTTAACCTTCAAAACATTTTTCTTACTTTTCATTTTCTGAAAAATGGGGTATGATGTGAGGAAGATGGTGGGCCCATTGTAAAGTAAAAGTTAATAAACTGTTTTTGAATTAAATAATTTAGATTAATATAACTTATATGATTTGGGTAAACAATAAACCATGGTTGAGTTATTGGTGGTTAGGTGACATGACGTCAATGTGTCAAGGTCAAACGGTCAACCTTGAATTGTAATCGGTTGCCGGTTTGAAAGGTAACACATGGTATACAATAAAACAAATTAGTCAAGTTATAATACTCAATAGAATTTTTGAGAATTAGGGTATACAGAAGAATTTTATGTCAAGTTGGTGACATACACAAACTATTTTTCGTTTTAAAAATTTTCGAAATAAAAAGTTAAAGTAGTTATATAAAAAAAATAATAATAAATAATAAAATCTCACATATCAAACTCCACTTTCAATCACAACTACTTACTTCAAATAGGCCCATAATATAATAATATAGAATTGGTTGAGCCCTAAAGATATATGATATATGATTATAGAAATTGATTGAATAAGATCTATAGTAATCATCTCTAGCGGTATATTTTTTATTCCCAACTAAAAACAAGTGAGTCAAAATATAATTGGCGGTTAAATTTTGTGGCCAAATATCACCTATGTACCATATTGAGGTAGGATACGTAAACACGGTACCAAATCAGAAAGTAAAATTGTGACTCACATGGTCCACACCTTCACTACGGAGCACAGATAGCGCTCTAGCTCGTAACTTAGTTCAATACGGAGCACAGACAATGCTTCCAGCCCGTAACTTACGGAGCATAGATAGTGCTCTAGCTTGCAACATATCGAGCACAGACACTGCTCTAGCCACAGACAGTGCTCTAGCTCGTACTTAGACATGGTTCTAGCCCGTAACTTATGGAGCATAGACAACGCTCTAGCTTGTAACTTAGTGCAATACGGAGCACACACAATGCTTCTAGCCCGTAACTTACGGAGCACAGAGAGTGCTCTAGCTTGTAACATACCGAGCACAGACATTGCTCTACCTCGTAACATACCGAGCAAATATACTTCTCTAGACCGTAACTTATGAAGCACAGACAGTGCTCTAGCCCGTAACATACCGAGCACATACATTGCTCTTGCCACAGACAATGCTCTAGCCCGTAACTTACGGAGCACAGAGCACAGACAGTGCTCTGGCTCGCAACATACGGAGCACAGACAGTGCTCTAGCTCGTAACATACGGAGCACAGTGCTCTAGCTCGTAAAATACTGAGAAAATTGCTCTATACAATGCTCTAGCTCGTAACATACATAGCACAGGTAATGCTCTGTCTCGTAACATACGAAGCACAGAAAGTGCTTTACCTCGTAACACTTTCAATTGTGCTCACGTCATGAACACGTTTTTGGCCATCATTAGGTCCACAAAATGTTAATATCAAGGCCACGACCCATGAAACGAAACCTAATCCATTGTCTATAAATACCTGAAAATTCGTCAGATTTAGGTAGCTTTTTAGAACATTCAATTCCTGACACATATGTACAAGAGATTTTCCTACTTTCTTACGTCATCAAACCTAATCAATACGTCACCTTAGGCTCGTGAAGAGCTTGGTAGGTTTGAACTACGTTCCGCATGAGACCGTATTGGTTAGCCATCACACCCAAACCTTGCGCTCGTCATTCGTTGCTCAAACATTGGCGCCATACGTGGGACCGTTTTCGATCAACGGTTTTTCACTCGGTATTTTCCCCTATCCTTCACTCTCCATGTATTCAAACCATTCCACAAATCTACCACCGAGCAGAGAAGAGCCTCTTCCCTCGGTGGACATCAACACCACCTCACCAAACTCTCAGGCACTGGCACTGGCCCAGGAGCCACGGTGGGGACCTCGCGGAGGGTCAGTGGGAAAACCTCTCAGCAGTTCGGACTAGGATTTTCTTCTTCACCCCAGAGACAACTGACACAATCGGGGTAGAAATACTTAGCCCCAGGACGGGTTCAGTCAAGTTTCACCACTCAAGGATTTCAAACAGGAAACACCTCCTCTGAACACATCACAACCCGCTCCTATGATTGCTACATTTCAGGGAAACCCCACCACCGTTTAATTTGGAGGGCTCCACTCTAACTCTACAACTGCCTCCCACACCCACTCAACCTATAAGGAGCAGCCATCAGTAGAAGAAGCTTTATAACTCCTAAAGACAACTCTGTCCCAACAACGACCACCGCCACCAACTCCACCTACTCAAAACAGCCTCTTAGCTCGACTCATGGAGACATTGAAACCTAAGCCTACACCACAACCAACTCCTGAGATCGATACAAGTGTTTGTTGGGACAGTTGGTCGATGAGTTACGGAAGTAGAAGACGGCAGAGCCCACTCCTTCCCCACCTCAACCGAGCACTGCTCAAGAACTACCTTAACCTTGCTGAAAGAGTTCGTGGGAGAGGGAGGAGGACCATCCCGAACAGCAACCATGCCAACCTTAGTGGTGAACTCTAAGTTTATGTGACTGGGTAGCAAAGTATCCCATCCCAGACCGACAGAGGGTCCCCTCCATCGTGGGACGTATGACGGCACAAGAGATCCAGAAGACCACTTGGCTCTGTTTGAACAAGTTATCATGACAGAGAAGTGGGTAGACCTTGTAGCATGTCACATGTTCCTAGGAACCCTACAAGGTTTTGCTAGGGATTGGTTTACAAGCCTCCCACAAAAAATCATTTATGACTTCTTATGACCTCAAGTCCACGTTTATCTCCAACTTCTTCTAGCAAAAGAAACAACGGAGAACCCACCTTGAGGCTCATCTCCTAAGACAACAGAAGGGGAAGGACTGCGGGATTTCATTCTTCGTTACCACAAGAGTGCCCAAAAGATACCAGATTTACCTGAGAGCCAACAAATTTCTGGTTTCACACTCTCGCTCCTCTCAGGCCAGGTCCAGGAGCGGCTTGCAACTATTCCAATTACCTTCAAGAAGACACCGATTTTTTCTATGACTACTTTAGGTCAAAGGAGACAATCGCCATGGCTAGAAACGTAACAAGTGGCAAAGAGATAAGGCTGGAGTGGACTAAGTATTGGAGGATCAAGTAGGAAAGACTCACTTAGTGAAGAGGGTATCCGTCATGACAAATACCAAGAGGACGACGAGATAACAGACAAACGAAAAGTTTTCTCTTATGACAAAGCCTTACTAGCCTCTAGCCTCAACAAGTCTCCATAGAATTTTGAAAACCGAACAAGTATGTGCGACATTCAAGCCTCCCTGCCCAATGACCTACATGTCAGGGAAGAACACATTACACACATGTGGGCTTCATGGAATTCACAATGTTTGTTAATGTTTTTCTTCCCTGACATGTAGGTCATTGGGCAGGGAGGCTTGAATGTCGCACATACTTGTTCGGTTTTCAAAATTTCTATGGGAGACTTGTTGAGGCTAGAGGCTAGTAAGGCTTTGTCATAAGGAGAAAACCTTTTCGTTTGTCTGTTATCTCGTCGGTCCTCTTGGTATTTGTCATGACGGATACCCTCTTCACTAAGTGAGTCTTTCCACTTGATCCTCCAATACTTAGTCCACTCCAGGCCTTATCTCTTTTGCCACTTGTTACGTTTCTAGCCATGGCGATTGTCTCCTTTGACCTAAAGTAGTCATAGAAAAAATCGGTTGTCTTCTTGAAGGTAATTGGAATTAGTTGCAAGCCGCTCCTGGACCTGGCCTGAGAGGAGCGAGAGTGTGAAAACCAGAAATTTGTTGGCTCTCAGGTAAATCTGGTATCTTTTGGCACTCTTGTGTGTAACGAAGAATGAAATCCCGCAGTCCTTCCCCTTCTTGTTGTCTTATGAGATGAGCCTCAAGGTGGGTTCTCCGTTGTTTCTTTTGCTAGAAGAAGTTGGAGATAACGTGGACTTGAGGTCATAGAAGTCATAAATGATTTTTTGTGGGAGGCTTGTAAACCAATCCCTAGCAAAACCTTGTAGGGTTCCTAGGAACATGTGACATGCTACAAGGTCTACCCACTTCTCTGTCATGATAACTTGTTCAAACAGAGCCTCTCTTGTGCCGTCATACGTCCCAACGATGGAGGGGACCCTTTGTCGGTCTGGGATGGGATACTTTGCCACCCAGTCACAAAATTTAGAGTTCACCACTGAGGTTGGCATGGTTGCTGTTCGGGATGGTCCTCCTTCCTCTCCCACAAACTCTTTTAGCAACTTAATTAGTTCTCGAGCAGTGCTCGTTGAGGTGGGGAAGGAGTGGGCTCTGCCGTCTTCTACTTCCGTAACTCATCGACCAACTGTCCCAACAAAACACTTGTATCGATCTCAGGAGTTGGTTGTGGTGTAGGCTTAGGTTTCAATGTCTCCATGAGTCGAGCTAAGAGGCTGTTTTGTGTAGGTGGAGTTGGTGGCGGTGGTCGTTGTTGGGACAGAGTTGTCTTTAGGAGTTATAAAGCTTCTTCTACTGATGGCTGCTCCTTATAGGTCTGAGTGGGTGTGGGAGGCAGTTGTAGAGTTAGAGTGGAGCCCTCCAAATTAAACGGTGGTGGGGTTCCCTGAAATGTAGCAATCATAGGAGCGGGTTGTGATGTGTTCAGAGGAGGTGTTCCTGTTTGAAATCCTTGAGTGGTGAAACTTGACTGACCCGTCCTGGGGCTAAGTATTTCTACCCGATTGTGTCAATTGTCTCTGGGGTGAAGAAGAAAATCCTAGTCCGAACTGCTGAGAGGTTTTCCCCACTGACCCTCCGCGAGGTCCCCACCGTGGCTCCTGGGCCCAGTGCCAGTGCCTTGAGAGTTTGGTGAGGTGGTGTTGATGTCCACCGAGGGAAGAGGCTCTTCTCTGCTCGGTGGTAGATTTGTGGAAGGGTTTGAATACATGGAGAGTGAAGGATAGGGGAAAATACCGAGTGAAAACCGTTGATCGAAAACGGTCCCACGTATGGCGCCAATGTTTGAGCAACGAATGACGAGCGCAAGGTTTTGGGTGTGATGGCTAACCAATACGGTCTCATGCGGAACGTAGTTCAAACCTACCAAGCTCTTCACGAGCCTAAGGTGACGTATTGATTAGGTTTGATGACGTAAGAAAGTAGGAAAATCTCTTGTACATATGTGTCAGGAATTGAATGTTCTAAAAAGCTACCTAAATCTGACGAATTTTCAGGTATTTATAGACAATGGATTAGGTTTCGTTTCATGGGTCGTGGCCTTGATATTAACATTTTGTGGACCTAATGATGGCCAAAAACGTGTTCATGACGTGAGCACAATTGAAAGTGTTACGAGGTAAAGCACTTTCTGTGCTTCGTATGTTACGAGACAGAGCATTACCTGTGCTATGTATGTTACGAGCTAGAGCATTGTATAGAGCAATTTTCTCAGTATTTTACGAGCTAGAGCACTGTGCTCCGTATGTTACGAGCTAGAGCACTGTCTGTGCTCCGTATGTTGCGAGCCAGAGCACTGTCTGTGCTCTGTGCTCCGTAAGTTACGGGCTAGAGCATTGTCTGTGGCAAGAGCAATGTATGTGCTCGGTATGTTACGGGCTAGAGCACTGTCTGTGCTTCATAAGTTACGGTCTAGAGAAGTATATTTGCTCGGTATGTTACGAGGTAGAGCAATGTCTGTGCTCGGTATGTTACAAGCTAGAGCACTCTCTGTGCTCCGTAAGTTACGGGCTAGAAGCATTGTGTGTGCTCCGTATTGCACTAAGTTACAAGCTAGAGCGTTGTCTATGCTCCATAAGTTACGGGCTAGAACCATTGTCTAAGTTACGAGCTAGAGCACTGACTGTGGCTAGAGCAGTGTCTGTGCTCGATATGTTGCAAGCTAGAGCACTATCTATGCTCCGTAAGTTACGGGCTGGAAGCATTGTCTGTGCTCCGTATTGAACTAAGTTACGAGCTAGAGCGCTATCTGTGCTCCGTAGTGAAGGTGTGGACCATGTGAGTCACAATTTTACTTTCTGATTTGGTACGTGTTTACGTATCCTACCTCAATATGGTACATAGGTGATATTTGGCCACAAAATTTAACCGCCAATTATATTTTGACTCACTTGTTTTTAGTTGGGAATAAAAAATATACCGCTAGAGATGATTACTATAGATCTTATTCAATCAATTTCTATAATCATATATCATATATCTTTAGGGCTCAACCAATTCTATATTATTATATTATGGGCCTATTTGAAGTAAGTAGTTGTGATTGAAAGTG
This sequence comes from Senecio squalidus, assembly GCA_910822075.1. Taxonomy (NCBI): domain Eukaryota; kingdom Viridiplantae; phylum Streptophyta; class Magnoliopsida; order Asterales; family Asteraceae; genus Senecio; species Senecio squalidus. The sequence continues at coordinate 44,963,446 of CAJVGC010000060.1, read as the reverse complement.
GAGTTTGATATGCGAGATTTTATTATTTATTATTATTTTTTTTATATAACTACTTTAACTTTTTATTTCGAAAATTTTTAAAACGAAAAATAGCTTGTGTATGTCACCAACTTGACATAAAATTCTTCTGTATACCCCAATTCTCAAAAATTCTATTGAGTATTATAACTTGACTAATTTGTTTTATTGTATACCATGTGTTACCTTTCAAACCGGCAACCGATTACAATTCAAGGTTGACCGTTTGACCGTTTGACCTTGACACATTGACGTCATGTCACCTAACCACCAATAACTCAACCATGGTTTATTGTTTACCCAAATCATATAAGTTATATTAATCTAAAATTATTTAAATTCAAAAACAGTTTATTAACTTTTACTTTACAATGGGCCCACCATCTTCCTCACATCATACCCCATTTTTCAGAAAATGAAAAGTAAGAAAAATGTTTTGAAGGTTAAATGAAGACACGGATCGAACAATTATAAAGATTTACAAAATTGATGGTTTTAAACACTTTATAATCACAGCACCACACCATCTCATGTTTTCAACGATTGGCACCACCATCACCACTCGCTCACATATGTTCAACAATGGCCATAGCTAGTAACAAAGTAACCGTAGGATCTCACCATCGTCTACCTCGTTCCGTCGATCGACAACAACCACTGATTCAAACTTTTTTCTTAAATCCAAAATATACAAACAATGAATCTGAAATCACCATCACACCGAACACAAGCAGATCTATCCGATTGGAAATCAAACACAAGCAGATCTATCTGAAAGCTCTAAATAGGAAACTTAAATCAAACCAGATTTATCTGATGAAGATGAAGGCTTGATGATGATGATGATGATGACGACGAACCCGCATGTTTTTTTTTTTTTTTTTTTTTTTTAATATATGATGATAAAGAGAGAATTGAAGAAAGATGATTTTATTTAATATTGATAAATCGAAGACAAGTCATTTAGTAGATTATGATGATGAACACAAAGAAAGATTTTGTTTTTCATGATGATGAGATTTAAAAGAAACAGGTTAAAAAATAAAAAGAAAAAATAGATTAAAATATAAAAAATAATAGGTAATCAGATACACGTCATCAAATATGCATGTTATGTGGCAGCTTACGTGGATAAAAACGTCATTAACCGGTTACACGTCAGCATTTTGTGAGTAAACGGTAACACTGTGTACTTAGTAAATAAAATTAGTCAATTCATAATACTCAATAAAAGTTTTAAAAATTTAGAATATATAAAAAGATTTTGTGTCAAGTTGATAACCTATGCAAGTTATTTTTAGTTTTCAAAAAGAAGAAAATTCAAAATAAAAGTTAAAGTTATACTTTTCAAAACAAAGTGTTTTGTTTTATACATAACCTCATTTTTTTTAAAAACAAAAAGTTTGTAGCTAAATATAATGAAAAAACAAATGTATGCAAAGTTTATGTGTGGTTTGTATAAAATGGATCTACAATTGCCGAATGTACCCCACAAACAAAGTGATTACTGAATTATTATTTAACCTTTTTATAGAAGAATACCACGATCACACATGGCCTTGGATACCCCTTTCATAGATTTGATTTGTTTCGTTAGATCTAATCACTCACACATCATACACTGATACACACTATATTAAAAGACATTTACTTAAATAATTATTATATAACAAACTTTTTAAAGTTTATGTACGTACATTTATATGATCTAGCGATCTATTTACTAAAGATATTCAAGAGTGATTCATAATATTTCGAGAAAACATATACGGCAAAAAATATTTGTGGTTGTGTCTAGCTAGGCACGGGGTGATGACAATGCCGAAGGTTCTTGTTTGTAATTTTGCCGTTTAAAAAAAAAGTAATTTTGCTTTAATAACTTTAAGCAATATCAACAATTTCTAAATTTAATTTATTTGTCCACGTTTATTTATTTTTAATCTATTCCTTGTATAGTAATCATAAAATAGTTTTATGGAAAACCACCGGTACAAATTATGACATAGGTAGACCACAATTGATCCTAAAATATTGAAAGAATATACTGATTTTTTTCATTTTCATGAAGTTTTGGGTATAAAAAAGGGCTAGGTGCATTACAAATGTAATAAATTTTTTTAATTTTATTATTATGGTTGTATAACTCCTATAACTCATATTAATATATAAATCAGATTTTATTTTAGAAATTTTGTTATAAATATATATGTTATACATCAACAAAAAATCCGATATATTATATCAATTATGGAAAAGAAAAAAAACAAGAGTTGAATGCTATAATAAATGTTTTGAGAATTGTGTAGACATAATAACAAAACGGTATGACAATGAATGAGGTTTGTGCAATTGGTAGGAGATTGTCCTTTAGAGTGATAACTAACCTTTTTTTTTTTTTTAGAACGATAACTAACCTTGATGTAAGGTTCGTAGATCGCATACTGCCAAATTGAATGTTACTATGGCCCCGAATCAATAACATTGTCGTTCAAAAAAAAAATAACAAAACGGTATAGTTTATTAAACTTTAATGCACTTACCGTTAAAAGAATTTAGTTTCTTCAAATTTCTTTTCAAAAATAATCAAATATAGAAAAAGCATATTGGGTTTTTCTGAAATAATTTTTTAAATAAAAGAAATTTTTTTTTTTTTACTTTTATAACTAAATGTTTAAAAACTCAATATGTAACTAAATGTTTTTGTTTTTCTTTTGTTTAGATTTCTAGTAGGCGTAGAAAAAGAAATCAACTGAATTGATTAGACATGCAATTCAAGTTCATCTCCATTTCCTCAAGCTTATAATTTGTAATCATAAGGTCTTCTATTCTAGCTTTTTGCTAGATTTTTATATAATTCGTTGCCATTTAAAAAAGAATTTTTATTTATTTCTAGATAATAAAAACTTCTTTTAAAATGTTTGAAACTGTAAAATAGAAAAACTATTTTTTTTTTCGGGAACGGCAAATGTTTGTACAAACGGAGCCTACTCGTAATATCTCAACGAGCACCCCAGGTTCGAGCTCCGCATAGCGGGCAAACCCAGCCCCCACGGGGGTTTCCAGGGGAAAATTCGTCATGTGTGCCTAAAGAGGTGTAGATTAAATTACGCTAATATGACGATCACAAGGTCGAACCCCCGACCATTTTACAAGGAGAAAAAGAATTATTTAAAACAAGATATAAACGTAACTTAATTATTAAAAAAATTTAATGTCTTAATGGAGTAGGTTTTCAAGTGTGATGTGTAAAGTCTAAACCATAGGTCTAATTAAGTCATTATAACACAAATTATTGGCAACTTTAAAGGGTATTTCACGGTTGGAGTTTGAGTTTAGGCTTGAACTTAAGTTGAGTTGAAGCTTGAGCTTATAGTCGGGTTGAAGCTTATATATAAAGATGAAAAACATGTTTGATGAAGTAGTTGGATATGGAGTTTATCAGTATGAAAAGACATAATGGGTATATAAAATATGTTATTTAATTATTATAAGGGGCATTTATGTAATTATATTTGACATAATTTCAAACCCTTTCATAAACTACTTGAAAAGTTTATGGTTTTGGGGCTTATCAGGGCTTATTTCTTTTAATAAGTCCGGACAAACAAACAAGACTTATCGATGACTACATAAGCTCAAACCCTAATAAACCCCCAAAATCTTTCGACCAAACATACCCTAACTATATCAATAACTTTTTTGTACTCATACAAACTTTTAGATAACTAACATTTGGATGGTTATTGTAAGAAAATCTTTAAAGTGAAATACGTACAAAAAAAAATGTTGTACGATGTAAGATCTTTTGGATTATCATTCCAATTTACGTTATCATCAACTTTAAAAAAGACAGTTTTTATGTACATTAAAATTTTGATGGTTTTGTTGGGATGCATCAAATTAATACATTTACTGTACAAAAACAATGGATTTGATGCATAAAACCTAAACGACATATTTTTTTGATACATATCGAAATCTTTTTTTTAAGTTGATAATAAAGTAAAAAGTAATCATAATACAAAAATACACATATCAAAAATTATCCTTTAATCTTTTTTTACTTCTTTTATTTTAAGGATTTTTTTATTTGAACCTCTCACATATGTGATATATCCGTACTCATATATATGGAGTATTAAATTTGATACTTCTCCCGTTCATTTTATTTGTTTTATTTGATTTTTCTAATTTTTCTTTTTTAACTTTTATCTGAAATACTTGTGTTTGTTATTTAAGGGGTGTTTGTTTCGGTTTATATAACGGGGTTATGAGTTTATGTAAATTTTGATAAGCTAATAAACTCAATTTTTCGACTTATGAGCTTATCAACTAGAGTTTATGGCTTATTTAAGTTAATAAACACAACTTGATAAACTTATAATCTAGAAAAATGGGCTTATGAGCTTATCAAAATTTAAATAAGCTCATAAACCCGTTACGTAAGTCGAAACAAACACCCCAATAATACCTAATAAATATTATATTAATAAAATATGTATTTAAAACTCAATCTATTTATATAGCTTACATCATATATTATATAACGAAAAAAAATAAAAAGAAACACATATAAAGTTAAAGTTAGAAAAAGAAGACTTTAAAATGAAATAGGAGAGTATTTATTAACAAAAAGATTCTAACCCGATAAAAATATGAGTTTGTTCACTAACTTAGAGGTTGTTGTCTTATTGATTCAAATTCACAGAAAATATAATTCTAAAATAGTTTTAATGAGTCTAAAATAAAATAAAAAATAAAGAAAATATTGATGTTGTAGAAATTCGTAGGAAATATAATATATTTTTGTTGTGGTACATAAATCTAATTTGATATCAATTAGGCATTATTTGATGGGTTTACACTTTACTATTTCTTAGTCAATTTATGACAAGAGTTATCAACAAAACTAAATAATCATATAGTTAGAGATAATAAAATTTTCTTCAGAATTAAATTAATTGATATTAGTTGATCTAGTGACTCAATGCAACATTGAATAATTTTACATTTATAAATATATGTATTTCAGACACGTATTAAATAAAATAATTTTATAAGCACAATAAACTTATTATCTATTTGATTTGATTGTCTCATAGAAACATCTACTTAGATACAAACTAGTTAAATAATTGACATTATTGACTCACGAAATATCTAATATAATATGATTGCTTATAAAAACTATTATTGTGAATGAAATAAGGTGTTTAAAATACGCAGTTTGAAGCTGTATTTAAGAAAAAATAGCAAAAATCCAACACGCAGTGAGAACATATAAAAAATGACAATGAGCAATCACAAACACCCCTTATATTTGTGTAGAAAAACTTAGATAGATTATACATAAAAAAGAAAAGTGTATATGGATGGTTAAAAAAGATAATACTAATTAGCAACTAATCAAAAAAGAGTCAAAAACACAATTGTGGAAAACAAGGAAATATTCCAAAATATATATTATAAACATTTACATACATCACATAGTTAATTTGTTTTCCTAAACGATCCACTAGTAGCACCACCATCCTTTGCAAGCAGGATCATCAGCTGAGAAGTGGAAACCAGCGTTCTCGGAGATCAGATTGGTACGAAAGCAAGAAGAAAAGAAGCACAAGAATCAATCCAACACCCCAAGGAGTTGAAGGTGAATCGTAATTATCCGACATAAAGAACGGGGAACGACCAGTAGTGTCAAAGGCAGAAAACATGTGGAGAACAACTAGTAATAAAACTGGTGAGACTATGAAAACCATCTTGAGATTATCGAATACACCTTCGAACATGGACTCGTAAGTCGAGTACCATGATAAGCTTACAAACATGAAGAGGATGATTAGGAAGAAACACAAGTGAATTGGAAGAGGAGATTGAGAAGACATTTTTAGAGAGTTTGTTTGAGTTGAATATACACAACAAGTGTAAGTAAGTGGTAGGGTGGGGATGCTTTTTTATAGTGGATGCAATAAGGGTTTTAAGTTTTTGGGAGTCCACCACAAAATATAATAATTTAATTATTATTCTATCGACATATTTAAATTTTTTAAGTTTACCTCATATATTCGACACTTGGATTATTAAGGAAAATTAATAGACAGAAACTTGTCCTAATAACAATACTGATGTCAAAGACAAAAATGTGAAACATCACTACAACACCATCACACCTACAAACAATGATCTTACTAAAATCTACCATCAACGTCAAACCATTTCCGAAACAACTAAAGAAGAGCGTCCAACAAATATCGCCGTGTAAGTAAACAACGAGAACCTTGCAAGCTAAAATCATAGTAGTCACGATAACAATTTTTCTATATATAAATCGAGTAACTTATCAATTTTCGATCACTAGCTACGCAAAAATGTGGTACGTGAGACTGATTAATTGGGTGCACCATGGGTTTTAACTTTTACAAAAATGTATTAGTCCTTTAATTTTTATATGCTCGACACTTTTAGTGCAAGTGTGATGCACTCTATAAGAATAAATGGTTACAGAAGAAATTGAAAGATTTAAATGTGAAATGTCGACAACTATATACTTTTTATCCAAATATAGTGCATAAACAACTTTATTAATGTTTGTATGAGAATAGACATGGTTTCTGTAAGTTAATATACTTATTGTTTTCATATGTTACTTTAATTTTAATGAAATTTTTGTTTTTTATCACGTATTTACATCTGGTAATTAATAGTCCATCATCATATATGTTCATAAAACATAATTTTTTTTTCAGTATAATTTTATGGCGACCTAAAAGATATATTTCCTTCTTTTCTTGAATTTTTTTTTTTATAAATTTACTCTTTTACTAATAATAACAATAACAATAATAATAAGAATAATAATATTTGTGAAAAATGGCATGCATATTGGTTTTCCTTAAGGGCGAAGAGTTTGTGAGTTGCCAACCCACATAAAGAGTTAAGACATTCGCTTTACTAAAGTATTTTGAGAAACTAATCAAATAATTATACAACATTATTAAAGATAGAATTGATAAATTTTGTTGATTATAAAAGCTCCAGGAAAAACGTTTGTTGTGAGTTGCGTTGTGAAGGCCGAGAACGCTCATGGCTTGATTTGCCATACGCCCGCAGCGGTTGTCAGGGTCGTTGTCTGTGGCGTTTGTGTAATAACAATTCGTTGTTAGTTTTAGTTTTTTTTTTTCTACTTTCTTTTTTCTTTTTTGCTTTTCCTCAACGGTAATCTAAATTAATTAAAAATTATTTGATAACTTGAGTTATCATTTCGGATGTTGAGTTGTAATAATTAAACTCATATGACATCCAGAACTTAGGGCATTAAGTAATACAATATTTTAACAGTTTCACTAATATAAAGATCGTGAATTCTAGACATAAAAAAAAACTAATACATATAAAATAGTAAACGATTAGGGTTAATATACAAATAAGTTACTATAATTTGCGAAAATGTTCAATTTTAATACTCTTGACAGGACCTTAAAGCTCTCTAACTTAGTGAATCGAATAAAACATGTCATGATGCGGAATCTCATGACCTGAGTTGAATCAAAAGGTAGCAAAATTGAAATTGAAAGAACTGATAGATTTATAGGCTAAACTGTTTAAGATTTCATTGATAAAATGAATCGGTTTGAAGATGCAGTTACAACTGACAATTTAAGCTCCATGGCACTCAAGATGAGTCCGGGTTCAAATAAATCTGAATCTATCAACCTATCACCCTATTTATAGAAATCTAAACATACAAATTAAATTAAACAACGAGTCTTCATCTTAATTTTAGTTCTGAGGAAGTTCACTTTAGAGTTAATTACATGAATGGTCCCTAAGGTTTACCGAAATATCATCGTTCATCCCTATAACTTTTTTATTACACCGGTAAACCCTATGTTTTAAAATTATCACGCCTATGGTCCCTATCATGGATGGAATGTTAACTATCCGTTAGATATCGCATGTGCACTGCACATGAGGATTTTTTTTGTTATAAAGTTTTAATTTTATCCTAATTATAAAACCCAACCAAATGTAAGGACGAAGTTGTAATTAGCTTTTATAATGTAAAAACATCATTCTTCCCCAAATTTATTTCATTATTAAAATAAATATCGATGCATTCAGTTCTATTTTCAAATTGACACAAATTAAGCAAAAATTAATAAATATAAAAAAAGAAAAAAGAAGAAAGAATAGGTATAATAAAGTTCTAATTTACTTAAATTCATTCAATTAAAACACAAATTAAGCAAAAATTAGCATAACAAACTTAATAACAATGAACAAATCATTATATAAAACAATATTAATATTCATCATAATAATAATAATAATAAATCGAATAATCAAATCTTCATCATCTCAGATCTCGTGAATAAACAGTAACAATAACAAATTCAAATAAACTAAAAAAAATTCAAAAAAAAAAAAATTAGATCGGATCTAGAAAAAAAAAGCCGAAGCGATAACCGCAACAAGAGATCCAGCAACATAACAACACTCTTCTAATTCTCCAACCCCGTTGGTTTCAATCAAACCTGACCCGACCAACTCATCCCCACCCAGTTTAGGGTTAGGGTTTTGATTCCTACAACACGTCAATTGTGGCTTCTCCTATCTCTAGCTGCGTAACTGAAAATACGACAGCTCACGGTGGTGCTGTTCCGGCGACGACGACGGTGTCGCCGTCGTGGTGGAATTGAGTTTTTTTTATAAGCTAAGGTTTTGGCGCGTGTTCAACCACCGAGTGACGGCGGAGAAAGAGGTGGTATGGGTATTGCGACTGTGTAGTTGTTGGTGGTTGGTTTTGGTTTCTTCATGTATTTACCCATTGATTGATTGAATTGGGTATGCTCTGTTTTATTTCATTATACTCCCTTATAATTAATAGATTTGGGGAAGAATTAATAATTACAACTTCGGTCCTTGCATTTGATTGAGTTTTATAATTTGGATAAAATTAAAACTTTATAACAAAAAGATCCTCATGTGCAGTGCACATGCGATATCTAACGGATAGTTAACATTCCATCCATGATAGGGACCATGAGCGTGATAATTTTAAAACATAGGGATTACCGGTGTAATAAAAAAGTTATAGGGATGAACGATGAAATTTCGGAAACCTTAGGGACCACTCATGTAATTAACTCTTCACTTTAAATTCGGAGTCAAAGTCTTCATCCCCGAACTAATATCTTCAATGTTGACTTGTGTTGACTTAAGTTATCTTCAACTTGAAATCAGTTCGGATGAACTTTAGTCAATTCGGGTGAACTAACATGTTCCCCCGAACTGAAATCTTCACTTCGGATTATTCATGTTTTAGTTCGAATCTTCCCCGAACTTAAAACATCTTTATTCAAGTACCCTTGTTAACATCTTTATAATGTATGTTATAACGTCACCATACTCAAGGTAAAATCCTTGGTACATGAATTCGTCAAACACTACAAGCAATATGTTCAACAAAATAACTAGCGTATCGTATCAAGTACTTAGGCATGCAAGCCCGAAAATATCATCCCAAAATAATATATAGTCATAACAGAAATGCCAAAATGCAATGCAATCCTGGAGTCTTCTAGGGTCCAACTCCTAAGTCAAGTCCTACGCCTGCTCCTTACCTGAAAGTAAAGCTTAAAAGCCAACATAAATTTGAGCGAGTTCGTTGAGTAAGTATAAAATATAATAGTAAGAAAAAAAATATCCCAACATCATTTTAGTAAAAAAGTGTGTAACTAATGCATGTAAGTAATACGAAATCATCATCCATAACCATCCATCGTAAGCATATATCACTAGTAGGAAAACTATACTAGTAATCAAGTAATGTCAGTAGGAAAGGTATACTGACTAGCAACATCCGCAGTAGCCACGCTACCGTAAGTACACCTCATTAGTATGAAAGGTATACTAGTGAGCGTGTAGTATCAGTAGGAAAGGTATATTGATACGTCAGTAGAAAAGGTATAGTGACTAGGGTTTACCAGTAGGAAAGGTATACTCGTAAGCAACTCTCACAACCAATGTCTCATTTAAGTTTTGAAAAATGCATTAGGTTTGTGTTACACATTTTATGATTTCCAAATGTAGTAAGTTTTCGAAAATGGAAAGTTTCCAAAATTAGTAAGTTTCTATAAATAGAAATATCTATTTATAGTAAGTTTCCAAAAATAGAAGGTTTCTATAAAAAGAAGTATCCATCTATAGTAAGTTTAAACCGTTTCTTAAAACCGTTTGGTTGAGCTTTACTTTCCCTTTTGTTTAAAACATATAAAGTAGTAAAAGTGGGGCAATGAACTCACCTTGTCAAGCAAGTACGTGACACTACTCAAGTAGTGTGAATATGTGTGTATAATAGTAAGTAGGTCACAAAGCTAAGTCCCGACTAGATATAGAGCTCCCCTAGATAAAGATAGCAATGAATCTTAATAATTATGTTTATCAATTAGTTTGTGTTAAAGATGTCCATTGAGTTTAACCGTTAAGTTTAGATATCACGATAAAATTTTCAGCGAGTACCTATGTTCATTAAAACTGTTATAACTTGAGTTTTAGGGAGAATTAAACGATGAATCTTATACGTACGAAAACTAGACTCGGAGTTAAATATGAAATAGTTATGATTGAAACAAAACTGGTTTAACAATCTGTCCAAAACCATTTGCTTTTATAAGTCGAGTTGTAAAACGTTTTTAAGTTGTCAATTGTATATTTAAACTAGGTTAACCATTTCTAAGATGATTAGGACATGTTACAAGGAAAAAATAACCAATTAAAATATATTTAAGGTTTTTTAAGTGGTTACACATATTCCAATTACCAAACCTAACAAAGTATTCTAAAACTCAGATTTAACCCCATGTTCGTAATTTACAGTTTTAGGAAGTTTTACAATGAATTAGAAAACGAGATTTACGTTTTTGAAAACTAGATTCCAAGAGATACAATATCCGTTGAGATCACAGTTACAAATTCAATTCCAATTCAGAGGTATAAACTGAGCAAGACGGACCAACATTTCATTTCAACAATCTATCAATTTTAACATGTATCTAGACTTTGAATTAGGGTTTTCAAACGTTACGAATTTTCATGAAGCTTAAAGCGATGATAAATTAAGTTTATGAATGAGTCATGTTCATAAATGCAAACTTCTATAATCACAATAAGGTGACGAACGAAAAATAACAAGATGCAACAGATTAGGGTTTATACCCTAAACTTTTGTAACGTCTAGTGATCGATTTAATTGAGCTTTTTTCGACACACTCCAAAGTACGTAATGACCACAACAAGACAGAAAGTATTGTTTGGAACCTGTCTACAGGTCACCTAACACAACACAGCAACAACAACAGTTGAGGATTCAGGATGATGACATTCCAAAGACTGCTTTTCGTACTCGATATGGTCATTACGAGTTCTTGGTTATGTTGTTTGGTTTGAAAAACGCGCCTGCAACCTTTATGGACTTGATGAACCGTATTTGTCATCCCTATCTTGACAAATTCGTGATCGTTTTCATCGATGATATTCTTATCTATTCCCGTAGCCGTGAGGAGCATGATGAACATCTATGTGACAACCGTCAAAAATTCAGGTGATTCTCAGTTACTATATCGGTTCGAATCTCTAGCTACTCTTTATCGTGTTCATATTGTTCGATTTCGTAATTGTTGTGTCTTTATTTTGTCGGAACCACAGTCGGAATCAACTTATAAATCCTAACACCAAAGAAACTTCACAAGAACTTGACTAAGTTCATAACGGAAACTAATAAGATTATGGTCCTCAACTACTAATAACGGAAAACTTAAAACGTCACCGAGCTGGGAAAAACCTTCCAGCCGACGGCTGAAGGCTGTCAACCAGCGGCTGAAGCCCAGCCGGCGGCTGGATATGGTCAGCCGGCGGCTGAAAGCCGTTGTCCAGTGGATGGTGACTCACTTTTGCATGCCTCGTGATTGGCTAAAAGCATTTAAACGGGATTGGACCATAGTTACTGCCATTTGGCTTCCCAAGGGCAGTAACACTCCCCCTTTTCCCACTTTCATTTTCATTTTACAACCCATTTCAAATCACAAACACACCTACACTCTCTCTCTCTAAAATCTCTCTAGAAATCCTCTCAAGAAATCATAACAAAACAGTGAATAATCTTCCTTTTTCACAGCAAATAAACACATAAATCAACCATCCAAACTCACATAAATCGTCCTAAGGTTAAGGGGTAGCAAAAGGAGGCTCAAAAATCGGGTTCTTGGAAGAATTTCTCTATCATTTTGAAGCTAAATTCACATCCAACCGTCAACTAAAGTTTTCCTTCGGTAGAACCCTTCCTTTTTACTCTTTTTACTGAAATATTGGCTTGCATGGACGATCTATAAACTGAAAAAGTGTTTTTATAAAAATCTAAAACGTTTTCTTACTTAAAAACGGGTTTTTCTAATAGATCTACATTTTGATGGTATAAATCTAAAAGAAACTGTGACTTTTGCTTAAAAATGTATATATTTGAGTTATAACAGTTTGCATGTTCGAATCTAACACTAAAACGGGCTAAAAATCGAAAAATAACGAAATCTAGAAACTGGCCGAAGGCCTCTGACCAGCGGCTGAAGACACAAAGCCGGCGGCTAAGGTCTAGCCGGCGGCTGAGTATCTCCAGCCGCTGTCTGGATCTCGCTGTTCGTAAAAATTGTCGTTTTGAGGACTTTAAACGTAAAAATAAGCTCAAATAACTTTATTACAGATTATATATTCTGGGAACTTACTGATTTTGTAAATAAAATAGTTTGGATGAGTTTGAGAACTTAAAACATTTGTATTATGGTTTGTATTTGTTAAATTGTTCGTTTAAAGCGGGAAAGTGGTTTGTAAAATGGATTGAATTTTTATAGCGCGGAAACGCTGCCCAAATTTCACCGTAAAATATATTCCAACTCAGTAACTTAACCTTTTTGTAACTTAAACATATTGATCTCGGACGTTGACTCTTTTTGGACTTAAATGGACTTATCAGACTTTAAAACGTGCACGAACACGTTTAATCATATAACTTTTCCGTGATAATCTTTTGGGACAGAATCTAAAGTACTAAGAATTTAAGCTTAAAATGTTAAAACGGAACTTTAACATAACTTAAATCATACTAATAATATTATACGTTATTCCGGTGTTTTAGGTCATCGTTAATTCCCGACGCGTTCCGCTCTCTCCGTGCTTATTAGTATCTTTCTCTGCAACCAGTGAGTTACAACCCCACTATGTTTTTACTTTTAAATTACTTATTTGGGGGAAACATAAGATTGTATGTTTATGTAACTTTGTTGACACTATTTGAAACCCGTGAAACTTGAAACTTTTGAAACTTATGAAACGTGAAACATGTGAAACTCGTATGAAACTTTGAAACTTTTGAAACACGTGAAACTCGTATGAAACCTTGGAACTTTTGAAACTTTGGAAACCTTTGGAAACTTGTGAAACTTGGAAACTATGGAAACTTGTGAAACTTTGAAACTATTATGCGTATTATGTGTTAATGCCCCTTAATTGGCTAAACTAAATTTAGGCTACTTGTAGGAGACCAATCCTTGATGAAAATATAAACCGTAAGTGCTTACTACTATTTTAGAAACAAAACTCAGTTGCCCCGTTTTTGGTTCGAAACTTTACACACTATTAGCAATAGCCGTTAGTATTATGGGTATCGATACTTAGGAGAGGTAACTCCTTGCTCAGGGTTAGCGACCCAAGCACATATTACTAGATTCAGGTGGAAACTCAATGAAACATTTTTGGGCTAGATCTGACCAGACAATCGGTTTAGTGTAGACTTACCTTATATTATGCCAAGTGATTGTTACAAGTTACTAATTTAGTTAAGCACATATTACCTACGCATATACTATATTTTAGCGATGGATTCCGCTTCAACTTTTATTATACGAGTTCTATTTTTCTTTACTTACGTGTGTACGAAACTCTTTAATGTATATATATATGATCTAGCATCGTTCCGTTTCTTTTTATTTATGACATATATACATTTCTATTTTCGGAAACTTTTATCAAGAAACTCAAAACTGTAACTCACTCACTACGTTATGTAGTTGACACTTTATCTTATGTTTCAGGAAACTAGTGTAAGTGTAGAAGTGCATGGCAAGGAAGGGTCGGTATGGTCACGTGAGGCGAACCTTGGGAAAGACCCTTTTGTTTTGGGAATTTATTTTGAAACTTTGTATTTTGTACTTGAATTAAACGATTGAACTGCTTGGTTGTTTTCGAATTATGAACTATTTATTTTAAATGCAATGACTTGAATCGTTTAATTTGCTTATAACCGTGTAATGATATTCCAGCTCTCACATTCCGTGTTTCCGCTATAGTGGGGTGTGACAATCTACGTTTGGTTTTGGAGATGCTTCAAAAGGAACAGTTGTATGCAAAGGTTTCGAAGTATGAGTTTTGGTTATCCGAGTCAGTTCTTGGCCACGTGGTCAGCGCGAAGGGTATTTACGTTGATCCTGCCAAGATTGAAGCCGTGAAAAGTTAGGTTGCACCGAAATCACCTACTGAGATTCGTTCATTTTTGGGTCTTGTTGGTTATTATCGTCGATTCATTGTGGATTTCTCTAAGAGTGCCTCTCCTATGACGAATTTGACCCTGAAAAGTGAGCCGTTTATCTAGGGTTCCGAGCAGGAAACTGCTTTTCAGTTGTTGAAGCAGCGGATATGTGATGCTCCTATTTTTAGTTTGCCGGTTGGGACTGAGAACTTTGTTGTGTACTGCGATGCTTCGCATAAGGTTCTGGGTTGTGTTCTCATGTAGAATGGGACAGTTATAGCTTATTCTTCACGTCAGTTGAAGATACACGAGCAGAATTACACGACACATGTTCTTGAGTTGGGAGCCGTTGTTTTTTATCTAAAGATTTGGAGGCATTATCTTTATGGGACTAAATGTACCGTATTCACGGATCACAAGAGTCTCCAGCATATATTCTATCACACCCCTCTAAAGCGGAAACACGAGGTGCGAACAATATGATACCAGGAGACAAGGTATATAACAAACAACACTAACTTGCCATTAAATAAATAAAAGTTTACAACGAAATAAATACAAATACATAATCAAAAGAAATGTCAAATGGATCACAAAGGAACTAAACAAAACAAAACAAAGTTCCACGGTAGCACAAACGATCCAAATAATACACAAAGTCATGTCTCAAAATCAGCATCCCAAATCTCGTGAAAAGCGTTAGAAAATGGAACGTCAACAAAAGTTGGTGAATCTTTCGCAGTTTTATAAGTAAAAAAAGTATAGTTTTGAAATCATAGTTTATTTAGTTAAAACTTAATTGGTTTATATATGAACTCATAGGTCGTTCATATATGAACTCATAGTTCGTTCATATATAAAATGAAATAAGAAATTGTTTATCTCAATTTAATAGTTCAAATATGTGTATAGCAATTGTTACAGAGTTTACGACCTGAGCCTGACATATGATTTATGTGCCTCCCCCACCATCGGGTTATCAATCCAATGGCAATATAATAATAGTAAGGTACGTATCATAAC
This sequence comes from Senecio squalidus, assembly GCA_910822075.1. Taxonomy (NCBI): domain Eukaryota; kingdom Viridiplantae; phylum Streptophyta; class Magnoliopsida; order Asterales; family Asteraceae; genus Senecio; species Senecio squalidus. The sequence continues at coordinate 44,947,830 of CAJVGC010000060.1, read as the reverse complement.
ATCTACAGACAGTTTAGTGTTTTACCCAACTTCTATCAGATAGATAAGGGCTAGTCGTGCCCATATAGATCTATACATACGAACCGGGGGCTCAAAGAGTTAACAGGTGTATAGTTTTGGGGGCGTGTATACCACACAGGTATACAGGGTGATAATAATAACTTTAGCAATTAATCTCTATATAGATCCACATACAATTGAGATAAAGAAGATAGTTCAAATAATAGTTACATTTTTCACCCCAAACATAGCGAAAAGGGGTACGAAAAACTCACAGTAAAATAGTGTCGGGATAGAACTAATGTACGAAGCCGCCTCCTAAGTACCCTAGATAAATAGCGTAATATAAGTACCTCTAGGATTAAGTTTAACCGGTTATATAGTTGGATATAGTTCGGAATAGATCGAGCTAGTTCAATATTGTTTAAGATAGTTCGAGATAGTTCGAGATAGTTCAATATATTATTGTTCGTTATATTATAGTTCAATATGATTTATTATAGTTCAAAATGAGGTAGGTTGAGACAATATTTGCGTAAAGACGAAGGTGATAGCACAATGGAGCGAATTGCGAATATAGACGTAATATTATAGTTTTTATTCAAAATAGAAGAGTTTATATATTATATGTATAAGTTCGAAATATATATTTTGTATCGTAATACTATATATATTACGTTTCAAAGTGTTACATATAATTAATTTATTATTGCGATTACGTTTTTGAGTCTAAAAACGTTTATTTGTTAACATATACTAATTTACGTATAATGATATATTTATATAAGTTAAAAAGTATATATATATATATGGATTAGTTAATGCGAGAACTCAGATTTTTGCGAGAACTGCGAGAACTCATTCTCAGCCACTCATTTATTTTTGAATATTAAACATTTTTCGGGAATTAAAAAGGGTAAAATAGTAATCTTCTTATTTGTAGTTTAAATTTTTTTGATCTTTTCTCTCTCATCTTAATTTATCATTTTTTCACTGCATATCTTTTTAAAGTAATTATCATTTTGTAGTAAAACTTTTGTGTGGCCTGGAAAAAAAATAATTCGTCGATTGGCTTAGTATTTTAAATCTTGTGCATTTATGAACAAAGGTTTTTCTTTATTTAAAACCTGCAGCCAATGATTTTTTTGCATGGTTACCAATATCGTTCTTTACATAACAACTGGGAAAAGATAAATATACAAATATATTAATTTCACTTTAATGTATATGATGCTTCAGTAAGAATTTTTTATTTAGAGAACCCTAACTTTTCAATACTAAACTCACTTTTATGTGTGTTCATATTATCGCACATTTGATGTTTACAAAGGAACAACTGTGATAATATATGAACACGTGACGATGTTCAGATGTGATGGAGAAAAAATCCATAAACCAAGTATGATCAAATATGAACAACTCATAGTAATCGTAAAAAGTTAAAATAAAAATCCTAAAACTAGGTACAAATCAAAGAAAGAAAAGGAGTAAATGAAAGTTTTTCTTCATCATCCTTTATGTTCTTGATTGTAATCTTTGTTTTGCTTATCATTTGCATACTGAAAAATCATTTTAGTAATAAATTATTACCATTGAACAATCAAACGAAAATTCACAAACGTTTGGTCAAACAAAAATTAAAAAGAGACCCACAAAATAATTAAATTATACAAACCCAAACACACACCCACGATTACCAAGTCCAGGAATACCCTTTTCAATTCCGTTACACAAATTGTCGCTCACTTAGACGACAAACATTATCATCAGTTAAATTTCCAAATAATTATCAGATTATGTAGAGCATATCTGACTCTTACAGCATCGACGTGAGGTTAATGACTTGGTTTATATAAGAGACATACAAATTCACATGTTAAAATATATCTTTGCATAGATGAGACTCATATATTCGTCTGAGTCTGCACAAATCGTACTTATCAACAACAGTTAACAATTTGGCTACCAATGTATCAGATACACATGATTCAATGGTTGAATCAGAAGCCGATAAGTCGTCTTCATTAACTTCATCTCTGTAAATGAAGTGGAGCATAGCCTGTTTCACAATAACCAATTTCAGAAACAAACGTGAAGAAATGAACTAAACTTCTTCAACCAAAACAACATTATATTAATATTACCTTAAAGACGTTAGGTTCCATATCAGCAATGACATACTCATGGTCATCTCCCTCATGATCAAAGAAATCAGACCTGAAGAAGGAGGATCTCGCAGCCAATGCCAACTTATGCGCATGGAACGTTTCTCCATCCATGTTAAAGATAACATCTGAACCTTCCATATTTTCAAGCAACATACCAAAGTTGAAAATCCAATATCAGAATCTAGGACCTTAATCGAATGTAACCCACTCCCACAGTGCAATTAATTTTCAAAGCAGTCGTCTTTAAGATAATCAGAAGTTTCAAGCAACGCTCTCCTATAAAAACGCTTGTATCCCTTGATCAAGAACGCCAAAGAATGAAAACGTGGATTTCAGTTAGAAAAAAGTTACCCCAAACATATATGAACTTTGTATAGAAATGCGACAAACAAAACTAATCAATCAATCAAATGCATTTTTCCAACGTATGCAAGTCAAATTCTATGCAACCTCCTTCCCGAAAAACCATAAATATTATTTATTTTTCCAGAATAAACTCGACTCCAACAGACAACAAAATCACAACGACAAGGTGAAATGTACAAAGGTATGTAAAGCATAGGTTATATGAATAGCTTCCAATTCTTCTATTTTCCTTCCATATAAGCCCGAACAAAATTTAATTTAGGTTTGGCGGAATCGAAATATCTAGTCAGATCAAAATTAAACGAAAAATGTCTAAAGTACCTTTAATTGCAAAAGGCTCCTCAAATACCTCAATGCACATTCACCACTTGTGTAAATCATTTCATAGTCATTTAAACGACACAAAACCGCATAACAATAAATCAAACAATCAACTTAGGTCTTTCATCTTTCTTAGAAAGATTTCTTCGCGGCCGCATGGATTTCTTCTCAGATCTAGGCTCATTAACCTCCCTATTACAGGTTACTTTTTGCTTAGATCTTTCTTCGATTTCATCATACGTATGGATAACATTGATCGGTGGAATTTCGTCATCAGAAATTTTGTTTTTGACATGTGAGTTTTTGAATGAAGATAGAGATTAGGGATTTTGGATCTAAGTAACCGTAAAAAATGATTTTGGGGAATTTAGGGATTAAGAAGGGGAGAGATAGAGATTTTCAAAGGAAAAATGTAAATGTACAATATTACCCTTTTGATTCTTATAAAATATTACCCAGTATTTAATTTAATTACTAATATGCCATTTTTGTTTTCAACCCTTGATCTAATCATCTAATGGTTCAAAATTGACTCTCGCAGTTCTCGTAAAAATATGAGTTCTCGCAGGAACCATTCAATATATATATATATATATATATATATAGAGTTGGTTTCAAATGAGAACCATACAAATAATTAGGAACCATTAGGAACCAATATTCACCAGTGTATATATATGATATTCACCAATGTATATAAGGTATTTATAATTCAACTTTTATAGTTTACATACACTGGTGAATATCATATTAAATATCCACTGGTGAATATCATATATATATATATATATATATATATATATATATATACACTGGTGAATATCATATGTATATACACTGGTGAATATTGGTTCCTAATGGTTCTCAAATATTTAGTGGTTCCTATTTGAACCCACCTCTATATATATATATATATATATATATATATATATATATATATATATATATATATATATATATATATATATATATATATATATATATATTAAATATGTAAATTGATATGTAATAATTGGAATGTCTGAACATATTCCAATGTAAACGCCTGCCCCACCTACACGTATTGGGGAACAAATTTGAACTCCCGACATTTCCGTTAGCACATGTGGGACATGAGCGTTTGCGATAGCGATGCCGATTGAGCTATGCAAAATTGGTAAAAAAGAAAAGTAAAGAAAAAGTTGTATAAAAAAGGGTAAAGTAATAAAATTAAACATTTTTGTAAATTATAATAATATAATTAAATATTTTTTCAAGTTTAGTGACATAATCGAACATAAAAAAGCAAGATTAAAAGATATATTTTTATAAAGTATAATAATTTATTTATATTTACCCTAAACGATTATGAAGTTTAAGTTTACGAAAATGGTGTTCTTGATTCATTCAAAAAAAAGAAAACTATAATTAAAGATTCAAAATAGTATAAAGTTTGTAATATGGTAAAACATATGAAATATTGAGAGTATCCCTATGTTTTGGTCGGTAAGGCCGGTGGAAAGGTGTTATTGGATTTTGTTATTTTTTAAATGGAATTGGTTCAAGTATATTCACTTTGACAATCGAGGAGTGACAAGTGTCACCGACTTTCTAATCTCAGGAACAATATTGATAATGAAGACTGCTCATATTTAATTTAAGTCACGGTTTAGTAAAATAAATAAGAAATTCCAATTAATAACTTAAGGAATCAAACTCATGGAGTAAAATTATGTCAACTTAGAAACTTTTAGAAGGCTTAGCTGGTTTCGAAGATGAAGACTTTGCGAATACAGCGTCTAGAAGGGTAACTATAACAAATTCAAATAAGAATCAAATCAATATGGCATTTTGATAAGTTTTAATAGATTTGAAACTCGTTTGACGTTCTGAGTTAAATAAAAACGAACTCTGTTAAGGCTTGTATATCGGTTTCAACTTTATGGTAGGGGCTCACCCTTACAATTGAGATTACTCTACTCAAGGAAATTTCGTTTGAAATTGTCATTAATGTTATCTACCTATATTTAACGGTTTTTAAGTTTGTAACACCTCTGCTCCTTATCTTCTAATTTAACCGGCTTCGGTCCTTTTTGTGTACTTGCAACATTTTTAGATCCAATCTGCTTCCATACTTTTAAATTTGTGATCTATACAATTATATCAACATGTCAAGTACGTACAAAGTAACTAAAACAAATGTTATTCAGTACCAAGATTGAAACATAATAAAATATATTTCAACAGATGTGAATTAAAGTAGTAATAAAACAAGGATTAACTTAGTTTATTGCACAATAGTTCGTGGTGGTGATGAGTATTGTGTATATAATACCGATGTAACAGAGAATCATATTATTTTTTATTTCATTAAATTACCTACCTTGTTACTTGGTAGTGGAGTGAATAGTGGACCACCGTACTTTTTATCAATAAAATAAATAGTTAGGTTAAAAGTTTAGGCAGTTTAATTACCATTTTCACTACTTTAAGATAATACCATTTTCACTACTATTTAAAAGGAAATAATGTTAATATTTTACTTCATTTTATGTTTAGGGAAAAGCATTTAAAAATAACAGTATTTTTAAGACATGAGGCATACCTATTTTTTTTTCTCAGGAATTCGGTACCATGTTAGTGAACTTTTTAAAAATACGACGATCCCCATTTTGAATTTGGCAAGCTGGGTTTGGACGAGTCTAACAACTCGTTGACTCTTTTTTATTTTTATTTTTTTACTTTTTGATTGATTTTTTTATTTTTTTATATGAGTTTTAGTGTTTCAAGTAAACAAGTCTTTACAAATAAATTATTGTCTCGCCAGTTTTATGTTTATACTCTTTTTCTAAATGTGTCTTTTACTCGTAGGTTGCTTTAGACGTGCTTGATGATGTGAGATTAGTTTGAAGTAGCTTTAGTTCCCCAACTATTTATTATTACCAAACAATTAGTAATTAAAACTACCCACGTTGATCATTCTAACTCATTGATCATGTTTGTGACCATAATCAATTTGCACTAAGCTAAGCTTTTTTTGTTGTTTTTCTTGACATATGCTTCAAACCCCTCCCGTTACATAGACCCGAAATATCAACGTTTTAGATTGACACGACTTATTTATAATCCCTAATTTTTTTTAGCAAAATCCGATTGAGTTTTACAGAAATAACCTAAGAGGAGTAGAAATTACCTGAAAGCTTTTGTAAAATTCAGTTAATGGGGGAGAAACAACAAAGGAATAAGAAAATTAAATTAAAATAGTAGTGAGTTGGTGGAAGAGAAGGGCGGTGAATGATTCGTGGAAGAAAGAGAATCAATATCAATTTTGACGTGTACCCTAACGTGTCACCAACTAAAACCACAAAAAGAAAAAGAGGAAGCTGACACTAAAATAGAAATGACGAAAAGAATTGCCTTTAGCAGGCCAGACGAAGCGGAGACCCAAAGCACACTAAGCCCATCAATCATCACGAGCCCAACAATCATCAATAATTTCAAGAAGGCGACGGAAATTAAATCAGAGAGTAATATTTGAAGAGTTTGAGAAAAGGTAACAGTGTTGGATATTTTTTAATGAAAGAGTTAATGAAAGTTGAAAGAGTTGTTGAGTGATATAAAACTCGACACGAATGTACCTAGAAAGTTCGTTAACATGCCTCAAGATCTAATAACCTTTTGTTATATATTTAAAGAAAGAAAAACCTTTTTTATCCAATAAAAGAAAAACAACTTTTAACAATAACATTTTTCTATTTTCTCTTTTCAGATAATAAACGATATACTTAGACCGCTCCCATCCGAGCATCAAGACGGCGTTTTGGGCCGCCGGAAACGCCGTTAACGGCTGGCCCAACGCCGTTGTTCCGGCGTTCCGGCGGTGGCGTTATCCGAGCAACGAGCTTGTTTGGTGATTTTTTTTTTTTTTTTTTTTTTGTTTAATCCTTAAAATCGTTATTTAATAAAAAATAAAAAAAAATTTCTACCGTTGGATTTCAACGGCTAGTTTTTTTAAATTAAATATTTAATTTTTTTTTTTTTTTTTTTTTCCTATAAATACCCAACCAATAACACCATTTTACCCACACCAAATCATATTCTTTCTCTCTAATCCACAAATATGTCGTCAAGAACGTTCAAATTGAATTTGACCGATTCCGACTCTTCCGACGATGAAACAATTATGTTGATGGCGAAGATTGCCGGAAAGGCTTTTTACGATCAAGAGGAAGCGGAGGAAGGCATCGAATCCTCAAACCCTCGGGCTAAAAAAAGATTTATAAGAAGAAATCGAGTTGGGGCAAACGAACGCCTTATGGCAGACTATTTCAACGAAGATTGCGTTTTCACACCGGAGCAATTCAGACGAAGATACCGGATGAGTAAGCCGCTATTTCTTCGAATAGTCAACGGTATTCTTAACTATCCTCAACTTCCACTTCCTAGTCACTTTATCTATTTTACATCCCGACTTGATGCTGCGGGCAGACCTAGTTTTACCGCTATACAAAAATGTTCTTCCGCCATGCGTGTTTTAGCATACGGAATCACTTCCGATGCATTTGATGAATATCTACACATGGCGGAAAGTACATCAATGGAGGCTTTAGATAATTTTTGTAAATGTGTTTGTGATTTATATACTAACGTTTACTTAAGAAAGCCAACACAAGAGGACATTCAACGTATTTATGCCAAGCATGAAGAAAAACATGGGTTACCTGGGATGCTTGGGAGTATTGATTGTATGCATTGGGCATGGGAGAAATGTCCAATTGCATGGAAGGGCCAATACACACGAGGTGATCATGGCCACCCAACCGTAATGCTTGAAGGGGTTGCCTCGTATGATTTGTGGATTTGGCATGCTTATTTTGGTGTCGCGGGCTCTAACAACGACATTAATGTTTTGAATGCCTCGCCTCTATTTACGGAACTCCTCCACGACACCGCTCCACCTTCTCATTTCGTGGTAAACAACACTCCGTATGAAAAAGGTTATTACCTCGCAGACGGAATCTATCCAGAGTGGGCAACATTTGTGAAATCATTTTCTCATCCACCAGACGAAAAGCGAAAGAAGTTCAAAAAATTTCAGGAAGCTGCAAGAAAGGATGTTGAAAGGGCATTTGGCGTGTTACAAGGCCGATTTTGGGTGTTAAAAAATGCCGGAAGATACTACGAGGTAAACAAGCTAAAACGAGTCATGTATACTTGCATCATATTGCATAATATGATCATCGAAGACAATCAATTTAATATCAGTGACTGCGAGGAATACTATACTCCAATACCACGAGATCAACGAACTAGTCACGAAAGGTGCCAACTACAAATCCGAGTAATGAAAGAGATACGAGATCGTGATGTACACCATGCTCTTCGAAGCGATCTCGTTGAACACGTTGCTATGCTTCCTGATGACTATCGCTTTAGACAATGATTTCTATTATTTATGTATGTTTTAATTTATGTATGTTTTAATTTCGGTTTTTAAAATTTTAATGTAATCGTGTTAAGTTTATTTCTATGTATTGTTTTTTTTTTAATATTAATCTAAGTTTATTTTTATTAATAATGTTTAAAAATAATATGAGAAAAAGAAAGAAAATGAAAAAAGAAAAGGTGGTGGGTCCCAGTTTTTGGTGTTATGGATGAGGGTGTTTAGTGGTGTTATGTTAAGTTGGTGTTATGGTGACGTGGCAACGAAAAATGATGTTATTGGTGTTACGGATGGGAGTGGTCTTATCTAATACTCACCAAAATTTGGCATAAGTGAGTAGGTCATTTCAAATAATTCATACATGGACTACCAAAACAACCCACTCTTCCATATATGGTCACATCGTCTCGTCATCACAAGAGAAATGAATTAAATGTTCCAAGTCATACCACTAGTATAGTATTATCTTATCACCATCATCATAACATGAGTTCAAACGGGCCATGGTACCCAACAAATTACAAAAACTTTATAGCGACATTTGATTTGTAGTGATTAATCATTATGTGTACGAGTTTGACGGGAATCAATTTCTAAACCGGCCTCCCTCGTTTGGTAAATATGAATAAACCTTAATTTTGTGGAGTCGATTATTGTTTTTTTTTCTCTATAACTCCTATTCTTAAAACAAACAATTTTTAGCATTTTCAGAGTTTAATTCTTATTAACCTTTTCTCAAATCATCATCGCCGGAAATCTTTAAAGGGTCATTAAGGTTGATACAACATCACGATGATAATACTCTTTAGGTAAATTCGATATGCCAGTAAATTGTTGCCTCTCGATCAACACAAATGGAATATAAAAAAATAAAGAGTTCCTGGTTGGTTATATTGGATCTACATATTTGATCATTTATAGTTGAAAATTACACTTCTTTTATTTCAAACTCATTGTATCATTAATTGTTAAATTTAACAATTAATTGTACAAACAATTAACGATACAATGAGTTTCAAAACAAAGGAGTGTAATTTCCATCTAAAATGATCAAATATACAGATTCGATATAACAAACCAGTAATTTAACAGTTAATGGTACAAGGAGTTTCAAAATAAAGGAGTGTAATTACCAACTATAAATGATCAAATATGTAGATCCGATATAACCAACCGAGAACTCTTTACTTTTTTATATTCTATTTGTGTTGATCGAAAGGCAAAAAAGGTGGTCTCTAACAATTAAATCCGTGAATAAATTTGTTGTATAATAATTAATGAAGTGGTTATCTAAAAAATACAGGACGCTAGTTTTGATAAGATAAAAGAAATAAAGCATTATAATAGTTTTTTAAAACCACCTTTAAAGTGGTCAATATCAAAATCCTAAATGGGTAATAGAGGTCCGTTAACTTTATGTAAATGACTAATATAATCTTTTTAAAAATTACACATTTGATCTCTTTAGAGACTACGAGTGTAATATTTTAACAGGGTAGAAACGTCATTTTGATAAGTTGATTTGATATAAATATCATTCCAATTTTCCTTTCTTTGGTTTTTATTTTTTCTTGTCGACTCAAGTCATAAGTGAAATGATTTGAAAATCATCTCCTTTTAAGAAAGATACAAGATTTTTTGTAAGTTTACTTTTTCTCAATTATTGATGTCTAAGTTTTTTTTTTTTCTTAGGTATTTGATTTTTAAAATAAAAAAAATTCTTTTACCACAAAAATTATATGGGATAATGATATATCATCCATAAAAAGTCCTAATAATTCTACCGAAACATTTTACCAAAACATTTGCCAAATCAGAGGATGATGATATAATGGAAAAGAATAAATAAATTACACTTGTCATATTATAATAACATTAGTAATTCTGAATTCGTAATCCTAAAAATAAACATAAAAAGATGATGAAGCCATAAATCCATGTGTCGATTGCCCATCCATTTTCAGACATATTTATTGGGTTTCTTTATTATATTACTCCTCTACAAAATTTCATACAACTTCTGTTTAGATGTATAGTTAGTCGTATCAATTAAATTTTATTAAATAGGTTGATCCGACACCATTAAATATTTTCGAATGAAGTTTTAAACCTGACCTGGTAAGGAATTGAATGTGGTTGGGAACTTGGGATCGAGTTTAGGCGGGTCATGTTAATCTGTTATTGCACTAGTCTGCTAACATAAAAATTCACTTGTATGTTTTTGGGTTGTTGATGTTGTTACTAAAGGAAAAAGTGACGGTTAAAGTATTTGTTGTTACAAACACACTATCCATAACAAAGTTGTTAATCGGGTTTAGCTCGATGTTTTGAAAATGAGTATTTGTGATTGACTAAAAAGGTTGTGTATGTGTCAATATGTTATTTTGTCCTGGTTTTAAAAATTGAGTGGACTTGAAACTTAAACCGTTAATGTAATAATCTCGTACATAAAGTGTTAATCGGGTTTTGATTTTTAGTACAACTAGATCTCTATTGCTCCATCAATCGGGATTGTATAAATGTTACCTAAAATCGGGAATGGATGCATGATTATCGGATGGTTAGACCCAAACTCGATAAAGAAATAAGAAAAACACATGACCTTATTAAAATTTTGGGTTTGTTGGGTCAACTAGTTGGCAAACAGGGACTAAAATGACATATATTACCATACTTGATCAAAGTTTTTCAACTACTACATGATATCATCAAATATGATGTTTCATTCTCTCAAGATAAATTATCCCTCCAATTGTTCTAAGTGATGTCATAAATAGATTTCTAATGTTTATCTGTTAAGAAAATCCTATCATATTTATTAAACCAAGTCCTTTTTATGAATGTAACAACTCTTCTACTTTACCTTAAGTATTAACCCATTTCTTTTAGTTGTTAAAGATTTATATAAATATAAACTTCAATATTAACTAAATGAAATTTCAGATTAACTATTTGGAAAGAGCATATCGATGGCTTTTAGTAAATATAAAATTGTAATTTTTTATTTGTCAAAGTATAATAATGATAATTGTTTATGAATATCGTCTAATTTTTATGATTAGATTCAAAAGGTCTTTTGTTTGAGCTTATATAAGGACTTGTGGGTGTATTATTATTTATTATTTATTAAGTTATAATAAATAATAATAAACCAAATCATAAAATCCGGGGTTATTAAATGTAAGCCGAAATCCAATACGCCCGTAAACTTTTAAACAAATACTAATAGTATCAAAGACTTAAACCACCCATGTAACCCATGTAACCCATTTATTTCAAAAATAATACCCGCATCTAAACATGTGGCTTCTTTTGGTATCAAAATAGCAACAACAAACAATTTACATTCAAACTATGGATATAATAGATACTTACAACTTTCTTATAAATCACATTTCCTCTTATCCACCCCACTATTTGTTGGTATTTGAATAGTTTTAACAAATGTGTGTCCGTAAATGTGTGAGACTACGGGAGCGCACACATCGACATTTAGACACGGCTACATGTTTAATTTATTTATTAAATATTACTTAATGGTTAAGTATAAATATTTATTAAATAGAGGGTTTATTATGTAAATAAGGAGGTTTCCTTATTGTAATATAACTCAAACTCTTAGATTTGAAAACCTATAAATAGAAGATAAACCCTAAACCCTAATTCATTGCAAAATACAAAAATTAAAACATCGACTAAACCTTTTGGTTTTAATCGATCGGTTTTATTTAAAAAAAAAAAGGGTTTTTGTTTTATTTTGGTTTTTGTAATAAAGAGTTGTTGTTAAGACAATTGTTGTAAAAATCAATTAAACATGTACTAGCATACTAGTCTGTCGCTAAAAGAAGGTGTCGCGTACGCAATCGTAGTAAAACCTTACGTTAGGTTTTTGGATTAATTGCTCAATCAATAAGGTACACTTACTTATCCGATTTAATATTTACTATGTGATCCTATATTCCGCTGCATGTATAATTGTTTGACAATGACTCTGGTTGTTTACCTACAGTGGTATCAGCCATAACATAGTAATTTTATCTTGGATGAGTTGTGAACATCAAAAAATTGTGGGGGGATTCGAGGTTGGGATTAAAACGAATGTTAAAACGCAAATCTGTTTTTAAATAAAAATAAAAACGTTTTTTTTTTGTTTTTGATTTTTGTTTAAACATTGATTAAGTCTCAAACTTTAATTACAATTTTTGATGTTTACTTATTTGTGTACCGCATTTATTTTTTATAAAATTATGTTTATTAAGTTACGTGCATACTTCATAAACATATTTCGATATTATGATATTATAAAAAGTAAATTGTATATATATTGACACATATGATTAATTGGTTAAGTGTATATGTGTGACACCTAAATAAAACTAATATGCTTAAAAGGTCTATTTGTGGTTTATTTGATATTGAAGAATTCTAATATACAAACCACCTACGCAATCCAAAATTGTTTTATGTGAACGGATGTATGTGGTCTGTTTTCTTTCGAAACTGGGGTGAAAGGGTTTGTATATTAAGAATGACCATAGAGACCTTTACATGTTTAGGATACCCATTTGATGCGTAGAATAATTCTTAAGTATATTATTTATGTTGTAAAATATTAAATGGATCATTTAGTGATATAATGATGAGGAGACTATGTCTATTCATCTCCTAACCTAAGGTTTCTAAGTTTCTAATTGTATATAAGGATCTTCAATGTAATCCCTAGATTGATCTTCTTCTTGAACAAGTATTCTCCATTTTCTCCTAAATTATCCTTGTCATTTGTTCTTTATTTCTTAACACGTTATCAGCACGAGCTTTTTGCTCAAAAACCAAAAAGGTAAAGAAAATTAAAATCATTCGGATTACATATAATCAACATACATGTTTTGTTTTCATTCGCATATTACGCTGCAATTTTTTTTGTTTTGTTATTATTTGATCTCTATAGTAATTTACAAGAACAATCTATGTTCTACAGTGATTACATAAAGAGATAATTAAAAAAAAAATAAAAAAAAATAACGTAACCTCATGTTGTGTTATTGAAAAAAAAAATAGAACCTCAAGTTCTAATATGGTCTCTTAAGATCAAGAAAAACATAACCTCATGTTATGTTGAAAAAAAAATATAGAACCTCAAGTTCTAATATGATTTTAAGATCAAGAAAAACATAACCTCATGTTATGTTGAGAAAAAAAAAATATAGAACCCCAAGTTCTAATATGATTTTTAAGATCAAGATAATAACCTCATGTTATGTCGAAAAAAAAAACTATTAGAACCTCATGTTCTATTACTTTTGTTATTGTTTTAAACAGTATTCGTTTGTATATTATACCTGCATTTTTTTTTTACGATCAAATGTTTGTATTTTACTGTTTGTTTAATTTTTTTTTTTAGCTTAATACTTGTCATATTACAAATCATGATTTTTTTTGTTTTGCTTATACATGATAAAAATATTGAAAAAGAAATGGTCAGTACAAATTTCCATGAAGTTTCACTTTTGGTCGGTTACATGAAAAAAAAATTTGGTTTAATTTTATGGTTTTTTTTTCATGTGTTCAAATAATGATGATGATTGAATCATCATAGTTTAATATAGGAAGGTTATGTATCGTATTCATTTGAATTAAAAGAATTCTGAATTTGTTTGTTTGTTATGATTTTTCACCATGTTGTCGTTATACACATTTGAAAGGAATAAAAGGATAACAGTAGTCCTACTACTTAAATACTATTTATGAATAAAGTTTTTTTTTATGGTGTATAATTGTTTAATGTTTGGTATGTTTTTTTTTTTCGTAGTTAAGATGTCAAATGCAAACATGTCAAAAATAAACTTTGATGTTCTTGATATTTCCGGAAAAGACTATCTCCCTTGGACTCTTGATGCTGAGATCCATTTAATTGCTAATAATCTGGGAGAAACAATTAAACCCCCAAAATGTGCGCTAAAGCAATGATATTCCTACGTCATCATTTACATGAGGACCTCAAAAAGGAATACTTAACGGTGAAAGACCCGTTAGAATTATGGGAGAAATTGAAAGAGAGGTTTGACCATCAAAAACAAGTCATTCTTCCAAAAGCTCGTTACGACTGGATGCACCTCAGGTTGCAGGATTTCAAAAGCGTGAACGAGTATAACTCCGCAATGTTTAATATCACATCAAAATTAATGTTATGCGGAGAAAAGGTTACTGAAGAAGACATGCTTGAGAAAACTTTCTCAACTTTTCATGCTTCCAACATGCTCCTACAACAACAGTATCGAGAACGTGGGTTTAAAAAATACCATGAGCTTATATCCGTTCTCCTTGTTGCTGAACAAAACAATGAGCTTTTGATGAAGAATCATCAAGCACGCCCACTGGTTCTACTGCGTTGCCTGAAATAAATGCAACCTCAAATATAAGGGGTAATAGCCGTGCACGCAGTAATAACCGTAGCAATGACGAGGTCGTGGCCGTGGCCATGGACGTGGTCGAAACAATGCTTGGCATCGTGATGGTTACAAACCAAACCCTCTGATTTTAAGAAAAAAGATGATAAAGGCAAAAGGATGCAACATCAAGCTCCTAAGAATTCTAGAGATCCTTGCCACAGATGTGGCATGACAAATCATTGGGCAAAACAATGTCGTACCCCTAGACATTTTGTTGACCTTTATCAAGCATCACTAAAGAAGAATGGAAAAGACATTGAAACAAATTTCATTGATACTTTCAATGTTGCTAATGAGCCAAACCCAAATGTGCATTTCGACTCCTCAGATTTCTTTGATGATGTCAAAGACGTGGTTGCTTCCTTTTCCAATGATCAAAATGCCAACTAGTTGTCTAGTTTCATTTTACTTAGTTTTTCCACAATAATTGTTTTAAGTTTGTGTTGAATAAGCTAGTTTAGTTCTAGCATCGTTACTTATGTTTGAAACTTTAATTAATGCAATATCCATTTGTTTTCTTTAAAGTGATCTTATTATGAAATGCTTATTTACTTATTTTTTTTTATGTTCAAGGATATGAAAAGAATTTTGGAAAACGGTGAAGACGAGTGTCTGGTTGATAGTGGAACAACAAATACCATTTTGAAAAATAAAAAATATTTTTATGAATTTCATATAGCAAATGCAAATATCAACACAATTTGTGGTACTAGCAACTTGATTGAAGGTTCTGGCAAAGCCTGCATTGTGTTACCTAAAGGTACACAATTAATAATAAATAATGCGTTGTATTCTAGTAGATCGAGGAGAAATCTACTAAGTTTCAAAGATATAAGACGCAATGGTTATCATGTTGAAACCATGAGTGAAAATAATATTGAGTATCTCCAAATTACATCCATATTTAATGGAAAAAAGTCCATAATGGAAAGAATGAAAGGTTTATCTTCTGGATTGTATTTTACATACATTAACCAGACAGAAATAAATATGGTTTCTACCCGAAAGGGTATCGATCCTAAAATATTTACCCTTTGGCATGATCGACTGGGTCATCCAGGTGATATAATGATAAGGAGAATCATTGAGAGCTCAAATGGGCATCCATTAAAGGATCTCAAGGTCCTGTTATCAAAGATTTATCATGTGGAGCGTGCTCTCTTGGAAAATGATAACTAGGCCCTCAATGAATAGAATTGAAAATGAATCTCCCTTGTTTCTTGAAAGAATTCAAGGAGACATTTGTGGGCCAATTACTCCTCCATGTGGACCATTTAGATACTTTATGGTATTAATTGATGCATCATCCCGATGGTCTCATGTCTGTCTGTTAGCATCAAGAAATGTTGCTTTTGCAAGGTTACTTGCCCAAATAATTCAACTAAGAGCACATTTCCCAGATTATCAAATCAAGAAGATTAGGCTTGATAATGCAGGAGAATTTACATCTCAATCATTTAATGATTTCTGTATGTCAATTGGGATTAAGTTGAGCATCCTGTAGCACATATGTGCATACACAAAATGGTCTTGCTGAATCTTTAATAAAAAGATTACAACTAATTGCTAGACCATTACTTATGAAATCAAAATTGCCATCTTCTGCATGGGGACATGCTATCTTACATGCTGCTGCTCTTATTCGATTAAGACCAAGTGCATCTCACAAGTATTCTCCACTTCAACTGGTTTCTGGAAGAGAACCAAATTTGTCTCATCTAAAAGTCTTTGGTTGTGGTGTATATGTCCCAATATCACCACCACAACGTACAAAGATGGGACCTCAAATAAGATTGGGCATTTATGTTGGCTTTAATTCTCCATCAATCATCAAATACTTGGAACCATTAACTGGAGATGTTTTTACAGCACGTTTTGCTGATTGCCAATTTGATGAAACAATGTTCCCAATTTTAGGAGGAGAAAATAAAAAGTTGGACAAACAAGATGTAACTTGGAATGCATCACAAATATCTTTTCTTGACCCTCGGAGTGGTCAATGTGAATTAGAGGTTCAAAAGATCATTCATTTGCAACAAATAGCAAACGAATTACCTGATGCATTTACGGATACAAAAAGAGTTACTAAATCATATATTCCAGCTTTAAATGCACCTTCTCGGATTGATATTCCTGAAACTCTAGATGAGTCAAATGTACGCAGAAAGCGTGGAAGACCAATGGGTTCAAAAGATACGAATCCACGGAAAAAGAAAGAGCAAAATACAACTGGAAAAGCTCAAGGAGTTGTTATAAATAACATCCCAAAAGAGATTAAAAATAACACAGAAAATGTGGATAAATCTCTTGAAGATGACCATGTACCTACTGAATATGAGATCTCAATAAATTTTGTACAAAATGGTACAACATGGAATCGAAATGAAACACGTGTTGATGAAATTTTTGCATATGCTATAGCAAGTGAAATAATAAATGATGAAATTACTGTGCCAAAAACTATTAGAGAATGTCGACAAAGAAATGATTGGCAAAAATGGCAAGAGGCCATACATGCTGAACTAGATTCACTTAAAAAACGCCAAGTATTTGGCCCTGTGACGTTAAACCCAAATCAGGTGAAGCCGGTAGGCTATAAATGGGTATTTGCGATAAAAAGAAACGAGAAAAATGAAATTGTTAGATACAAAGCGAGACTTGTAGCACAAGGTTTCTCACAAATACCCGGGGTAGATTATGAAGAAACATATTCACCTGTCGTGGATGCAACGACTCTTAGATATTTAATCAGTCTTGCAAATGTTGAAAGGCTCCAAATGCGCCTTATGGATGTTGTCACAGCCTACTTGTATGGATCACTTGATAGTGACATTTACATGAAAATCCCGGAAGGAATGAAAATGCCGGAAGCTTGTGAAAATAAACCCCGTGAAATGTTTTCAATTAAATTGAATAGATCTTTGTATGGACTTAAACAATCAGGACGAATGTGGTATAATCGTCTAAGTGAATATCTTTCAAAAGAGGGATATAAAAGTAATCAGATAAGTCCATGTGTTTTTATTAAAAGATCAAAGGCGGGTTTCACAATCATTGCAGTGTATGTTGATGATTTAAACATCATCGGAAATCTTGATGAAATTGAACATACTGCAAATTTGTTAAAGAACGAATTCGAAATGAAAGACCTTGGTATGACTAAATTTTGTCTCGGATTGCAAATTGAGCATTTATCAAATGGAATATTTGTTCACCAATCAAACTATACAGACAAAATATTGAAACGGTTCAATATGGATAAAGCTCATCCACTAAGCTCACCAATGGTCTGTCGTTCACTTGACCGAGAACTTGATCCGTTCCGCCCCAAAGAACATGATGAGGAAGTTCTTGGTCCTGAAATTCCCTATCTAAGTGCGATTGGGGCTTTGATGTATCTTACTAGCAATACACGCCCGGATATTGCATTTTCAGTAAACTTACTAGCAAGATATAGTTCCGAGCCAACACGCCGACATTGGAATGGAATTAAACATATTTTTCGTTATCATTGTGGTACCCGTGATATGGGATTATTTTACCAATAGAACTCAAAATCTAAGTTGGTTGGATACGCTGATGCTGGCTACTTGTCTGATCCACACAAGGCAAGATCACAAACAGGTTATGTTTTCACTTATGGGGACACCGCAATTTCTTGGAGATCGACGAAACAATCATTAACTGCTACATCATCAAACCATGCTGAACTTATTGCACTTTATGAAGCCGGTCGAGAATGCGTTTGGTTAAGATCGATGATTCAGCACATCCAAGAAGAATGCGGACTCGGGTCTATCAAAGGAAATCCAACCATATTGTATGAAGATAATGCGGCATGTATATCTCAAATCAAGGAAGGGTATATCAAAGGCGACAAGACAAAACACATTTCTCCGAAATTTTTCTTCACTTATGATCTACAAAAGGATGGGGTTATTGATGTTTGTCAAGTTCGATCGAGTGACAATTTGGCAGATTTATTCACAAAATCGTTGCCAGCGAAGGTGTTTGAGCAACTGGTTAAGAAGATTGGCCTTCGACGTTTAAAAGATATACATTAATTTGAGGAGGAGCATTATGCGCACTGCACTCTTTTTCCCTTCATCAAGTTTTTATCCCATTGGGTTTTTCTTGGTAAGGTTTTTAATGAGGCAGTCTAGAGCGTATAATAAACGATGAATATCCAAGGAGGAGTGTTGTAAAATATTAAATGGATCATTTAGTGATATAATGATGAGGAGACTATGTCTATTCATCTCCTAACCTAAGGTTTCTAAGTTTCTAATTGTATATAAGGATCTTCAATGTAATCCCTAGATTGATCTTCTTCTTGAACAAGTATTCTCCATTTTCTCCTAAATTATCCTTGTCATTTGTTCTTTATTTCTTAACAATTTATATATTGTTTGTCAAATGTTTTTGAAAGAAACAAAAATTAAATAAATATGACTAAAGAATTATTACAACGAGTTATTAATTTATTTTGACACTTTTATACGTTCTAAAACGGGTTGGGTTTTCTCCCGTAATGGAAAATATAAATTTACAAAATATCTTAAAAACCATCGATTTAATAAGCGTGTGATTGGTAATTTATAACTAGATTGTACATGCTCAGTGTATTATTACCCAACTAGGCTCACCTACATAAAGAACGATGTCTAGGAAAGTTTGCGGAGTATTCTACTCCTAATGAGGTCAGGTTTTAAGAGATGCTTAGACGTCCCCTACCCTCACTTGCTTACCTGGTCGTACCCGTTGTAGAGCTACCGAAAGGGTTTTTAATGATGACCATGTTACGATTAGTTGTATGAATTAGGTAATCATAGAAACACGTTTAAAAAACCAGTAAAAGAAAAACATTTTGTTTTTAATTAAATTACGTTACGAAATTGTTGCATGGCAATTGCGTACGTAGATTTATCAACCATGGAATTTAAGTCAATTGCTATCCGTATTGCCTAGACAACTTGTACTTGCTCGTCACTCTACGTGAGACGTAGGTGAAGTGTATCCAAGGCGGATTACCACTCATAGTGAGACTGTGGTGGACTATTTGCAGTCTTCAGTCGGATGACTTAAATCGGGTTATGCAGTGAGACTGTAAACGCCGATAGCGATAAGATGCGACGAAACATGATTAATGTCACGATCACCATACTGATGCGTAGGATCGAATTATGACATTAAGTCCCATTTTCTAGGAATTGCACCGGTAAATGCAATTACGAATCGTTCCTTACCTTTTGAGTATTATTTAGTTCCTAGCAGATTAACTGATGGAACGGTAATATGTCAATTGGGTCCTAGACTTAACTAAAAGTAAACCATGGGTTTTACGTTTTAAGTTAAGAATTTTATGTCGAAAGTATTAATCAAAACTTTCTTCTGTTTTGTAGAAATGGCACAAAATCCCGATTCAAGCGGGATTATGTCAGAAATCAAAACAATGTTCAAAAGTGAATACTTACTAAACCAAATTTTAATGATTAGTTTCATCAGCTGAGAATTGTTCTATGAGCGATGAAGTAATTACCAGTCATTAATAAACCGATATCTTTTGAGCTGAAAGATGCCTATGATGAGATAACTCGGGCAACTTATCAAGTAGCGATATGTGGCCGGATATAATGATTATTAAGCTTCACATTATGTATGAGAAACAAGTCGGTCTTGAATTGAACGACTTGATTCAAGAATTGCATAAGTGTAAATATGTTGCTGAAACGTCAGTATGAACTCACGTTGTCAACATAAAAGCTGCTTTAATCATTTGGAAAGGATTAATTACCCTTACCATCAACCTATTGTTGTTATGAATAGCCTTTCACAAGGTCTTGATGAATTCATTCCTAACAACAATATGAATGGTATGGCTAAAATTCTCAAGAACTTCATTTGATGCACGTAGAGTTTTGAGAAATTCCTTCCTAATCGGTTACCAACTAGATCCTAGCGGTTCGTGGTGGTATAT
>CAJVGC010000060.1:44903388-44927035 GCA_910822075.1 Senecio squalidus | reverse complement strand
TCATAGCAATGAACATGAGGGTTCATTAGGGAGTTAAACACTTTCAGAGGAATTTCACTATATTCTTAAGAGAATCGAGTGGTGAAATTTAAGTACTAAATTTTCACACAGATAACAACTTGACTGATCAAAGGATCAGGTTAAAACGATCCTAATTCACTTGGTTGAGGGAATAGGACTTCGTTTATCTAGTTGTTTCATGTAATCTGTGATTGATTTAGTATTTGGACATATGGATGTATAAACAATTTTATTAAGAATGAATAATATTGAGGATATGTGCTTTCATTTCTTATATAATTGTTATCCAATTTTTCATGTTTTAATCCTTGATTTATATTTAAATATAATTTTTAAATGTTAATTCTAAATATCCATTGTCGATTAATCATATGGGAATATGATTAAATTAAGACAATGTCTGAGTAGTCAGCTTGGCTCACTAACCCGGATAGTGTACATTGAGACCCACATGAATTAGTACTTTATGGATCCCTGTCATTAAGTATAATTCATAAGGTTTATTGTCCTTTGACTTGAGATGCAAGGTTGATAATCATGTACGTAGTGCATTATTTGATTCTAGTCAAACGCACTCCTGAATAAGGGTGTTAAAAAGGCTATTTTTGGTAATGTTGCGAAATACGATGATTAACAATTGTAGTCAAGATAGGATTTGTTCCTTCGGTGAAAACTGAAGTTAGATACAAACTGGGCCACTCATGAATACTTAAGATGTATGTTCGGCCGAACCCAAATAAATCCAGATGTGTCTCGATAGTATTTGGTAATCTTTAAGTGATTCGCGAAATGAGAAACACTAGTTAAAATGGAATGATTTTGATCCATCAAAAGATTTTAACTAAGTATCTGTAACAAAAGGATATGAACCGAATTTAGACTCACAGTGAGTTTTGGAGAAACTTACTCGTGCATTTATGGGAGCATTGATATGTTGCTAGACATTAATCAATGTTATCATGTTTGTTTGAAAATTATTCAAAAGTGGGAGCTGTTGGTATTTGAATAGTTTTAACAAATGTGTGTCCGTAAATGTGTGAGACTACGGGAGCGCACACATCGACATTTAGACACGGCTACAGGTTTAATTTATTTATTAAATATTACTTAATGGTTAAGTATAAATATTTATTAAATAGAGGGTTTATTATGTAAATAAGGAGGTTTCCTTATTGTAATATAACTCAAACTCTTAGATTTGAAAACCTATAAATAGAAGATAAACCCTAAACCCTAATTCATTGCAAAATACAAAAATTAAAACATCGACTAAACCTTTTGGTTTTAATCGATCGGTTTTATTTAAAAAAAACAAGGGTTTTGTTTTATTTTGGTTTTTGTAATAAAGAGTTGTTGCTAAGACAATTGTTGTAAAAAGCAATTAAACATGTACTGGCATACTAGTCTGTCGCTAAAAGAAGGTGTCGCGTACGCAATCGTAGTAAAACCTTACGTTAGGTTTTTGGATTAATTGCTCAATCAATAAGGTACACTTACTTATCCGATTTAATATTTACTATGTGATCCTATATTCCGCTGCATGTATAATTGTTTGACAATGACTCTGGTTGTTTACCTACAGTGGTATCAGCCATAACATAGTAATTTTATCTTGGATGAGTTGTGAACATCAAAAAATTGTGGGGGGATTCGAGGTTGGGATTAAAACGAATGTTAAAACGCAAATCTGTTTTTAAATAAAAATAAAAACGTTTTTTTTTTTGTTTTTGATTTTTGTTTAAACATTGATTAAGTCTCAAACTTTAATTACAATTTTTGATGTTTACTTATTTGTGTACCGCATTTATTTTTTATAAAATTATGTTTATTAAGTTACGTGCATACTTCATAAACATAATTCGATATTATGATATTATAAAAAGTAAATTGTATATATATTGACACATATGATTAATTGGTTAAGTGTATATGTGTGACACCTAAATAAAACTAATATGCTTAAAAGGTCTATTTGTGGTTTATTTGATATTGAAGAATTCTAATATATAAACCACCTACGCAATCCAAAATTGTTTTATGTGAACGGATGTATGTGGTCTGTTTTCTTTCGAAACGGGGGTGAAAGGGTTTGTATATTAAGAATGACCATAGAGACCTTTACATGTTTAGGATACCCATTTGATGCGTAGAATAATTCTTAAGTATATTATTTATATATTGTTTGTCAAATGTTTTTGAAAGAAACAAAAATTAAATAAATATGACTAAAGAATTATTACAACGAGTTATTAATTTATTTTGACACTTTTATACGTTCTAAAACGGGTTGGGTTTATATACCGTAATTTTCTCCCGTAATGGAAAATATAAATTTACAAAATATCTTAAAAACCATCGATTTAATAAGCGTGTGGTTGGTAATTTATAACTAGATTGTACATGCTCAGTGTATTATTACCCAACTAGGCTCACCTACATAAAGGACGATGTCTAGGAAAGTTTGCGGAGTATTCTACTCCTAATGAGGTCAGGTTTTAAGAGATGCTTAGACGTCCCCTACCCTCACTTGCTTACCTGGTCGTACCCGTTGTAGAGCTACCGAAAGGGTTTTTAATGATGACCATGTTACGATTAGTTGTATGAATTAGGTAATCATAGAAACACATTTAAAAAACCAGTAAAATAAAAACATTTTGTTTTTAATTAAATTACGTTACGAAATTGTTGCATGGCAATTGCGTACGTAGATTTATCACCCATGGAATTTAAGTCAATTGCTATCCGTATTGCCTAGACAACTTGTACTTGCTCGTCACTCTACGTGAGACGTAGGTGAAGTGTATCCAAGGCGGATTACCACTCATAGTGAGACTGTGGTGGACTATTTGCAGTCTTCAGTCGGATGACTTAAATCGGGTTATGCAGTGAGACTGTAAACGCCGATAGCGATAAGATGCGACGAAACATGATTAATGTCACGATCACCATACTGATGCGTAGGATCGAATTATGACATTAAGTCCCATTTTCTAGGAATTGCACCGGTAAATGCAATTACGAATCGTTCCTTACCTTTTGAGTATTATTTAGTTCCTAGCAGATCAACTGATGGAACGGTAATATGTCAATTGGGTCCTAGACTTAACTAAAAGTAAACCATGGGTTTTACGTTTTAAGTTAAGAATTTTATGTCGAAAGTATTAATCAAAACTTTCTTCTGTTTTGTAGAAATGGCACAAAATCCCGATTCAAGCGGGATTATGTCAGAAATCAAAACAATGTTCAAAAGTGAATACTTACTGAACCAAATTTTAATGATTGGTTTCATCAGCTGAGAATTGTTCTATGAGCGATGAAGTAATTACCAGTCATTAATAAACCGATATCTTTTGAGCTGAAAGATGCCTATGATGAGATAACTCGGGCAACTTATCAAGTAGCGATAAGTGGCCGGATATAATGATTATTAAGCTTCACATTATGTATGAGAAACAAGTCGGCCTTGAATTGAACGACTTGATTCAAGAATTGCATAAGTGTAAATATGTTGCTGAAACGTCAGTATGAACTCACGTTGTCAACATAAAAGCTGCTTTAATCATTTGGAAAGGATTTATTACCCTTACCATCAACCTATTGTTGTTATGAATAGCCTTTCACAAGGTCTTGATGAATTCATTCCTAACAACAACAAACAATTTACATTCAAACTATGGATATAATAGATACTTACAACTTTCTTATAAATCACATTTCCTCTTATCCACCCCACTATCAAATCAAACCCATTTTTAGATTACATGAACACATATTACCATAAACACTTTGGTAATTCAACAGTTTTGTAGTCCATTCCTTAAAAGAGTTTAGTAAGTCAACAATTTGGTATGGTGTTAAGCTTTCAATTTTGTGTTTAACATGTTTATGTTTGTTTCTTTCTACTGATTTCTGTTTCATGTTATATTATCAAGTTATGTGTCTAATCGACAACATGGACAATAATTTCTTTTGAAAATTGAACAATAGTTAATGTTAACTACAGTTTATCCTATTGTTTGTAGTTCTGGCTTATATATTTTCATTAATTATTTAGGGAATCATGTGGCCTCAAATGATGAGGTTTTTTTTTCCGGGAGAATGGTATCTCCTCAATATTGAACCGATATACTATCTAGATTTCGTAGAATGAACCTTCAACAAATTACACAAGATCATCTTATTCAATTAAACAATCATGGTCATTCACAAACACATGAAGGCTCTTCACGAGGTCAAATAAACGAAATTGTCCCATTTTTCAAAAGGAAGTTGGATTACCATGTTTTAACAAAAAACATTTTGGTTAGTTTCTTTATATTTATGGTTTATATCATTACTTCACAAATTACTTTTCTTTCTTGTGTCATATTATGCTACACTATTCCTTCTAAGTTTGTTTGTGACCATAACTAACATAAAGACTTTGTTGTTCTGAAATGTGGATCACAAAGTTATGATATGTTGCTTGAGCTTAATTGTTGCTAAAAGAGGGAGAGACGTGTTTTTTACGACTGTTTTCTAATGAGAGGTGATTGGAAACATTTCGAAGATGCAACAAACTTTCCTATTGATACATATATGATATTTAAGTTGGCTGTTGATCAAGAATGTTCTGAAAATGTTGTCATTTTGTTTGTCACTTGACCATCACTTATCATTATCATATAATTAGATAATCTATGATATTATTGAACCATTATGGATAACTATTAAGTAACATTTTGTTTGTATGATTATCTTATTCCACACTTGTAAGAACCTTTATGTTGTGATTAATGGTAATTCAATATTATCTTTGTTTTGGATTTATTGTATCACCTACTTATTCTTTTTAATCACCGGTAGAAACCAATACCATTTATATTAAACAAAAATCAAATTACAGTGAACGAAATTTCGGCCAAGCCTCGTGATAAAAAACGATTCTCTTAAAAAAAATTTGCGTGCTATCACACGTTTTGTTTCCCAGGGTACAATGGCAAAACAGTTTATCAAACTGTCGGAGGTACACTTGCCTGAAAATTCAATTGGAAATTGTTGTTACAGTAAAGATTGATCGGAAAAAGGTATATGTGATTGAGCTAAGACGTTCCATTTTATAGCCCAAATCGAACGTTTGCGTTTAATTCAGTTTTAATGGCATTTAACGAGCCATTAAAACGAAACTGTAACAGTTTCAGGTAGTGTAATTGTTAGTTACGTTAGCGTAACACTTTCAGTTACGTTACTATTAGTTGCTGTTAGTTACGTTAGCGTAACAGTTACAATTACGTTAGCGTAACAGTTACAGTTATGTTAGCGTAACAGTTACAGTTACGTTAGCATAACGGTTAGTCCGTAACTTTTAGTTACTAAAACTCTGAATTAAAGCCAAAAACACATATCTTTAGGTATCGATATCTCATTCACCTTAACTCCGTTTTGGACGTATAATATATCGTTGCAAAGCCCTTTCTAAGGGCTACACATTCATATTAAATATTCTACGTAAATATTAAATATGCATCACTTTATATACGTCCAAAGTTGATGAAAATCATGTTTTTATCAACATTTACCAACAATCCCCCACATGAATGGAGATCGATCAAAACAATACTTATTTCCGATGAAACTTCGGCGGTTGAATCATGCATAGGATAGGTAGGTGTTACCCTTTGAAACTTCCCTTATGTATCCTTCGATAACAACTGGATGTCTATTATAGTGTAGTCCATACTCTCGCGTGTATCTTACATACCTAAGTAATCTTGTCATACTCTTCCAATGATCAGAACTTGGATTGCTTGTGTACCTACTTAGCCTACTAGCGTATGCTAAGTCGGGTCTGGTACAACTCATCAGATACATTAGACTACCAATGATTCTTAAGTATTCTAGTTGGGAGACACCTTCACCTCTATTCTTAGATAGATGTTGACTGGTGTCTATTGGAGTTCTAGCTAGGCCGGAATCCCCCACATTGAATCGCTTTAGAATCTTGTCCATGTAATGTGTTTGATTTAACACAAGACCATTTTGGGTTCGTGTGATCTTGATTCCAAGAATCACATCTGCTAGGCCATGTCTTTCATGTCAAATTTGGATTTCAACATATCCTTTGTTGATGTTATTATCTTATCGTCACTACCCATGATAAGCGTATCATCTACATAGAGACATAATATAACATAACCATTAGGTATGTCTTTCCCATAAACACACTTGTCACATTCATTTATTTTAAAACCATATTCTAACATGACGTGATTAAACTTTTGATGTCATTGTTCGACATTTAACAAAAGATAAATAATACTTGAAGAAACATCAATCTAATATTCAAAATATAGCGAATACAAAAGGTTTCTTTTCGATAAAGACAGCCAATGATTTACTCAAATATATATAAAGTCAAAAGATAAAATGTGTGCGTGCGTGTTCAATTTGTAGAAGCGTAGCGTAATGGAAAGATTTTCAAATGTGTCCACCATTTTAAGATGCATATAATCCTAACATTTATATTATATTATATTATATATTATATCAATTAATAAACTTTCAATAAAATAAATAAGGTTTTAGGATTGTCATTCCCTTTTACTAACTAACTTGTTTAATGTTAAATATGAAATAAAAAGAGTTGGCCAAGTTGTTATGTTTGTTCTTCATTCATCTTACAATCTTTTATTTGTTATTTTTTTTTCAAAAGTTTTATAGTTAGTCTTTTGTATTTATAGTTTATTTTATTATACCTTTTATTTTACAAAAACAACTATTATTTTTTATTATTTATTTTATATTTTATAATTTATAATTGACAAACAATCACTATACCTTTTAAAATATAGTTGTATTATTTAAAATATAAACTTATTAATATTACACGTTGACATTCATAATACATGGTATTAATTAATTCGAATTAAATTTAATTATATTTGTCATGTTAGAGAGAGAAAATCCAAAAGTATGATCATAAAATAATTTTATAGATACGTATATAAACATTAATTTCGCCTCGTCTCATTGCAAAAAGCAAACATTTATAAACCTTGTTTTTATAAATTATCAGTTTGATGTAAGATTTACATATAACAAATCAGCAAATATTTAAAATGAGATAAGTTTGGCACTTAAGCCTTCTCATCTCCACTCCAACTATTTTTTACTTTAGGTCCAGTAGGCCCTTCCTCACCCAAAACCTCTCTTGGAACACTATTGACAAACTTCACAAAAGCCTTTTTCAATTTCCCAATCATAACCTTCTCCACATTATTAATTTCTTTATCAAGATCATACTCAATTTTTGGACCCCATTTTCTAAAATAGTTTAACCATGGTGGTTCAACCACGGTCCCTAAATACTCAGCCGCAACCACTATCGCCTTGACTCCAGTATCCGTCACTTTGTTACTCTTTGCCGTATCATCTTTGAGTCCAATATTGACCCCTGAAGGACCAATCAAGACCAACCCGGGCTTAGGATAAGATGAGTGACCATCAAGTGATGAGTATACAATTGGCTTATTTCCGCTTGCATACTCTAGAAGTGAAGCGCTTACCCATGTCCCCCAACTATGTTGTGAGAAAAACACACTGTTTAACTCACCGTTGAAGTTACTAATCCTTAATGTGACATGTTCCCAGTCACAAACATGTTCCCCTATTTTTCCTAGTGAAATGTTAATGAACTCAACTTTGGCTCTTGATGCACCATTGAAAGGGTAAAATAGCCAAACCGCAATATCAGTAAATAATCCTCCATACATGGGTTTAACATGGAAATATGCACTTGAATCTTGTAAATTACCTTTCTTTACTCTCTCTCTATTTGAACCATCTTTTGGGAGATCTAACCAATATGTGTCATCATTGGCACCACCTTGTGGGAGATTTGAACCATTTTGGTTAATAAGCTTAGGGTTCGACTCATCCCCTTTATGATAAACCAATGCACCATTTTGAAAGAACCAATCAACCGAAGAGGGGAGGTAGGGTTCCTTGGGATGAAAATAAACCACAGGAGAATAAGTTTGGATTAGTGTTTCGATTTGGTTCAAATTTGGCATCATATTTATCAAACTACCCTTTAAATTCTTCAAACAAGATAATGATAATGTGTTGCCCCCTATCCCATTTTGTACTATAAAACCTCCTATTGATGCACCCATAGCCTCAACACCTCTAATTTTTGGCTTAGAACTGTAGACATTGAACCCATTAACATTTAAACTTTTGCTTGGTCCCCATACCCACACGTCGCTCTCCAAAGAGTCGGTAAAGTCAGACCTGACACAACGGACTCTTTCGAGTGCAGGTTTATCTGATGAGCTTGTAACAACATACCCAACAGCCATGTACCCGTTCGGTGGGTTCGGGAACCAGATATAGCCATCACCATCTTTCTTGATATTGAGAGAGACACTACTCCAAACAAGAGTGTAATCAACTGGTCGCTTGAGAGTGGGGTTTGAAGGGTCATTTGTGACATCTTTTCCCACCAGAACATGCCCAAATAAAGGCATGTTGTTGGATTGACTATAACACCCTAGAACAGAAAACCCTTCTGGGATTGAAACTGGATCATAAAACGTTGCCCCAACATTACCCGGTCCTCCCTCATTGGCTGCCCAAATCTTGTTAAATATTGTTACTTGACTTAATTGTAATCCTCCTAAATCTATGGTTCCACCAGCAAAACCTTGACCTAAAGATAATATTATGAATTCAAATTAATATCATGTACTTCTGACCTTAAATAAGAATAACATAAACAAAATGAGTCTTCTACTCGAATCCGAAAGACAGATACGAACCTGGAGGCCAATTGGGTAACGGAGAAGGAAGTTTGAAGGTGGTTTGAATTGCCGCAAGCTCCCTCCTTTTGGAAACATCTTTCGAACAAGACGATGATTGGTTTGAAGATTCCACAATTCGTTGGTCGTCGAAGAAAATGAAGATGGTAAGAATGGTGAAGAATATAGAGGCTAAAGAATTCATCTTCCAAAAGATGGACAAAAATGTCGATAAAAACAACAAAATTGTTAACAAATCTTGGGGTTTTATTAGAACAAAGTAATTATGAAATGGTTTTGTATGTATATGTCAATATATGGTATGTGTATGAGTGTAGTGTTTTGGATGTGCATGCATGTGGATGGTCACAAACAAGTGTTAAATATATAGAGACAAACAGATGACATATTGCCAAACTTTGGGACGATGCCACTTTTATTTTCATAGGGGTAAATTGATATTCTAAAAATGTCCACTATAACCTAAGATGGGTAAAAAAATAATGGATACCCTTCGATTAAGAAAAAAATATATAACCTTTTCAAACTATGACTTAAACTATACGTTTAATATAACTGTCTAAAAAAGAATTATCAGTTGATTGAAAAATTCACTAAATTAAGCAAAACAACAGATACCAAATCACATATATAGTCTAACGACATATAAGTCGACCCATAAATTTGGAGGTTGGGGGTTTAAGTCCGACATATAAGTCGACCCATAATATAGTATTTGTCTTTTTATAAAAATAAATAAGGTAAATTGACCAATCGAGATAGTAATAATGAATAAGATTTTACATTAGCTAAATATGATAGTGGGTGGCTAATAAACCATTACTGTATTATGTTATGATGGGAAACCTGTACGTTTGTTGATTATGAACAAACTTAATTAATGATAATTAAGATTGTATGGTTAGTATTTTCCATGAAAATATGTGTAGTTAACCACTTAAACCATATCCCAATCAAATGTGTACAAGTCATGAATGCATCAACTAATTTTCAAGTCAATAATTTTAAAACAACGATTTGTCTGAAATAAAAAAATAAAAAGAAAAGGTAGTTTTTACTATCAAATGAGTTGGCACGTTTCTCCAACTAAGAACCTTAGTTTAAAATTTAAACATTTGTTTTCGTTCTATCCAATGTTTAAGATTTTGATCTCTTGTTATCCTAATTTAATCACTACGATACGGCGTTTTATAGAACTCGTTAAAAGTATTTAGAGTGACAAATTTATCTATATCATTACATCTTAGACTCCGTGGTACTTGTTTTCTATTTGTTTTTCAATTTGATGCTTTGAATGTTGAAGCTTAAAAGTTAAGTAATAAGTAATTGATTAAGGCTAAAAACAATTTAGGTTTTTCCTATTTATCATTAAAGAAAAAAAAACAATTTTGTTATAATTAATAATTTATGAGTGATTCTTCAAAATCTGCTTATTCTAATAAACTAATTTTCAAATTTCACATGTCAAATACTAAATATTTAATCTATTTGTGAGTATATAATCCAACCAGTCATATTATTGAAAACACTAGAGAGACATTAGTTGCTCTAGGGTCATTGGGCATATGAAGTGTTTAATCTATTTCCTTTGGAGTTCAACATACAACATGATATATAAGGGATCTAATGACACATATTATGATAAATCAAAAGGTTAGTTTCGCCTGACTAATCCCGAATTTGTATTTTTTTGAACTCCTCATAACCCTCGATCTGAAACTAAGCTTTAGACAATGTTCTTATGTCTCAGTGTCACATATCAAGGAGGGAGCCCCTCGATCCCATGACCATTTCAACCAAGTTCTCATATATCGGGTCAATTGAGCATTTACAGAGGTTGGCTATATCCTTAAAGCAGAAATTTTTTCCAAGTAGGATTTGAACATTAGAGCTCTAGTATGACTAGAGCTTATCTAACTCTAGAAAACCACTTGAGTAAAATGGTAAGGATTATAATTATACATCCTAAGAAAGTAAACGTTATAAAAATCTAACAATCTCCAATCATGAACCCTTTTAGAGTATGAAAAAGTGGTTTCAAGAACATCGATACTCTAAAAAATAACTCATCTCCATCCATGTATATACTTTAAAACGCAAACTTATGTCATTAGACACTTTTAAATTAACTTTTATATATGATAAATATATATTATAAAGCATTAATAGGATTAAAATAATAATAAATATCATAGAGGAGTGAACATCAATACTTTATATTGGAATATCACTACTTAATACTTTAAAATCTCTTTCTAATGTTTTTTGTGCTTGATAAATATATATATATATATATATATATATATATATATATATATATATATATATATATATATATATATTAGAAACTTGTAACGTCGTTTGTCCATCTTGTTAATAGACGTTAGTTAATTTCGTTAATTCTAGTCATGTGTAATGACTATTGAATAATGAGAACCTCGTAGGTTATCACATAATATTATCCTTTATTTACTGAATATAGAAACAATAAACCTAAACTTAGCTAACAAAATCCTACAAGGTGCTTTGGCTAACATTATTCTAATACTCCTTGACAATTCGAGCACCGAAATCGCGAAAGCTTGAACTGGAGAATAAAACTATAGTTAACGGAAAATAAATAGAAAGATAAAGCTAGATAGTTGTTTGCAAATGATTCGTTCTAGGCGAGCTTTCTTTTGATCTTGATTCTTTACTGCTTTTGAATTTTCATCTTTGACTTGTGAATGTAACCGGTTTTAGGCGACTGTAGAAAAAAAGAAAAACGTGAATTTAGTCGGCTGTAGAAAAAAGAAAAAAAAATGAATTTAACCGACTTTAGGGGGTGTCACACCCCGCTAAAGCGGAAACACAGGATGTGAAGAGCGAGATAGTCATTTGCACAAGTATATAGTTATATACCAAAGTTAACATATACAAAACCAACGTTTAAGTTATACAAAGTATTATGTTTAAGTTTACATATCGAATTCAAAAATATAAACATTCACATCCAAACCACCCGAACCATTCCCTATTCTTGAAGTCTTTAGCAAAACCCGCAAAAGTCATTTCCAACAGTACAAGCATCTTTACTCATTCTCTGAAAACACGAGTAAAATGTCAACTACGAGAATCGTAGTTGGTGAGCTACAATGTGTAGTAAAAGCATATATAGTTTTTGACGCATAAAATGTTTGCGTAAAGTATAAGTATATAAGCTTTGCATATGCACGTTGCACAAAAATAGGTAACGTGGCATATGTTTTAAATAAGTATAAGCATATAAATTTTGACGCACATAACGTTTGCGTAAAGAATAAGCATATAAGTTTTGTTTATGCGCGTTGTACCAAACTAGGTAACGTGGCATAAAGTATAAGTATATAAAGTTTAGCATATGCGCGTTGTACCAAACTGGCAACGTGGCATATAAGGTATAAGTATATAAGTTTATATATGCGCGTTGTACCAAATCAGGTAACGTGGTATATAAAGTATAAGTATATAAGTTTATATATACGCGTTGTACCAAATCAGGTAACGTGGCATATAAAGTATAAGTATATAAGGTTTAGCATATGCGCGTTGTACCCAAACCAGGTAACGTGGCATATGTTTCAAGTATGTAGGCATCGACCACATAGTGTACGTCTATGTGACGATCCTAGTGTTACACAATGTTTCGTTGCTAAGCCTCAAAGCCTACCCAATTAATAATAGTGCACAATCGTTATTTGACGTTGTTGTGAGGGTCTCACTACCCTAATAGCGCTATCCACATATTACTAACGGTCCTTTCCAAAGGGATTAATAGCAACTAATGACACTTGGAAGTATTGGGAATTTTAGCGGTATCACCTTGTCATTACCTCAGCGGTGGAACTATCCACATGTGTAAGACAATAAGTATATGTTGTCATTACCTCAGCGGTGGAATAATCCACATGTGTAAGACAATAAGTATAAAACCTATTTTTATCTCTTGCTTGAGTTTTAAAAACTGAATACTCACCTTAATCCCGCTTTAACTCCAAGCTCTAAGTCCGAAATTTGAATTCAAATACAAACCTCAATTGTACGAAACGAGTATCGATTCGACCCAAAATGAACTAACTCCTTTTTCACTTTCGCTTATACCGAAATGATCCCATCGACACCAGGAGCACAAATATACTTTCCGTTTATTTATCCGACGAGAAATGAATACCGAATCGCCGTCGAAAGTTTAGCCGACTTAAACTTTCTTATTTCTTTCTTTTTTTCTCCAATTCTCACGAAACACACACATGCATATATCATCTGATTTATTTCCTTTCTTCAAACTTAAGAAAGATAATTTAATTTAAAATTTTCATATATAACCCTATACTTTGTTATAATGACAACTTTGGCCCAAAATGCAACATCCTTACAAAATTAGCCCTTTTTGACCATAAACTTAACAGCTTAAGTTTTTTTTTACTTAAAGATTATTACAAATATAATCCTTTAAATATTTTCGGGTCACGACCATAGAATAGAGCCGATAATGACTAACATAAATATCGATTGAAGATTGAAGACTGATACCAAAGTTTAGTCGAAGTCAACCAAGATCAACGTCAAAGGATAGTTGAATTTGTCAAAGTCAACGATTACGAAAAGGAGTCAAAGTCAACTAAAAAGTCAACATTCGACATTTGAAGAATTTTAATATTTTGAGTGAAAGCAGTTGAAAACGATTTTAAAAGAGTTTAAAGAAAAATAAAATATTTATTATCCTTTGAGATTACGATCGCATTTTTGAGAAAAGTATATATTTAACAAAAATATATAAGTTTAGTAAATATCATAATAATAAATATTATGTTTAAGTTTGCGATTACGTTTTGAGTCCAAAAACGTATGTTTGTTAATATATACTATTTTACATACAGTAATATACTTATATGTATTCGAAATGCTTAAAGTTTGGTTTTGGTGCTCACTGCGGCGCAACAGTTACTAACTGCGGCGCAGTTAAGTTATTGCATAAGCTGGGAAAACGTACTGAAGTTTGACTACGGCGCAGTCTGCCAGTTCTGCAGCCCGCTGCGGCGTAGTAAGGAGCTATTGCGGCGCATTGGAGCAAAAACAGGTTTTTAGTTTTTTTTTTTTTAGTGTTTTAAGTATCAAAATGTTATAATATAAGTTATATAATATGTCAAGAGAGTCATACTTCATAAATATACATAAATAAGTTTATGTAATTACCAGAATATGTAACTTTACATGTTAATTAGTCAAAATAACTACATAGTGCCAAAATGACATAGTTATACATATATTTATGTTCCGAAATTGTCCAAAATGTCCAAATTGTCCAATGACGATATAATTTTACTATTATTACAACTTTTACATATAATTAATTTTTTATAAACTTATTCTCAAATTTTCTCCACTTTAAGTTATTATTACTAATAATCTTATGATATGAAGATATTAGGTATATTATGTTAAATAATTAGGTTTTCTTCCATATTAAATTTGTTTACATATTAATTAACGAATTTTAAGGCTTATTAAGAAAAGTAAAGAGGAAATTAGGGAAAAATTAGGAAGTACCGAAGACCTCCGCAAAAATCTTCAAACAACGAGACGAAATCACGAGAAGAATACGGAAGATAAGCTCCAATGGTGGTGGTGATGAGAAAAACCAACTCCAAAACAGAATAAAACACCATTAGTAAGAGTTGAAGAAAAGAAGGAAAATAGAGAAATAATGGAGGATTTCTTACCAAAGTTGAAATGAAGAAGCCTCAAGATGGAAGCATGAATCCGAAAGAATATGATGGAGTAAGATGAACCTTGTAACACAAGATTTATGTTAGAAATATTATCATAAACAAGAAGAAGAAGAAGAAGAAGTGATAGGAAAATGAGATTATTGTGTCGAAAATGCTTACCGAATGAACAAAGAATCGAGGGAATGATGATGGATATGATGTAGATTCTTCTTAGAACATAACACTCACTCAAATATATGATGTGTATCTCTCATTTTCCGGAAATTTTGAGAGAGAAATGGGAGAATCTGAGAGAGTTTGATAGATGGTGGAAATAAAACATGAAAGAGAAAAGTGTATGGAGATGTAAAAATCAAATGTGGGATGAAAGATAAGTAGAACATGGTTTTAGATCTATTTCTAGATCAAAACTACACATTCTAGGTAAATTCCAGGTCAAAGTCACGAGTCGGAAAGGTGGTGGATCTGCAAAAGTCGAAGATGACGTTTTTGGCATGATATGCCAGGTGTCCGACTGCGGCGCAGTACTCTTCTGACCACACACTTCCGTTACGTTTCCGTTAAATGACTGAATTTGTAATAGATTTACCGTTAGTTCCCGTTAAAGGACTAACTTTGTAATACTTTTTAACGTTAATTTACAACCAATAATTAAAGGCATAAACACACTAATTATATACGAGAATACTAACTAATCGGCACTTAGGTGAACTAAAACGCTTCCGTCATGGAGGACGAAGCAACAAACATAAAACCCGACAAATCGTAATAAACGTGAATAATCACAAGTAAAATCAATAGGTCAAAATCAAAAATAAAGATAAACAGTATCAATTAGTGTCTCGAAAATAAGAAATGTCACAAAGGTAATAACGAAATTTCGTAAATATATTAATGTATAATTTTAATTCAAAATGTATTATTTACCTATTTGCAGCAAATACGGTATATCTGATGAAAATTTGAACACATAGTAAATTTGTACAGATTCTTTCTCACATGTGTTATATTAAAATTCATCATAATGAAGTAAATATAGAAAGGAGAGATCTGATCAAGTAATTAATGTACAAGGGAAAGATCTAATTAATACCGATATTTTATAAGAAGAAGATTGAGATTTATTTCAAGTCATTCATTTTTTTATCTACAATTAGAAAATTTGATACACGAATAATTTATTTCCATAAATTTTAATTATTAATTTGAATTTTGATGAAATATTTTTTAATTGTGCATCATAAATGTGTAGCTAAAAGTGAGTTCTTATTAAATTTTAATTCTTATTAGATCCAGTATTATACACATATATTTAATACGTGAATACAGA
Organism: Senecio squalidus; assembly: GCA_910822075.1. NCBI lineage: Eukaryota > Viridiplantae > Streptophyta > Magnoliopsida > Asterales > Asteraceae > Senecio > Senecio squalidus. The sequence continues at coordinate 44,911,136 of CAJVGC010000060.1, read as the reverse complement.
AACACCAAATCACGCTTTATGAACGTTACAATCACCTTGACGACCATAACGCTGGTGGCTGCAGTGCATCATAGTGGAGTACTCTGTCATACAAACATTAGTAAACAGAGCTCTAATAGGATCTTTACTAGGTCAAAACCGAACTAAAATTGGACTAGGCTGAAACCAAAAAACTTAAAAAATATGGATACCAAAAATCGGACATTATAGCCTGTTTTGATGTGGGTAAGAGTTCCATCTCAACCCATTAACTGAATTTAAACTTCCACATTAGTTATGAAGTACAAGTCATCGTTATAAACAATAAACGAATGATATTCTTAATATTTTTTGTTTAGATTATTCGAAGAAGATGAGTTTTTTGAATTAGATGTATGTATGTGGCCTAACTACGATATTAATTTTGGCCGTTTCGAAACCCTTTACTCCACTGTCCCAAGATATTACATAGGGAGTTCTGAACCCGAAACCTTTTTTTATTAGTACGCGTTACTATTATGTTATATTCAGTGGCGGCCCTGGGGGTGTGCTGGTCGTGCGGTCGCACGGGGCCTCTGATTTTTAGGGGCCTCCGATTTAAAAAAAAAATTGGTTTTTTTTGTGTACAAGTTTAGAAATTATCTTTGTCCCACATTAGAGTTACAAGAGAAAGAAGAGTTTATTTTTTACTTTCTTTCCACATCGGTGGAAGAAGAAAATGATTAATTGATTAGATAGCTATTGTAGAAATTAGTAATCAGGTTTTGTGGAAGAACTTTTATATTTCATCAAGTTGATACGATTACATTCGAAGCCTATTTATAAGACAAATTAATCTATCAGGCCCAAGCCCACATACGGACTTGGGCTTACATTCATTTGGGCCTCTATAATCTAACATTCCCCTTCAACCTAAGTAGTGGGATTTCCAATGCTTAACTTGTCAAGACAGTGAGCGAAGATCTTTCCGGTAACCGCCTTTGTAAGGATGTTTGCAAGCTGATCTTTTGATGAAACAAATGGAAGCTCGATAATCTCATCTTCAAGTTTTTCTTTGATGAAGTGTCTATCAACTTCAACGTGTTTGGTGCGATCATGTTGAACTGGATTTCCTGAGATCTGGATAGCCGCTTTGTTGTCACACATGATCTTACTGGCTTCTTCTGAGGGATACCCAATTTCTGACAATAGTTTTCGCAGCCACAGGACTTCAGCTAATCCTCGTGCTATTCCTCGGAATTCAGCTTCAACACTTGAGAGGGCGACAACTTTTTGCTTTTTACTCCTCCATGTAACAAGATTTCCTCCCACTAGGGTAAAATACCCTGATGTAGATCTCCTATTACCTTTGTCGCCTGCCCTGTCAGCATCGGTATAAGCATCAATCTTCAGGTGCCCATTTGCTTTGAATAGAACACCGTGTCCAGGAGTTCCCTTGAGATACCTGATAATCCGTAGAGCCGCTTCCATGTGCTGGACTTTAGGTTGGTGCATGAATTGGCTTATAACCCCCACGGCATATGCAATGTCTGGTCGAGTATGAGCTAAATAAACCAGCTTTCCCACTGTTCTCTGATATCTTTCTTTATCTGCCAGTTCAGCTTCATCTTCCATGAACAATTTTTGGTTGGCTATCATGGGAGTGTCTGCAGGTTTGCAATCTATCATTCCCGTCTCTGCTAATAAATCCAGAACATATTTTTGCTGGCAAATGAAGATCCCTAATTTTGATCTTAGAACTTCAATTCCGAGAAAATATTTGAGTCTTCCCAGATCTTTCATTTCAAATTCTTTGAAAAGATTAGCTTTCAATTTTGTCATTTCTTCTGAATCATCCCCTGTAATAATCATGTCATCAACGTAGATTATTAAACAGGTTATGAGTTTACCTCTTCGTTTCAAGAAGAGAGTGTGATCGGAATTGCTTTGGTTATAGCCATATTTTCTTCATAACTGTGGTAAACCGACCAAACCACGCTCGTGGGGACTGCTTCAAACCATATAGAGATTTCTTTAGTCGGCAAACTTTCCTGGCCTCGGAGCTATCATGAATTCCAGGTGGGGCTTCCATGTAGATTTCTTCTTTCAATTCTCCATGCAGGAAGGCATTCTTGACATCGAATTGGTGTAATGGCCAATCCTTGTTTGCTGCAACTGAGAATAGAACTCTAATAGTATCAATCTTGGCTACAGGAGAGAAAGTCTCACAGTAGTCAATCCCGTAAGTTTGAGTACATCCCTTTGTGACTAACCGAGCTTTATACCTTTCAATTGATCCATCGGGTTTATACTTGATAGTGAACACCCACCGACATTTAACTGGCTTCTTTCCTGGAGGAAATTCACATTCTTCCCATGTTTCACTTCTTCTCAGGGCTTCAAGTTCAGTTCCAATTGCTTCTTTCCATTCTTTATACTTGAGTGCTTCTTCAACGCTTGTTGGTATTTTATCAGAACAGATCGCGTTTGCGAAGGACTTGGCTTCCGGAACTAAATTCCTCCTTGCGATATTTGCGACTGGATATCTCGACCCTTTTGAACTTCTTTCAGGTGAGTATATGTTAGGCGGAATTCCCCTGGTTGATCTAGGTGGAAGATCATACCGAGCTGGTTCAGTCACACTCGGAGTTTCCGTCTCGACCTGTTGTTCATCAGCACACATATCAGAGTTATTTGAAGTATCCGGAGATTCGGAGCCACTTACCTCGGATATCAGTTGAGGAGGATCATTGTTGGTGGGAGTGGTACTGTCTTCCGGTTCTTCAGGACTATCAGTCTCCGGAGTGGATGTATCATTAGAAACATCATTCACAGGTGGCGCCCAACTCATCCATCTTAATGCGTCATTTTCTTTTTCCCCCTGACCATGAAGATGGGTTTGGTAAAAGAACTCAGTTTCAAGAAAGTCACAGTTCATTGTTGTGAACATGTGACGCCGACTTGGGCTGTAACACCGATACCCGTGTTGATTGACACCATACCCCAGAAACACACATTTCTCTGCACAAGGATCAAGTTTTGAACGCTCTATTTTTGGTATATGGACAAAAACAGAACATCCAAATCCTCGAGGTTCAAGAGTTAGATTTGAAGGCAATTTATGGAAGGTTGACAGTATTTGGAGAGGAGTTTTTAGGGCTAAAGCCCGGGTTGGGAGACGATTAACCAGATACGTAGCAGTGACAACTGCTTCTGGCCAAAACGACTTTGGGACTTGTGATTCGAGCATTAGAGCACGAGTGATTTCCAACAAGAATCGATTTTTGCGTTCTGAAACCCCATTTTGTTCAGGGGTGTGAGCACACGAGGTTTGATGAATGATACCCCGCTCTTGACAAAAGTTTTTTCATGGAAGTATTACAGAATTCTCCCCCATTATCGGATCGGAGAATCTGTATGTCCTGTTTGAATTGAGTTTTGACCATGTTACAAAACGATGTGAACTTAGTAAACACTTCAGACTTAGTTTTTAAAAGATAAGTCCATGTCATACGAGTACAATCATCAATAAATAACAGGAAATAACGAAAATTTGTCCCCCTTCAATTTTTGCAGGACCCCAAACATCAGAATGAATTAACGAAAAAGGAAAATCAACTCGAGTATCATTAGGTTTAAACGTTTGTCTATGACTCTTAGCCAAAATACAAGTATCACAATGAAAAGTTTTATTATTAGGAAATAAGTGCGGAAATAATTGTCTCAAATAACCAGCAGATGGATGGCCTAATCTTCTGTGCCATAACCAAGCTTTCCTATCGTTGGACCCATGAGTAAGCAGAACAGAACCATGTTGCGTAACTTCATCAAGGTAGTAGAGGCCTTGTCTTTCAGTACCACGCCCAATGATCTTCCCCGTTCTGATATCCTGCAAAAGGCAAAAGGTGGGGTGCATTAATACCACACAGTTTAATTCTTTCGTAACATGACTGACGGATAATAGCTTGTGTGATAGTGATGGTACATAAAGACATCTAGAGAGTCGTAATGATTTTGAAATTTCAATGGTTCCCCCTCCTTTAACTGGGAGAGTTTCCCCATTTGCTGTGTGAATTCTTGTTTTATCAACTCGAGATTTTGACGTGATATCAAACGTCATCGTATCGGTGGCACCACAATCAAAGATCCAAGAAGTACACTTAGAATCTTTGGTTGCAACATGAGATTTACCACATTTTTCCTTTTTTAAATCGTACTCATTTAACTTATCGAGTAAGTTTTTATTAAAACTTTTTGGATTTAAAAAGGATTCATTACCCGGAGGGTTTGGTATAGAACAACCAAACCCTATACCTGGTTCTGGTGCGTCATCGGTACTCGTCTCTCCTCCGTCTCTAGTTTCACTGCTTCCTACAACAGCCGCAGCCTTTCCAGTCTTTGAGGTCTTGTGATTCTCATTCCACCAGTCTGGATAACCAACAATTTTAAAGCATTGCTCCTTGGTGTGTTTTGACATACCACACTCTTCACACTTGAGCTTGCTTTTGTCGACCTTTGATTGGGGTCGGAATGCTGGTTTTTTTGATCGATAGTTCTTTGAGACAAGCCCTGCTCCATCGCCGGTGGTATTGAGTCCAGCTGCCACACCCATATCTGCCTCATGGTTCCCATCAATGATAGCTTGGTGAGCCTTTTCTTTTCTGACCGTAGCATAAGCGGTTTCGGGAGATGGAAGTGGATCAGATCGGAGAATTTCCCGTTTAATTGGGTCATACCTCCGGTCGAGTCCGTTCAGAAACCGGAACAACTTTGTTTCGGATCGAACTCGATTATATGTGGCGATGTCAGCGGTGCAAGTCATCGGGTTTGGATCCCGGCGATCAATTTCTCCCCAAATTCCTTGCATCCCTATCCAAAACTCTTCAAGTGGTAGCTGCTGTTGTTTGAACTCATTAGCTTTGCCACATGGAGATCGAAAGTTTGTAGCTTATCCTTCCCGCTGCTGTAAGTCACCGCCAGTGCTTCCCATAGTGACTTCGCTGTGGGAAATTCAGTAAGGTTACTTGCAATGCTAGGTTCAATGTTCTGAATTAACCACGAGAAAACCACAAGATCGGCTTGTTCCCACTCATCATATTTGGCATCAGTGATGGGCGGGAGGGTTTGGTTGAGATATAATTCGATTTCCCCCCAATAGATACTCGAATCATACGAGCCCATAGCGGGTAGTTGTTGCTTGTCAACGTTAAAATAATCTTGAGTTGATCAGACGGGTTTGGTTTTGGATTTTGAAACTGATTCTGAGCGCCGTTACGAAGCAAATCCATTAATTGCATGGCGAGATTATTGTTGTCTGCGTTCGCCATACTGGTTCGAGATTAAAACTTTTTTTTGTTTTTTTTTTGTTTTTTTGTCCGAGATACCCGAGTCGTGCCCGAGGTGTGTCCGAGTCGTGCCCGAGGTGTGTTCGAGTCGTGTCCGAGGTCGTGTCCGGAGTCGTGCCCGAGGTCTATCCGAGTCGTGTCCGGGGGCGTGTCCGGAGTCGTGCCCGAGGTCTATCCGAGTCGTGTCCGGGGTCGTGTCCAGAGTCGTGCCCGAGGTCTATCCGAGTCGTGTCCGGGGTCGTGTCCGGAGTCGTGCCCGAGGTAACCTGGTCGTGTCTCGAGTAGAAATTAGTAATCGGGTTTTGTGGAAGAACTTTTATATTTCATCAACTTGATACGATTACATTCGAGGCCTATTTATAAGACAAATTAATCTATCAGGCCCAAGCCCACATACGGACTTGGGCTTACATTCATTTGGGCCTCTATAATCTAACAGCTATAAATTAACCTACCTATGTCTTTGAAAAAATCACACCACATACTTTCAATTTCAGGTACGTATTTGATTATTATTTATGTTTAATATTGCCAAAAGTATGGTATTGGATAGTTTATCTATTGTCTAAGAATACAGTATATACTATTTGTTACACAGTTAGTTAGTAGATAATTGTTAACTTGTTAAGTTTTTATTTATTTTTTATATAAAGGATTCCTCCAACTAGAAATTTGAATCGGATTCTTCTAAACGCAAAAGAAAATAAAAGGAAGAACGCTTTATTCGTAATCAAAGAGGTGCTATCGATAATTCATTATCAAACAAGTACGAGAAGGGGTAAATCATTTCAGGTAGAGGAAACAATAATCGAAGATAATACCATAAATATTGATAATGTTCAATCTAACGAGGATCATAGAGAAGGTGTAACACCTGAAACTGATGGAGAACCTAACGAACGGGAAAATATTTCAGTCAACATATATGATCCTACGAATTGGGACACTCTCGATATTAAATGGAGAGATTTACTAGTGAAAAATGGTCCTATAAGAGATATATTAAAAAGGTAAAGGTCCTAAAGATGTAAAAAAGAGACGTTTTTGTTCAGAATTTTATGATAAGTACTTACCAAACTGGAATTGTTACAAAAGAATTTGCTCGTCGAACACGACACAGCCAACTCAATACTTAATTTTTTGAAACGGTTAAACACTTATCCGGTTTCTTGTTTGGCATACAGAATATTGTTGACTGTTCCCATTACTGTTGCATCCGCGGAAAGAAGCTTTTCTAAACTAAAACTCTTAAAATCTTATTTGCGGTCGACCATGTCTCAAGAGATTAAATGCATTGGGTTAATTCCAATTGAGAACGAGTTTCTTGATAATATTGATTATGAAAATATAATAGATGAATTTGCTTCAAAAAATGTTAGAAGATCGATGTTTAGAAAATAATAATGTAACTCGTGTTTATTATAAATTTTATAGGGTCTCTTTTACTTTTTTGCACGAGGCCTCCGAAATGTCAGGGCCGGGCCTGGTTATATTGTTGGTGGTTGATTGTCCAAACAATCTTGTTCCATTAAAATGAAATAAACCATTTTCGAACAATTTGTAATGCAAACTAGGTGACTCTCGTGCGATGCACGAGTTCGGGTTGTATCGTTTTAAATTGTTGCTTATGGCTTGTCGTTTTGGTACTTGGAAGGAGGGTCGGCAGTAGTCGAAGTTGGAAAGTGGAAGCATGGGGGTCCGACATATAAATAAAAGACCCTTTCATCCACATGTTTGACCCCCATGATTCCACCCTCCAACTTCCATCGCTGTTGATCGTCCTTTTTTGAACACCGTCGCTCCCGAGTAATTGAAACAGTTTTGACTTTTGTTCGTCACCTTGGATACCAGCATAAAAGAAGAAAACAGTATCAATTAGATTCCTTTGAAGACATAAAAAATATTGCTAACTCGGGAAGGAGTGATGTAATTACCTGCATCGGAGGCGCTGAGGCAGTTGAAAGCAATTCACGTTATTCAAAACCATTTGAATTACTCGGGGAAAATGGAAATTTCTAAACCTAAACTCCTTCCTTACATATTAATGGAGTTACCAGAAGTTAGTTGGAAGGAAGATTAGCAGCAGCTGAAGCCATAGAGCGGGATACCGGAGGTTAAACAGGTCGGTGAAAAGCTTTTTCATCCAAATGTTTAACCTGCTGTATTGCATCTCTATGTTTCGGTTGCTGCTGGTGTTCGTTCCAACCAAACTCAAGTAACTTAATCAACATGTTAGTAGCGACGTTTCGTTTGGGAATTTCCATTTTTCCCGGGCAATTCAAATGGTTTTAAACGTCACTTTGGATACCGGCAAAAAAACAAAACAGTATTAGTTACATTCCATTGAAAAGAGATCATAAAAAACACCGGGCTATTGAAAGCGATTCACGCTGTTCGAAACCATTTGAAGTGCTAGGGGAAAATGGAAATTTCCAAAGTTAAACC
>CAJVGC010000060.1:44860815-44903288 GCA_910822075.1 Senecio squalidus | reverse complement strand
AACCACGACAAGGATTTTGTAAGGAAGAGCGACGATGTCTATTATTTTAAGGATCGAGCCTGGATTCCTACGACGAACGAATTGAGGAAGACCATCCGGATGAAGCACACCGAACGCGATATTCCTTCAATCCAGGGTCAAGCAAAATTGTATAAGGACCTCAAGGAACATTATTGGTGGCCTGGAATGAAAAGAGACGTTGCTTTATACGTAGAGAAATGCCTCACTTGTGCGAAAGTGAAGGCCGATAGTCAAAAGCCATCTGGATTACTACAGCAACCCGAATTCCCAAGTGGAAATGGAACAAATCACAATGGACTTCGTCACAAAGTTACCTCGAAACATCAAAGTGGTAACGACATGATCTGGTTATAGTAATCGACTAACGAAGTCAGCACACTTCATTCCCATTAAGGAAAGTTTTAACGTAGAAAAACTTGTCCAAATATACATCAACGAGGTAGTGACACGTCACGGAATACCCACTTCAATCATCTCGGATAGAGATACTCGCTTCACTTCCAGATTTTGGAAGGCATTCCAAGAGTCGTTTGGCACACGATTGGACTTAAGCACGGCTTACCATCCGCAAACTGATGGTCAAAGCGAGGCGCACTATACAAACACTGGAGGACATGCTGAGAGCATGCGTTATCGACTTCGGAGGAAGTTGGGATAACCACTTACCACTAATAGAGTTCTCTTACAATAACAGCTACCATGCTAGCATCAAATGTGCGCCATTTGAAGCTCTCTACGGAAGGAAATGCCGATCTCCACTTTGTTGGTTGGAACCAGGAGACCGACAACTAATTAGCATGGACGTAGTGCAAGAAACGATTGATAAGATCACAACGATTAAGGAAAGACTTAAGACTGCGAGAAGTCGTCAAAAGAGCTATGCTGATATGCGCAGAAAGGATCTAGAATTTCAAGTCGGCGACAAAGTACTTCTAAAGGTGTCACCTTGGAAAGGTGCTATACTCCGCGGAAAGCGAGGAAAACTTAGCCCGAGATACGTGGGACCATTTGAGGTACTCGAAAGGATAGGTCCCGTGGCATATCGTTTAGAACTACCGCAAGAGCTCGGTAACATGCATAACACTTTTCATGTTTCAAGATTGAAAAAGTGCCTAACGGACGAAACACTTATCACACCTTTAGAAGAAGTACAACTAGACGAGAAGCTCCAATTTGTCGAGGAACCGATTGAAATCATAGATCGCGAAACTAAGAAACTGAGACACAGTAAATAGTGAGGGTGCGATGGAACGCTAAACGAGGCCCCGAATATACCTGGGAACGAGAGGATCAGATGATGCTTAAGTATTCTCATCTCTTCACTTCTCCCGCAACGAATACCACAAGTTGAAATTTCGGGACGAAATTCTTTCAACGTGGGGAGAATGTGACAACCGTTTAAAACTCAGGTCGAGAACGCTAACTTATAACCTCGATATGTTTATATTTGATGACTGATATGACTAACTTTATGTGTTACGTGGTTACGTAAACATGATTCCTTAAGCTAAGCTCGATGTAACTCATACAAAAACTTTACGTTACTTAAACATAAAACGTGTGTGTCTCGGAATCGGAATCGGAAATCGGAATCAAATCATCAAATGAATCCTAATACCAAGAAAACACTTAATGAACTTGCCTAAGTTCATCTAAAAAAAAAAAAAACAAATCATAAACTTTCAACTAACGAAAATGCTTAACGAAGGAACAAACGAAAAACGAACAAAGCTGGTTGCCCCAATGCGCCGCATTCGGGGCTAGTTCAGCAATGTTTGAGTTTTTGTAAAATTTAACAAAACGGACCCAAAACTTAAACCAACGTTTTGGCCCAGGTTCTTAGGGTCCAAGGCCCCATTAAAAGTCCAGAAACACCACATATAACACATAAACATAACACATTTGTCACACACACACCTAAACACAAACACTCTCTACACTCTCTCCCTCTCTATTAGCTCAAGAACACACACACTCACACCAACAATTCCAGTGACTTATACTTCAAAAATCACAGTAAAATCACCATAACAAACACCCAAAAATCGTTCATAATCAAGAAGAAGGAAGGAGCATTCATCTTACGGGTCAAAACACACATTTTCCACCCATTTGAAGCTAGGATCTCCAACATATCATCATCCACCTATTTCTCTTCGGTAAAAACTCTTAGATCTTCTATTTTTACTAAAATAAATCGTTGCATGTAAGATCAAACACACAAAAACACATTTTTACATGATAAAACAGGTTTTTATAAAATGGATGTTTAGATCTTTGATTTTGTTGTTAAAGATCCAAGAAAAACTGTAAACTATCAAGTATTTTGATGTTTTAACTATTGCATGTCGAAATCTACCATCAAATAACAAATTTTAAGCTAAAAACGATTTTGCTATAACGCTGTTGGCCTATGAATGCGGCGCAATCCAAGTGCAGATTGCTGAAAAGTGGTCATTTTCGGTATAAGACGTGATCTTGAGCATATTACTTAAAACCGTGTTATAGAATCTGTAATAAGCTTAAACTTGAGTATAAAATGACTATTTCAACATGCTAATATACTATTATGATTAATGAATTAGTTTAATTAGTGTTATTAAAATTGTAAGCGGGAAAGTGTCGAAAATTGGATTTAGAAACAAAAGCGCGGAAGCGCTGCCCGATTTTTGTGAAACTAATTTCAAACACTTATAACATAAGCATTTCGTTGTCTAACGATTGTATGAACTAATTAAAAACTTGGTATAAAAATAGGATTCCGGTGATTCCGAGCACTTTTCAAGCTTTTCCGAGCACGCTACGATCTTCGCAAACAGTGAGTTACAAACCCTTACTTTTAAATGCTTTTAAACATATTTTTGGGGTGAAATGCGAGTCTTAGGCTTAAACACTACTCTTAAGCCGAAACAAACTTTGAATACTTTACGAAACGACTTGATAGTTGAATACTATTACGAAACGATTTGATACTTGAAAACTATTACGATGCGATCTATTACTTGAATACTATTTCGAAACTATATTTTGCCGGCATTGTTGATGATTTTGCCAACAATGCCGAGGATACAAACACTAAATTGCCAATGACTAAACGTCGATCGTCATGTTGCGGACGTTGTACAACATGGACGTGAGACACCATTAAAATCCCATACACTCCTACATAACTAGTTGCTATTAATCTCTGGGAGAGGACCGATAGAATTTATGGATAGCGCTATTAGGGTAGTATGACCCTCACCACAACGATAACAACAGATGGTGCATAGTTCTAGTGGGTAGGCATAAGGCTTAGCAACGAACGATCATTGGGCAATATTTAGGATTGTCACATAGTCGCGCTATGTGGTCAATACCTACAAACTTGAATACTAATACTTTACGCATGGTTATGCGACAATTATTTGAAATCTACTTTTTACGCCACCTTTATGTGCGTCGATACTTGTATGCTTTACTTAAACTTGTAGCTCACTAACTACGTCTCCCGTAGTTAACACTTGACTCGTATTTTCAGGTAACGAGTAAGCTAGCTGATGACTGATGCTTTTGGGACGAATGACTTCAAGAACGGGATGGGTTTGGGTGGTTTGGTTGAACACCCCATTTTGTAATTCGGATATGTAACTTTGTGTAAAACTTTGTAAACCTTGAATACTATGTTTTCCCTTTAATGACATTTGGCGTTTATCTATATCTTGTGTATCGAATGCTATTGCTCTTCACATCCTGTATTCCGCTTTAGCGGGGTGTGACATTACCCGACACGAGATATGTCCACCGTGAGTTTTATTCGGCACGAGATATGTCCGCCATCACTTTGCTCAGGTACGTATCTTAGTAGTCGGACATTTTGTTTGGCCAAGGTAAGCCTTTTTGTGTTTGTAGGATGCTTGGTCCTATCCATATGGTATAAAACCTACTAACACCATCAATTACCTTTTTTGAAATTATTATTACATATTTTATAGAAAAAATTAATTAATTAAATAAACTTTCCTTTTGTGAAAAGTAAAAAAAAATACAGTAATAATTATTTGTTTTTTTTAAATTATATATTCTTTTATCTCGAGACAAAAATTTTAGAACAAAGAAAATACTAATTTTTAAAAAACTTCTCTAGTTTCTATACATTCTTATCACATAAAGAAGACATTTGAGTTTGTGAACGAATACTAGAGGGTGAGCTTACAACTTTTTTTAAGTTTTTCTTTTCAAAGTTGAAAATTGAAAGTTTATTTAAAAATACATCGTAAAATAGTTGAAACTTTAGTTTATAAATATAAAATTATGAAATTCTGTTTATCGATACTTAATTCATTTTAAAGATACTTGTAATACATACTTTTAAACTCTTGTGGAGTCAGGAGATTTTCGGATCCCGTAAGGGAAATAAATTTATATTAATTTTTTTAGTAATTGGTTCAAGTGGTTTATTTATTTAAAAATACATAGTAAAATAGTTGAAACTTTAGTTTATAAATATGAAATTATGAAATTTTGTTTATCGATAATTCTTTTTAAAGATACTTGTAATACATACTTTTAAACCGTTGTGGAGTCAGGAGGTTTTCGGATCCCGTAAGCGAAATAAATTTATATTAATTTTTTTAGTAATAGGTTCAAGTGGTTTTCTAAAATTAATCTTTCTTTAGACATATTCACCCACGCAAATGCCCAATTGATCTGGATAGGAAAGATTTTGGTTAAAATAGGTTATAGGTTTAAATTTGGGCTCACTCATTGGTCTGTCACGCTACCTACTCTTTGATAGAGGGTTAGAGTTGCGGAGTTAGGAGGTATTCGGAACCCATAAACGAAATAAATTTATATTAATTTTTTTAGTAATTGGTCCAAGTGGTTTTCTGAATTAATTTTTCTTTAGACATATTCACCCCCGCAAATGCCCAATTGATATGGTTAAGGAAAACTTTAGTTGAAATAGGTCATGTGTTTTAATCTGGGCTCACTCATTGATCTGTGACGCTACCTAGTCTTTAACAGAGGGTTAGATTAGGTTCAAAAGAACTACGGAGTTAGGATTACTCCTTCAAAATTAACTATTTTGGTTGAAAGATTATTATGAAAAAAAAACACTACGAATTCTTTACATGTAAAAGTTTATGTCAACAAAGCTCAGATAAACCTAATAGTGTGACATTCCGTAATTTCGAGGTACTTGTCCTTACCGTTTACTTTTATTTATATTCGCATTGGTTTTGACCCTTTGATTACTTGTGATGATTCACGTGTATTTCTATTTTGTCGGGTTTTATGTTATTTATTGTTTCTTCCTTCGTGACGGAAGCGTTTTAGTTTACCTAAGTGTCGATTAGTTAGTATTCTCGTTTAATGAGTTAGGGTGTTTATGACTTCAATATAAATTAAGATTAACGTTAATCATATACAAAGTTGGTTCGTTAACGAAAAAATAACAATCATCAGTTTAACTTATGATTTCCGTCCTCGGAAATCGTCCTTTGAGATTCGTCAATTTTTGTAAAACTTAGAGGCATTGCGCCGCACAAGCCTTCTGCTGCGACGCGGTGACCTCTTTACAGCGACACATCAAGTTGGGTGCACACTTACTGCACCGCAGTAACTATTTACTGCGACGCAACGTGTAGTTCGAGTCAAAAAGTTAAAACCCATTTTTCTTACATTTTGAGATCCACAGTGCCACTTTCACGTGACATTGTCCATGAATCTCCCCAAAATGGGTAGTTTGACCATAAGAGTAAATCTATATCCATCTTCCAACCTTTTCTCTTTCCATTTTTTATTTCTACATCTCTTTCCTCTTTCATTTCACACTTTCACCATCACAAATCATCCCATATTCTCTCCAATTTCCAGAGATTGTGAGCCTTAAACAACACACATTCAAGTGAAGTTTCAAGTTGGTAATAGCTTTCTACCATCATCTCTTTGTTTGCTCCAACTATGGTAAGTAATATCTCCATGAAAAACTTTATTTTCCTTACTCTTTTCTTTCTCTTATGAGAAGAGATTTCTAACACTTTTGTTTATGTGGAATACAAGGTTCTTCCACCACTTTCACTCCTTCATATTCAAGATTCCACACACCACCTTGAAGATGTGTTCATCTTCAGTTTTGGTAAGGAATCCTACATCAATTCTTTACTTTTCTTTCTAATTTACAAGCTCTAGACTAATGATGTCTTATTTTGTGTGTTGGAGCCAGTTTTCTCACCACCACCACCAAAGGAGCTCATTTTCCGGATTCCTTCTCGTATTCTTCGTCTTGGTACTTGTTGAGTTTTGCGGAAGTCTTCGGTACTTCCTAAGCTTCCCTACTCATCTTTTATGTTTTTCTTCATTTCCGGTAATTTATTTAAATAACCTTTAAAATAGTAAAAATTGGAAGAAAACCTAAATATTTAACCTAATATGTATAGTATTTCTTATTATAAGATACTTGGTAATAATAACTTAAAATGGTGAAAATATAAGAATATGTGTAAAATAGTAAAATTATAACATATTAAACGTGTCGGACAAATTTCGGACTTTTGGACACAAACATATGTAATATAACTTGTCATAAAACATAAATTACGTAAAACCTTAAAATTAGAACCTGTTTTGTGCTCAGTGCGCCGCAGTAAAGGCTTACTGCGCCGCAGCGGGTGCGGAACAAGTCTAGTGCGTCACAGTGGTGATTCACTGCGCCGCATATATTACTTAAGTACGTTTTCCACTGTTGGCAATACATGGACTGCGTCGTAGTAGCCCATTGGTGCGTCGCACTGAGCTTCAGAACACAAATATTACATATTTTGGATAATTAAAAACATGTATAAGTATATATTATACGTAAAACAATAACTATTAACAAATAGGCGTCTTTGGATTCAAAAGACGTAATCGCAATCATAAACATAATATTTACTATGATATTTATTAAACATATATATTTTTGATAAATACACTTTTCTCAAAAATGCGATCGTAATCTAAAACGATAATAAATATTGTATTTTCGTTAAACTCTTTTAAATCCGTTTTAAACTAGTTTTCACTCAAAATATTAAACTCTTTAAATGTCAAATGTTGACTTTTTAGTTGACTTTGACTTACTTTTTGAAATCGTTGGCTTTGACCAAGTCAACTATCTTTCGATGTTGAGCTTGGTTGACTTTGACTAAACTTTGGCACCAGTATTCAATCTTCAATCGATATTTCTGTTAGTCATTTCGGCTCGAAATATCATTTCATTCTATAGTCATTATTGACTCTAAATTACCTATATTCTCTAATAATCATTATTGACTCGAGATATCACTATCTTTTACTCTTCACTTTCAATTTGAAATATTATCCTTTGGAAAACACTTTTAATATACTATTTATCATAACGTTAATTAATAAAGGCTAAACCGTACTAGACTTATAGAGATACTTAGACTTTGTTATTCCGTGTTTCTAGGGCACTTAGGCGTTGGAGCGATCTATCCGGTTTGTCGTCCCGACTTTGCTTTCGCTTGACTTGTGAGTTATTCGACCCCCCTTTTCACTACTTATCTTTGGGGATGGAAAACGTTATTTGAAACTTATTATTTCTTAAATCTTGTTTTATCTAGTAGATCAGAATTACCTTAGATTGTATGATCATTAGGCCCTGTTAGGCCCCATGTTATACCTGTTAACTCTTTGAACCACGGTTTTCATATATATAGATCTATATGGGTTTTACCAAACCCTCATTACTCGATAGGATGTCCCTATGAGTGGATGTTATAGCCTTTTGTGATTATTTGTTGCCTTTGGTTGATCGCCTTAGGATTGGGGTTACTTATTTTGGTTAGGATTAGGTAAATGCTTATCTAAGTAATATACGTCGCACTAGTGTTGCAAAACAAGATACTTTAGAACTTATTGTTATTATTGTTATACTTATTTAAACCGGGTCAAATTTCACCTTTTAACTAAATGCGATTAATTCACCAACGTGTTGTTGATGTTATTTTTAACGCTTTTTCAGGAGTTTGAGGTTACCCTTTTTGTGATGGCATGCTTGTGTTGCTTTGTGGACTTATTGGATATTTTATGCGTTTTCGTGGAACTATGACGTTGTGATTAGTTCCTAGGAGATCAATGTTTTGTACCTTATTCGGATTTGTATTATGATACGTTTTTGTAGTATGCCAAAACATTGTAACTTTGATTTATATTTATGATTGATATTGTTTTGTTATAGTAAATTTTATAACCTTGACTTCTAATGCCTTTTAACTGTACATCTCATGTTTTCGCTTTGAACGAGATGTAACAAATACTATATATAATAACCTCGATAGAGCAAGGCTTCAATATTTTATATAGTTATATATGTGTCATGCTTTGAACGGACCAACATGCCACCAGTTACAAAGTTCCTCTTAACTCTTAAGGGTTTTTAATTTTATTTTTATGTATCAATAATACTGAATATTCTTATTTTTTTGTTGCAAGACTTGGTCTAATAATACATTATTTACCCTTTTAGTATTTGCAGGATAGTTTTCACTCATTCGCATATATATTCTTAATTTTCGGAAAGGTGACTTTCAATTTAAATATAAAATGCTTCCTTGTATTAAAACCTTTGATTATTTCTATCTATTATATTGTGGAATTTTGATTTGAACACAACACAACCAGTGATGGATCAAAGATGAAAAATGAGAGATATTAGAGACATGTAAAAATCTATCGGTTTTACATAATAAAAATTGCGTCAATTGCAAGTTAATTAAAATGTACCCTACCTTCATAATAGTAAATTATCGGTTTTACATAATAAAAATGCATCCTAAACGTAGGGGTCGACGCAACTACAAGCATGTTGTTACTAATAAGCATTTAGCTAATTACCTTGTTGAGGAAATTTTGTAGTTAAGGTATGTATTTACTAAAAAATGTAGGTGGCACTATTTGTAAATTGTAATTGAGGTTGAATGAATAATTGTAGCAAGGGCTGACTTTTGCAATTTGAATGGAAAAGTAAAGATTTCATGACTTGGTAGGAAAGGTTCCAAAGTCCAAACCATGTGTCCAGAGCAATCTCTTCATGCAAATTCCTTTTTCTATTTGTCCCTATTAAATAATAATTGAATTTTTCAAATTCAACTAACAATTGTTATGAAAAAATATAAATAAAAAGATAAATGAAATTCTAAACGAAGGTCTTAGATAAAAAGAAGAAATGTTAAGTGGCATTTTTTATGAATTTAAACTTCAAATAACCATTTATCATATTTTTTTCTTTCAGTAATATTTAAAGAACCGACTACTCTTATTTAAAATCAATGGTTAATTTAAACTTCAAATAACCATTTATCATACTTTTTTCTTTCAGTAATATTTAAAGAACCGACTACTCTTATTTAAAATCAATGGTTTATAGCCGAGTCCATATAATAATTATAATCTAACATACTCCATCATCCGAGTGTGAGATTCTTGAACGCTCATATTAGAATAAAACGCGCAAATAGGTCATGTGAACGTAGCTTGTTGAGGACAATGTTGGATAGCATGCGGGGAGCATTTGTCATATAGAAGCAATAGAAGAATAACATGACCACGATCAAACCAATGAGCACATAACTGAACAATTTCTATTCCATGAGGGCAAAAAATGGGGTCATAAGTTTATAATATTGTCATGGAAGAAGAAGTTGATATAAGGTCGATCAATATAAAAACCAACACCCACAATTTTATTCGATTAATAAAATGACGTCAAACAAGTCCTATTAGATATTGCTTTAATTAACTTGACGGAAAACATTCTAATATGCCAAATTATGTTAATTATGTTGTTATGGGTTTGTTTGGGGAAATGGAAAACCTTAAGGAGGTTAAGCTAATCAAATAGCCAATCCCGAATAGCTTAAGTTAAGTGGCCTCATTTTCAATTAACCAATTCTGTTTTAGGTTAATCGGAACTTACAGTATACAACAAGTTTGTGTAAGTGTTGTTTTTGGCTCGGTGGTTTCAAAACCAATTTTAAATGGCGAGGATTAGTCCAAAAGCAGCGTTCTAAATAACGTATCCTAACAGCGCCAAGGCGATATGTGGCGCCGAGGCGTAGGGTCCAAAAACGCTCCATGACATTCTTTAGCGCGTTAACATCTGATTTTTTTGTAATGCGTTATAAAAAATAAGAAAAAAAAAACAAAAAAGCGAAAAACTGTTAAAAAAAGAATCTTTAAATTGCTTTATGGATGATTTGATTGTAAATTGGTGATTATATATTAGATTAGATGTGTATTTATATATGAAAACATCGGCTTTTTAATAATTTATCATTTTATTGATGTTGATATACTTTAATAATAGTAATAATATATATAAAATTATAGAGAAACGTTCATTAAAGAGTAAAGACACATATGTGATTTATTATGTAAAAAACTTCGAATACTAATAAGCATTAACACACATGATTTTAATTTGAATTTTAGAACACAACAATATTATATGAGTTATAATCTACTTATATAGATTCCGGGAAAGTCTCGAATTTTGACAACTTTTTATTTTTTCGTTTTTAAAAAAATATTAATATCTGTAAGGTAAAAAATCACATTGATTTGAAAAATATATATGAATTTCAAAACTTAGATATATTATATGATGTATATTCAAATAAATTCAGAAAGAACAAACACAAAAATGGTATGTCAAACTACTAAAATCACATGTAATGAGAAATTATGATTTTATAATATAAATTTTTAAAACCCGTAATAAGACAAAATAATGTTCGTCGTAATGGTTCAATTTATTCGTTTAATACATTAACGGTGTTTTAGAAAAATAATTTTTAAATGAAAATAAATGAAAGTAATCTATTGAAATGAAGAGTTTTGAATATTTGTTTTGATCTCAACTTTAATTTCATAAGCTTGTTTTTATAGCGTATGTGGTTTATGGGTTATTATCTTAAACTCATAAGCTAGAAGATAAACCGAAAAAAATGGATTTGTAAAATATAAGCCAAAATCAAATAGGCCTATAAGGTTAAAAATAAGTTCAAAGAAACACCCCCCTTCGACTCCTAATTAGTGATTAATTTCTTTTACAAACTTTATCGTGAATTAATCATAATCAAGCCTAACAAGTTTAATACTATACCATCTGGCTCGGATTGTTAGTATCAAATCTTAGGCTATACTTATCAGTAAATGAAAACAAACAAAGGAATTGCGTGTTTGTGAAGATAAAACCTAAATAAATGTGTTTAATTGTGGAATGTTGCATGAACTAGCTGTCAAATAAACATAAATAATGAGTAGTATGAATCAACTGCTTATTAATTATGTTTAGCTTCAATGAAACGCGAATAACTACAATTTAAAATCAAGGGGAAAGAATGGTTGTAACATGTCCTTTTCAAGAACCAGAAAAGCCATTAACAACGCATAATATAATATTCATATATATCGACCTTTATGTTTTTCTTAAATGAAAAATTATTAGAGAACAGTAAATAGATAATTCTAACATGTTGCTTTATTAGATTTCATTAAGTTTTTTATGAGCTAGGAAAGAAGAAAAAAAAATCCAACACAAATGGATTGTTAAATATTATATTTGAAATAAATTACTAAAATAATCACCTATCACTTACACTTTACAAAAATAATTACCTAATTCGTGACGGATTTCTCGTGACAATTTTTTTTCGCGAAAGTACACATATTTTTAATCAGACCAATAAAAATTCGACACGTTGTCGCGACACTATTCATTTCTCGCGTCAATATTCATTTTCGCGACGACGTGTCTGATTTTGTTTTATGTAATTCTTGCGACGATAAAATGTCGCGATAAATTTGTCGCAAATCAGATGATTATTTTTATAAAGTATAAGTGATAGGTGATTATTCTGGTGATTAATTCTTATATTTATATTATGCAATGTGAATCCTTTCTTTCCACAAAAAAAAAATTACTTTTACAGACGTAGTACCATTTTCTTCTTTTTAATAAATCTATGCCCATTAACTAGTTCATCAAATGGATTGTTAAATCGTTGACACTAACACAAGAAATTGATTACATTTGTTTCTGAGAATCAAAAGTCTAAGTTGATGTATGTATTCCGACTTTAAATACAATATAACGATATTTACAATAATTTTTATGCACAAATAGAATTCTCATAACACAATCGTCTTTTATCTTTTGGATTGGTTACTATTATTTTCGTAATACACGGATTAATTAACAGTATTAGCTCATAATCAAAAATATTCCTTATCAATGGAACAGAAACATTTTAGAAAAACATTTAGACGTCCCAAGAAACTGTTCCAACTATATTTATATAATTAATGATAATCACGTCAATTAAAATGGTTGCGTAAAGCTTGTGATGACTTTAGAAGGGTCCTTTTCTGTTTTCTCAATTTCATTCGTGTTTCAAACTAATACATTAACTGCTTTTTAAAACTATAGATACGTAAGAGAGGTCCATAAAAATGTACTTGAGAAATAAAGGAAGCGTTGAATCCATGAATTAGAATTTATTTTCATTTTTAATTATAATTGAAATTTGTGTATCCCTATAATGGTTTTCATAAATAATTTGAGTATATTATATATAAGAACAATTTATACAATTTATTTAACTCAAATCTACGAGCTTGTGTTTTAA
This sequence comes from Senecio squalidus, assembly GCA_910822075.1. Classification (NCBI taxonomy): domain Eukaryota; kingdom Viridiplantae; phylum Streptophyta; class Magnoliopsida; order Asterales; family Asteraceae; genus Senecio; species Senecio squalidus. The sequence goes on along the minus strand of CAJVGC010000060.1, from coordinate 44,890,593 downwards.
TATACAAAGAAAATCATACCAAAGGGCTTTTAAAAATATGTGAGTTGTGTTAGTATATACGTGTATTATGTATTTGTTAGTAATAGTTCGATTATTGTATATTTAGTTAGACCCATCTTTATAACTATTTATATTTACCTTTGTTAATATAATTATTCATTATGCCAAATACAATCTTACATGGTATCAAAGGATTAATTGCCTTGACCAAACCTAAACCTAATCCCTTTATCGATACTCTCAACTCCTTATCGATCAAAACAGCCGCTTCCCTAAACCCCTTATCGATCAAAACAGTTTCTTTTCTTCTTTGTTCGACTGCTACTAACAGCCATAAACTTCTTATCGCTACCCTCCCACACAACCGCTTCTCTCCATGGCCGATGGTAACAACTATCCCCCACGTCCTACTCCTCTTCACAAAGCTTATGGTGTTACGAACATCAAAGCTCATGTTCCTAAACAACTTGATCTTGAACAGATGAATTACGATCTTTGGTCCGAGCTTTTCTCTACACATTGCATTGGATATGAAGTGGACGATCACATTGACACCACATATGTCCCAACTACCGCAAACCAGAACACCGCACCACCTACAACTTCCGAATGGATCAAACTTGTTCCATCGTCATGTCATGGATCTACGGTACCATTACCCCTTCGCTTCTTCAAAACATCATTCAGAAAAATCTCACCGCTCGTCAAACATGGGTAAATCTCTACGATCTTTTTCATATCAACAAAAGTGCGAAACTCATGCAACTTGATAATGAACTTCGCACCATTACACTTGGAAATATGTCCATAAATGCCTATTGCACCTAGATTAAAACTATGGCGGATCTTTTAGCAAATATGGACCAGTCCGTTCCGGATGCAAGCTTAGTCATGTATACATTTAACGGTCTTCCTCGCCGATGGGAAAGTGTTGCTATGAACATTCGTCTTCGAGACCCATCCCCAACGTGGATTCAAACACGTTCCATCTTACTTGGTGAGGAACCACGTTTATCTCGCCACAACGAATCCGCTCACTTGGATAACTCCTCATCTTCTGCTATTCTTTACACCGGGCACCAATCTCAATCTAGTAACCGTCGCAATAACCGTAGGAGTGATCACCGATTTGAACCTCCTCCTATTCGCTACGGGTGGGTTTACATTCCCCCACCTGCGGGATCAAACCATCAGCAGCGACCGAATCCTATCTCACGCAACAACACTCATGCATCACGCAACAACAATGCCCCTGAGTTTGTAAATTACCGTGGCTTACTGGGCCAGCCACCTGATACTCAGCCCAACAGCAGACCTGGTTCCTCAATTCCTGTAACGACCATTGGGCACGCAATCTTATCAAACTCGTTTAAACCTTTACATTTAAACCATGTTCTTATTACGCATAAATAATTAAAAATCTCATTTATGTTCGTAAACTTGCGCGTGATAATAAGTGTTCTATTGACTTTGATGCTTTTGGTTTTACTGTGAAGGATTATCGTACCCGCAAACCACTAATCCGATGTGATAGCACTGGTCCTCTGTACCCGTTCACTGAGTCCAAACCTGAAGTTTTTCTTGCCTCTGGTTCGTCTATGTGGCATCAACGACTTGGTCATCTTGGTGATCAATCTTTGAAGATGCTAGTTTCTCGTAATTTTATTTCTTGTAATAAGGATCCATCTAACGTGCTATGTCAACCCTGTGAACTTGGCAAGCATGTTCGATTACCATTTTATCTTTCGAATTCAAATGTTTCTGCACCTTTTGATATTATTCATTATGATGTTTGGAATTCTCCTATTCCTAGTCTTAGTGGTATTAAATTTTATGTTATATTTCTTGATCATTAATTCGCATTATTTATGGGTGTATCCTCTTCGACATAAATCTGAGGTTTTTGATAAGTTTTCTCATTTTTTCACATATGTTAAAACGCAATTTCAAACTACCATTAAATCTTTTCAGTGTGATAACGGTGGAGAATATAATAATCAATCTTTTCATAAGTTTTTTACTACATACGTAATTCATTTTCGCTTCTCCTGCCCGCATACGTCTCAACAGAATGGAAAATCTGAGCGTATGCTCCACACCATTAATAATGTCGTTCGCACTCTTCTCTTTCAATCATGTCTTCCGCCCATGTTCTGGGTTGAGGCACTTAATATGGCTACCCATCTTCTCAATATTCTCCCCTCCTAGGCATAAACTTCGACACTCCTCATTTTCGTTTGTTCGACAAACATCCATCTTACTCTCACCTTCGTATCTTCGGATGTCTCTGTTTTCCACACTTGCATACACCACATAAGCTTGCCCCTTGTTCCTCCCCTTGTGTCTTTCTCGGGATTCCCGCACATCATCGCGGTTATCGTTGTCTTGATTTATCATCTCGTCGTATCATTATCTCTCGCCATGTTGCTTTTGATGAAACCGTCTTTCCTTTTGGCTCAGTTTCATCTTCTCAACCTCCATCATATGACTTCCTTGATGACATTTCTTTGTCTCCTCTTTTTCGTTCTCCATTTCAATCGTCCTCTCCCACCCCTCCAGTGCATCACGATACTCCCCCACCTACACCACCTCTTTCACCCGCGGTTCCCCCCTCCTAACCCCCTGTCCCTCAGTCCACTCATCCTGTGGTTACCCGTGCTCGCCATGGTATACAGAAACCCATTTCTCGTCTTAACATACATACCACCACCACTTCCTCCGTATCCCAGTCGTATTTACAGGCATTGAGGGACCCCCGATGGCTTGCTGCCATGAACGAGGAATTTCTTGCACTTATTTCTAATGGTACTTGGGTTCTAGTTCCCCGACCTCTTAATGCCAACATTATTACTTACATGTGGTTGTTTAAACAGAAATTTCATTCTGATGGCACGTTGGCTTGTAACAAGGCTCGACTTGTTGCCAATGGCAAAAGTCATCAACCTGGTATAGATTGTGATGAGACTTTCAGCCCGGTCGTTAAACCGGCCACCATTCGTACGGTTCTTAGTATCGCGGACTCACGTCATTGGCCTATTCATCAGCTTGACGTGAAGAACGCCTTTTTACACGGTGATTTACAGGAGACAGTCCACAGGCATCAGCCTCCTGGTTTTCGGGACTCTCGCTTTCCTGATCATGTTTGTCGTCTTCAACGCTCTTTATATGGTCTTAAACAGGCTCCTCGGGCCTGGTATCAATGGTTTGCCGATTTCATCAGTACACGGGGATTTCACCGCAATCGTTCTGATTCCTCTTTATTTGTTTATCATCAGGGATCCTTGACTGCATATCTTCTTTTATATGTTGATGATATTATTCTCTCGGCCTCCTCTACCGAGTTACTTCAGACTTTTATTGCTTCACTTAGTACAAAATTCTCTCTGACTGATTTGGGATCTCTTAATTATTTTTTGGGAATTTCTGCTACACGTTCTCCTACAGGTTTATTTTTATCTCAGCAGAAGTACGCGACTGATATCCTAGAGCGCGCTCATATGTCCACAGCAATCCATGTCGTACTCTTTCCGAGACACAAACCAAATTAGAGGCTTCGGGTGTTCCTGTTACTGATCCTACTTTATATCGCAGTTTAGTTGGCGCTCTACAGTACCTTACTTTTACCAGACCAGATATCTCTTATGCGGTACAACAGATCTGTTTATTTATACATGACCCTCGGGAACCAAACTGGAATGCGTTAAAATGCATTCTTCGCTACATTCGTGGCACTTTACATCATGGGCTTCAACTTCACGCCTCTTCTATAAAGGGTCTTGTTGCATACTCTGACGCTGATTGGGGCGGGTGTCCTATATCTCGTCGCTCGACTTCAGGTTACTGTGTTTTCTTGGGTGATAATCTTCTCTCCTGGTCGTCTAAGCGTCAGAATGTTGTTTCTCGTTCTAGTGCAGATGCGGAATATCGTGGAGTTGCGAATGCTGTTGCTAAAACTTGTTGGCTTCACAATCTCCTTTTTGAGCTTCATATGTTGCCTCCAAAGGCTACCATTGTTTATTGTGATACCATTAGCTCAGTTTATATGGCAACGAACCCGGTTTAACATCAACGAACCAAACACATTGAGATCGATATTTATTTTGTTCGTGATAAAGTGGCTCTTGGCCAGGTTCGGGTTCTACATGTTCCTTCTCGGTTTCAGTATGCTGATATATTTACGAAGGGGCTCCCCACTACATTATTTCTAGATTTTAAATCCAGTTTGAACGTCCAGTCTGCACCTGTCGATCAAACTGCGGGGGATATTAGTATATACGTGTATATTATGTATTTATTAGTGATAGCCCGATTATTGTATATTTAGTTAGGCCCATCTTTGTAACTATTTATATTTACCTTTGTTAATGTAATTATTTATTAAGTCAAATACAATCTTACAAGTTGGTGCATGACCTAAAAGTTTAGACCCGAGTTCCGTAAGAAACGAAAAGCTAAAAATTTATTAATTAATTAATCAGAGGGGGAAGGTTTTAAAGAATTATAGTTGTTTAGAGGTGGTTACACCCACTAAGATAAGCTACACCTACAAGACTCATAATCACAAGGCTCCCAATCTATTGTATTATTATATAACATTAGTGTAGATAAGAATGGAAGTCACTTTCTTTCTTGTGATCATCAATCACATGTATTTTATTCATTTTAATTAATATTATCCGTTTGGCAGAAAATACCATCTAAAAAATATCAAAATGATTATTTGTCCAAAAAGAAGTGGAAGTGGAAGTGGTAAGAGTATATTGGTTGGAGAACCGGCCTTCCTTTTTTTGTTGGCTTATGGACCATCCCATCTTTTTTAATTTATATCATTTACCTTTCTTTGTCCATTCGACTTAGAAGCCCTACAACTTAAGAGCAAAATTAGAGTGTTGTATAGCTATCTATGTTCGTACACTATTTTATTACTTCAATACATAGATCTCTTGTTTTCTTATTTTAGGTTTGAAGTAGGAGATATCTCGAAAAGAATCAGAAATGGAGCTAAATCAAAAGAAATCCGTTAGAAGTAAAGAATAAAGAGAAACCAGATAGTTCGACAAACTTAAATACAATTGATATGACCACAAAACATTTGAGATACCAGATTTGGATTCGACGACTTGAGTCCTTATTGAGTCGACGAACAAAGATAAGGAAACACAAAATTTCATCTTATTAAAACATCCATTCGCCTGACAATTTGTTTACCCACCAATTCGCAACTTGACGAATCAAACCCCAAGGCCTATAAATACAGAAGCTTGCGACACTATGTGTCTTTTATGGATCATTTTGTTTTACTTAGTATTTAGGTTCTCCTACATAAAATTTCTATAGTCGAAGTTGTTGATTCGGCCACGCTTAAGGAGGTTTTAGTTACTAGGTCGACTCTAGTTTCTTTTATTTTCTTCAATAATGGTTGTCTATATATTATTCAATCATTTGAGTCTTTGTATCTTTTGTGTTTATTTATATCAAGCATTTTCATGGTATTAATCTGCTGCTGAGTTCTATTGTTATATTGGTCTTATTACGAAAACATAATCTATGACAAATACTAGATCATACTTGATGTCTTCGTGAGAAGCTGACAGTTTTCGGTTAAAGGGGAATTGATTTGCTAGTCATTTTATATTGTTTATATCGTATGTTTTTTTATTTATTTAAAAGGGTAGATGCGATTCAGTTCGACCAGCGTGACAATTGGCTCACCGAGGTTGTAAATCAAATACTATCTATTTCGTCATTCTATGTCTATAGTACAGGTATAGACCTCGAATCAAATTATCACACAATTACATGCAGCGGAAATTAGGATCACATAGTAAATAATAAATCGGATATAAAGTGTGTACCTTATTGAGCAAACAAAATAATGAAAACCTTCCGTAAGGTTTTTACCACGGTTGCGTACGCGACACCCTCTTTATCGACAAACCAGTATGCTAGTACTTGTTTAACTCTTTTTACAACAATTATCTAGCAGCAACTCCTTATTACAAAAACCAAAAAACAAAAACCCTTTTTTTAAATAAATAAAAAACCCGATCGGCTAAACCAAATGTCACACCCCGCTAAAGCGGAAACACGGGGCGTGAAGAGCGAGGTTGTCATCACACAAGTGTATAGATATGTACCAAAGTTTTATGTAATATAGAACACACTACTAGAAACAGGGCTATCCTTGACCCGCTTTTTATGACCCACGCAGAAAGATGACGCGCAATATCCAGGGTCATAAAACAACAGTCATTTTGAGTAAAGAGATGACGCGTTTTCAGATGTGTCATAACACATGGGTCATAATCAGTTAAAATTAAGATTTCGTTATGACGTTTGTTTTTCTTCGTCCTAAATAGGTGTCATGTATATTATTTTTGTCATAGATTATATATCTGCTTAAAATTAAAAAAACTCAAAACCTATTTTTTTTTTCCCCAAAACTTCCCGCTCTCTAATAAGCATCGATCGCTCGATAGTATCGCTCTGTAATTCCTTCCGATCATCACATCAATGGCCAAAATTTTCATCTTCGCATTTCTTCTTCTCTCCTCTTCATTATTCCTTCAAGGTAATATATTAATCTCATCTCAGATCTAGATCCATTTTTCAATCCCAATCGATTTCTTCCAGATTCATTCTCTAATTTTAGATCTGTAATGCATTTTGTTATTTTAGGTCAATTTAGTTGTTGTTGTTGACTTTTTCAATCTCAATTGTTTAATTTCAATTTTGATCTAACGTTCGATGAATTTATGTTAATCAAATAGGACTAAATAATATGTGTTTTTTTAGTTTATTGTATTGCATGATTGAATTGTTTTGGTTGTTATAGTTGCTAGGTCTCAGTCCGATTCCGAACCGGATGCTGATGATGAACTGGTAGCTCAAACTATTAAGGAAGCCGGAGAGGCGGATGTTGGTACTGATGATACTCATGATTTTGGTTTCGGGAACTTTAAACCCGCTCCTGGTGTCGAAACCGTCTGTGTTTTCCCTAAGAACTTTGCAAAATGTAAGTTTATTACACTTGTTTACCTTTGTTATAATTTTTTTTTTCTAACATACTTCATTGTGTGTGTAGTGGTAGTAGCAGGACAAGATACCGAAGTTTTGATCGGAATGAAAAACGAGGGTATGTTATTTGTTTGTTTCTAGACGGGCAAATGGTTTCATTTATTTACTATTGGTTAATGAACAGGTGAACAGAGTGTGAAGGTTCTTGCAGTTCATGCTAGCGTTCATCTTCCTTATGATCATAGGATGTTGGTCCAAAATCTCTCTACAGTGGTAATATATATATATTTGACTATTATGGGAAATCTTTCAAAATAAAATTCCCAAAATAGATGCTCCCTTGACAGTTACAGAAAATATTGCAAACAGTGGATCAGAAAAATCAATTAATGGTGCTCAAATTGAATATAAACGCGGTTCTTATATGGGAAGTTGTAGACATCATATATGGCAAGCTATACGAGCATCCTCTGCCGCTCCATATTATCTTGATGATTTTTCTGATGGTATTTTCTCTTATTTTCTGGTAATAGTTACGGGTTAAAATTTAAGTCAGCATATGGTGAGGATGAATTGTGATACATTCAGGAACTATTATGTCTACTAGAATTAAGTTGTCGATAAAGAACGGTTGCTTTGAACTTTATATTTCAACATTTCACTTGTGCAGGTGTATTCAGGTGGCAAGATGGTGCTATTGTTGCGAATAATCCTACTATATTTGCAATACGAGAAGCACAACTCTTATGGCCAGATGCAAAAATTGACACCTTAGTTTCAGTTGGTTGCTGTTCTGTTCCAACTAAGGTAGCATCCTTTGCTGCATTCTATTTCTTTTTCTTATAATTATAATCATCCTTTACAAATTTGGGAATTGTTCCATCTTATGATATATAAATAGTACAAATTCATTTCAAATTATTATATTTTTTACTGTGTTCAAATGTAGGTTCGAAAAGGTGGGTGGCGTTATTTGGACACTGGCCAAGTCTTGGTTGAGAGCGCATGCTCAATCGAGCGAGTCGAGGATATGTTAAGCACATTGCTCTCCATGATTCCAGAGATTCAGTATTTTCGGTTTAATCCAGGTAAATCTGCCAAGAGGTCGTAGGATACTAAGATGGGAGGGTTTGGTAACATGTCAAAGGGGCTCAGGCTGGAACAATACGAGTCAAAACATGTTTTCTCCATACTTTATTTTTTGTACTTAACTAATGTATTGTCATTTTAACCCGCTTTTCCTGCAGACTTATTTGCCCTTCACCTTTTAGATAGTTTTCTTATTTGACCCGCTTGAGATAAAATTCAACCCATGTCAACTCATATCATAAGTAAATGGGTCGAAATTGCACCTATAATCTTGAATGTCAAAATATAGTATAGCCATAAGCTATATCATTGTTCTTTATGACTTTTCGGAAGTTTGAATATTTTTAAAGCTTGTTGGTTGCGTTATTCACAGACATGAATGCAAATTATGGTTAAAAATTGTATTCTCATCACTTTACAGTTGACGAACGTTGTGATATGGAGTTGGATGAGACTGATCCCACAATATGGTTGAAGTTGGAGGCAGCCACTAATGACTACATCAAGAACAATTCTCCGGCTTTTAAAAAAGTGTGTGAGAAATTACTCCAGAACCATAATGATGAGAAATTGCCTGACGGGCTACACTCTCCACAGTTCAAGCCAAAGCGTCCAAATACTGGTATGACTGTGTCATCATTTTCAGGTATAGGAGTAGGGGCAATTGGTTGGTTGGGTAACCCCCGGCGGGTCATAATGGTTACTTTTACAGTATGAGACGAAACGGTTCAGGGCGGGTTGCAAACACATTTTGTTGACAATAATAATTTAATGTTTTCGTCTGTAATAAAACTGTTTATAAGGTTTTATGAGTTTAAATACACATTGGATGACTTTCGACCTATTTCATGTGTTTCTTTTTCTATAAAAATCTTTTAGCTTAACCCATATAAACCGGTTGAAAGATAAAATACAACCCATATCAACCCGTTTATTAAGTGGGTTGAACGCCGCCACCTACATAGGCAAACAGTGACACAGCTTATCTGATTCATTTTCTCCACCTGTCATTATTCTAGAACCATCTCTTATAAATTCCATGTCTTTAACTACAGGTATTGTCTAGTTTTTTCATAAAAAGATAATTAGATAGGGTTAAATATGATTAGGTTGACTCGTTGTTCCTTTTTAACTAACTTTTTTATTTGACCCATTCATAAATGGGTCATTAATTTCATTAACCTCAGATTCATGTATTTCGCAGCAATAGGTGAAAATGGTTTAATTTTTGTCTTTACTCTTGAGCGATCTAGGTGAATCGGGTAAGTGGAATTTCTAGTTCTTAAGACATCTTTTGGGAGCACATTAGAAGCAATTAATGTTTTAGATATAATTAGTCTTGGTGTCCTATCTCTTGTTTCCATGCTCATCTAAGCTAATGTAAGCTTATTGTTCCAGCTGGCAAAATGATATTTTCGTGGTTGCTGAACCGGGTGAACTCGCTGAGAAGTTTCTAAAAGACGTCAAATATAGCTTTCAGTCTATGCTGAGAGGGAGGGGCAGGAGATGCAAGTCAGACATATCAAACATCTCTAGTGTTGCTGATTTGGTTACGTCTAAGCCATGCTTCCAGATTGGAGCTGTTGTACATCGCTACATAGGACGCCAAACTCAGGTATGCTTCTTTTGATATATAACTGTAAACTGGTACTATAATGATCTTATATATGTTGTGCTTTACTGGTTCATGAAGGTCAATGAAGACAATCAAGAAATTGGGGCTTACATGTTTCGCAGGACAGTTCCTTCTATGCACTTGGTTCCTGCAGATGTTCGTTGGATGGTACTCGACACTTTGTTTACACATTATATACAAAGTTGCTTATTCTTGTGAACTCGTTGTAATGAAACATGTTATAGTTAAGTTATTTGTACATTATTAGACAAATGTTATGTAAGGAAAACGCATGGTTTTGATTATATATGAAATGCGTTAATTTTGTACAATGATCAGATTGTTGGTCAGGTTTATTGTCATGTATATATATAATATATATAATATATAATCACCAGGTTTTATAAAAAAGAATTTTATTTAAAAAAAATAAGTTTGCATAACTTTGACACGCAATTTCATATGTCATAAACATAAGTCATAAAATGTGGGTCTTAAACGAAGGTCAAAAAAGAAGGTCATAAAACGAGGGACATAAGCGCGGGTCATTCAGCTGTGACGCCTCAATGCGCGTCATAAATTATTTATGACTGGTCCATCCTTGACGCGCATTTGCGCGTCATAAAGCCTCTTCTTGACGCGCAATGCGCGTCATTGATGGCCCTGTTTGTAGTAGTGACAACGTTTAAGTTTTACAATCGATATAAATTTTATGTTTACAATATGATTTCAGAAAGTCTTCGAATCCAAACCACCCGAATCATTCCCTTCTTGAAGTCATCTAAAACGGCAATCCCAAAAGTCTACGAACATATCTAACTAGCTTACTCGTCTCCTGAAAACACGAGTAAAATGTCAACTACGAGAATCGTAGTTGGTGAGCTAAAATGTGTAGTAAAAGCATATATAGTTTTTGACGCATAAAATGTTTGCGTAAAGTATAAGTTACAAGCTTTGCATATGCGCGTTGTACCAAACTAGGTAACGTGACATATGTTCCCAATAAGTATAAGCATATAAAGTTTTAACGCACATAACGTTTGGGTAAAGAATAAGCATATAAGTTTTGTTTATGCGCGTTGTACCCAAACTATGTAACGTGACATAAAATATAAGTATATATGTTTATATATGCACGTTGTACCAAAATAGGTAACGTGACATATATTTCAAGTATGTAAGCGTCGCCCACATAGTGTACGGTTATGTGACGATCCTAGTGTTACTCAATGTTTAGTTGCTAAGATTTAACGCGTACCCAAATAGTAATAGTGCACAATCGTTATTTGACGTTGTTGTGAGGGTCTCACTACCCTAATAGCGCTATCCACATATTACTACCGGTCCTTTCCAAAGGGATTAATAGCAACTAATGTCACTTGAAGTATCGGGAATTTTAGTGGTATCACACGTCCATGTTGTACAACGTCCGCAACATGACGATCGATGTTTAGTTCCTTGACAAGTTGTCATTACCTCAGCGGTGAAATAATCCACATGTGTAAGACAATAAGTGTATAAGTTTGAGTTTCAAGTATAAAAGTATAAGTTTCTAAAGTATACACAACATGTTGGCAAAACATTCAACAATGCTAAAATATGTTTTAGTTAAGTGTTCATGCGTATACAATCCATGTATAAAGTATGAGTTTCAAGCATAAAAGTATCTCGTTATAAGTATGCAAACTAGCATATAACGTTTATAGAATAAGTTTACGATAACAATCGTAAAATAACATTTAAACAATACGTTTGTGTACTCGCATTTCCCCCGAAAAATGTATAAAGCGTTTAAAAGAGGAGTTTGTAACTCACTGGTTGCGAAGAATCTAGCGTGCGCTCAGAAAACGCTCGGCAAATGCTCGGGAATCACCGGAATCCTATTTTATACCAAGTAAGTTTCATTATTTATTAATTATTATACTCGTTAGTCAACGAGATATTTATGTTATAAAGTGTTTGTATTTGGTTTTACTAAAATCGGGCAACGCTTCCGCGCTATAGTTTTTAAATCCAATATTTATCCAAACACTTACCCACTTACAATTTTTATAACAATATATACTCAAATTTTACGAACAAAAAGATGTTTTACACTGAGTTTGATACGATTCTGGACCTGAAAAATACCAATTTATAATTTTTCCAAACTTAACCAAACTCAACCAAATTTATCCTAGTATCATATGTATATCGATAATAACTTATAAATAAGCTTTTCGAACAAGTTTTACCTAGGCCTATAAAATATGGCTACGAATAACTCCAAAATAAACCACCGCGAAACTAACTTTCGCTTATACCAAAATGATCTCCTCGACACCAGGAGCACAAATATGCTTTCCGTTTATTTATCCGACAAAAAATGAACACCGAATCGCAGCCGAACAATAAATGGACTAAACTTATTTTCTTTTCTTTCTTTCTTCTTTCTTATCACACGAATCACACACACATATATGAGTATGATTTTGTTTCCTTACTCTTTAAGTAAGGATTAATTTCCATATTTTCACTTTTAACCCTAAACTTTGCCTTAATGACAATTTTAGTTTAAAATACAAAATTCTTTACAAAGTTTGTCCTTTTTGACCACAAACTTATAATAACTTAAGTACTTTACTTAAATCTTATTCCAAATATAATTCTTTAAATATTTTCGTTATCGTTACGTACATGCGTTGTTCCAATTTTCTTCTCGTTTGTTTTGCAATGAACTTAGGCAAGTTCATTATGTTTTTCTTGGTATTAAAATTCATTTAATGATTTGATTCCGATTTCCGATTCCGATTCCGAGACACACACGTTTTATGTTTAAGTAACGTAAACTTACGTTTTAAGATGGTCGTCACATTCTCCCCCCGTTGAAAGAATTTCGTCCCGAAATTTCAACTTGTAGCATTTGTTGTGGGAGAAGTGAAAAGATGAGGATACTTTTGCATCATTTGATCCTCTCGTTCCCATGTATGTTCAGGGCCACGCCTTGCGTTTCAACGTACCCTTACTATGAAAATTCGGCTATGCCCTCTTAGTTTCGCGATATATGATTTCAATGAATTGGAGTTTATCATCTAAGTGCATTTCCTCTAAAGGAGTAATTCGTCCGATAGACATTACTTCATGTTTGAGTCATGAAAAGTATTACTTATGCTGCCAAGATTTTTGCGGCATCTTTAAATAATAAACTACAGGACCGATAACTTCGATTGTCCTTTCTATCTTGGCTTAACTTGATTTGGTTTCTTAGCGTACTACTTCCTTCCAAGATGATACCTTAAGGAGTACTTTGTTGCCAGATTGAAAGTCTAAAGACCTTTTATATGCATTTGCGCAGCCTTTCTGGCGAGTTCTCATAATGTTAGACCTTCTCTGATTGTGATGATCTTTGTCAATAGTTTCTTGAACTATTTCCATGCTAATTAGTTGTCGGTCACCTGATATTAACCAACATATTGGCGATCGGCATATAAAGCCTTGCAGGTAACGTATTTGATGCTAGCATGGTAACTGCCGTAGTATAAGAATTCTGTCAGGGGTATGTAGCTATCCCAACTACTATCGAAACCAATAACGTGCGTTCGAAGCATATTTTCTAAAGTTTGAATTTGCGCTCACTTGATCGTTGGTTTACGAATGTTAAACGGTACTTATGTTTAACCGAGTGCCAAGTGAATCTTGAAGTGTTTTCTAGAACCTTTAAGGATTTTCCTATCAAGGCTCAAAATGATTGAAGTAAGGACTCCATAACATCTCATTACTCTATTGATGTAAAATTTGCTCAAGTTTCCTATAATTTACTTGGATGGAAATAAAGTGTACAGATTTCATTAGTCGATCTATGCTTATACAGATCATCTTATAGCCTACTGGCATATAAGATAGTTTAGTAATAAAGTCTATTGAGGTTTATTCCCATTTCCATACAGGAACCTCGGGTTGCTTAAGTAATTCTTACAACTTTTGATATTTTGCCTTAACTTTTGCTTAAGTTAGGCATTTTTCTAAGTGTAAAGCTATATCCTTTTTCATACCGGATTACCAGTAACGCTCTCTGAGATATTTGTACATTTTGCTAGACCCTGGATGAATGAAATATTGTGTACAGTATACTTCATTTATAACGGTCTTTCGCAAGTTACTAGTTATGGGAATCCATGCTTGTTCCTTAAAATGATAATTACTTTCGTTTTTTAATACAAATTCTTTGTCGTATCCATGTAAAGTTTCAGCCTTTATATCTTCTGCTTCCAATGATTGGCGTTAGGCATCAACTATGCACCTTTGCTTAACAGGGTAATACTTAATATCGAAATGGTAGTTGCTAAGGAGTTCTAACTATCTCCTTTGCCTCATATTGAGTAACTTTTGATTGAGAATGTATCGTAAACTCCTATAATCCGTAAACACATTGCATTCTTAATTCCGTAGAGATAATGTATCCAGATTTTTAAGAGCGAAGACTACTGCTCCCAAATTCAAATCATGAGTTTCATAGTTGACTTCATGCTTCTCTAATTGTCGAGGTGCATATGCTACGACTTTGTTTTGTTGCATTAAATCACAGCTTAAGCCTTGGTTAGATGCACCAGTATTCAACGAAATCCTCATTTCTCTCAGGAAGAACTGGAATAGGAATGTTACACAATTTTGTTTTTAGAACCTCAAAAATCTTGTTTTGCGCATTTCCCAAATTAAATTTCTCATCTCTCTGAGTTACCTTATCAATGGTTTAGACTATCTTAAAGAAATTTTGTATGAATCACCGATAATACTTATCCAATCCTAAAAATTGGCGAATTTCTGTCGGACTTTTTGAAGTTTTCCATTTCTCTATAGATCTACGTAATTTCAGATTCATTAACTACAAGTCCGTGAAATTTGACTTCACGCAGTCAGAATTTGCTCTTATAAATTTAGCATAAAGATATTTTCCTTAAGTAGTTTCAACAATAATTTCAAATGTTTTGCATAGTTATCAATAGTCTAGATATGGTCATCAAACTCTATTCATTAAGTCCATGAATTCAGCCGGTGCGTTGGAGAGTCCAAATAGTATTTCAAAGAACTCGAAATGTCTATATCTTAGTACGAGATGCGGTTTTTGGAATATTATTTTCAAAAACAAGGATTTGATGATTCTTGCATTCTTGTCCGAGCTAGTTGATATGGCGTCCTTCCCACTAGTGCTACTCCAAAAATTAAATCAATCCTAAATTCTACCTGTCTCTAAGGTGCTAGTTCTGGTAGTTCTTCGAAGAATACTTCTGAATAGTTTCTAACTGTTGGTATATTCTTAGGATTTACTTCTTTCGTAGTGAGTATATCAAAATGTTATAAGTAAGCATGATCACAAACTTGTCCCAATATGGCTTGTCCATTCGGTCATGAGATCCATTCGAAGTTTAATCTTAGAATATATACTTGACTTCTGAAGTTGGTCAAATATATCCTTAATCCTAGATAAAGGACATTGGTTTTTGATAATACACTTATCGAGTTTACGGTGGTTAATGTGTTTTCAGAGAGATTCGTTCTTCCTTTAGAATCAGAGTTCTTAAGGCAAGAGAATTGACCAAATTAATCCTTTCTCCAAGGTTTTTCACAATTGAATAGGAGTTTCAAATAATACCGAACGTACTAATTGGTAAGGTGCTCGAGCCACATAGATTGTGCCAAGTATTGAGCTAATGTTTAACTTTATTAAAAAGGCTAATAATAGTTCGGGCAAGTCACCAGGAATTATTTCTGGGTATTTCCTTACTACTAATCAACTTCTTTTGGCACTTTCTTGATTAATTAGAAGGTAATGAGCGATAACCTCTGTCGTAAGTGTTTTTGGATACAAGGTTCAACCTTATTCTACCTATGTCACCTTGTAGGAATAAAACCTTATCGTAAAACAAAGGAGTTTAGATGATTTCCTTGTAGAGAAATAACCTCAACGTGTTTGACAGATAACTATTCCATATTTGCCATCACTTAAGATTGTGATCATACCTTCTTGACGATCCTTTGTTTTAGTATATTCTTTCAAAACCCCCATTGTTTTGAAGTTAACTTAGATTCGTATTCAAGTCTAAGTGTCTATACTAACCAACGATTCCCAAAATAAGTTTACAATATCCTCGCGGTTCCATAAATGCTAGTCCCTTAATCGAGTACGATCAATAATTGTACATTACTTCGCATAATGTCAATGAATGAAGGTATGATATGAAATATACATGCTTACGCTAGGACATATCCTACATTTGAGATTATGAAGATGTGTGTAATGGAAAATTACTATATCGTACGCTCGATTATACCCATCCATTGCAGAAAAAGAAGTAACTATATATAATATGGATATATATATATATATAGTTAAGATTAGGTAGAGTAGTTATGTATTTGTTGTAGAGTAGTACAATGTTTATAAACATTGCACAATGATGTCACAATCACATAACTACCTATTTATCTAAAGAGAACGAACGATAATAATGATTTATCAAAACTCTTACATATAGCAATTCCACAGCTAATATCGAGTTGTTCGGACTGCCCAATGTACCATTTAGTTGGTATAAAGTATATCGAGTTATGGCTTGTGAATACGGATATCTTAATTCATAAACTCCTAGATCTTCCTCGAAGATCCTTAAACATGTTATATCTTATGATTATGTTCGTTCCTTTCATCGCATAATAGAAAGATGAATAGGATTTAGATCCATACTAAGCTATATAGCAGTAGGTATAGATGTAATAGTCGTAGTTGCTAATGGAACCGAATCTTGGTTCCTAGATCGCGAAAGTGAGCCGTACGAAGGTTTGAAGTTGTTGTCAAACGTAACTAACTCTTTCCCGTTCGACATACTTTAGAGAGGGAACGAGTTAAGTCGATACTAAAGCTTACGTTAGAGTTAGTAATAAGCTGAAGCATATAGTGTATCTTAAGTCTACATGGGTCTGACTTCAAGAATAGCCGGGAATGTTCGTTTACCAATTCCGATCCAACATAATTTAGTATAAATTATTCGTAGGTGATCAGGCTCCGAATAATTTAGGTTAAATAATGCCTTCACGTTTTGGTTAAATAAAATCCTTTATTTAGAAAACTGGTTATAGTTTGATTTTTGAAAAATCGGTATTCACTATAACCTTGCCTCTGATACCAAGTCTGTCACACCCCGCTAAAGCGGAAACACTGGGCGTGAAGAGCGAGGTTGTCATCACACAAGTGTATAGATATGTATCAAAGTTTTATGTAATATAGAACAACGTTTAAGTTTTACAATCGATATAAATTTTATGTTTACAATATGATTTCAGAAAGTCTTCGAATCCAAACCACCCGAATCATTCCCTTCTTGAAGTCATCTAAAACGGAAATCACAAAAGTCTACTAACATATCCAACTAGCTTACTCGTCTCCTGAAAACACGAGTAAAATGTCAACTACGAGAATCGTAGTCGGTGAGCTACAATGTGTAGGGAAAGCATATATAGTTTTTGACGCATAAAATGTTTGCGTAAAGTATAAGTTACAAGCTTTGCATATGCGCGTTGTACCAAACTAGGTAACGTGGCATATGTTCCCAATAAGTATAAGCATATAAAGTTTTAACGCACATAACGTTTGGGTAAAGAATAAGCATATAAGTTTTGTTTATGCGCGTTGTACCCAAACTATGTAACGTGACATAAAATATAAGTATATATGTTTATATATGCACGTTGTACCAAAATAGGTAACGTGACATATATTTCAAGTATGTAAGCGTCGCCCACATAGTGTACGGCTATGTGACGATCCTAGTGTTACACAATGTTTCGTTGCTAAGCCTTAACGCCTACCCAAATAGTAATAGTGCACAATCGTTATTTGACGTTGTTGTGAGGGTCTCACTACCCTAATAGCGCTATCCACATATTAGTACCGGTCCTTTCCAAAGGGATTAATAGCAACTAATGTCACTTGGAAGTATCGGGAATTTTAGTGGTATCACACGTCCATGTTGTACAACGCCCGCAACATGACGATCGATGTTTAGTTCCTTGACAAGTTGTCATTACCTCAGCGGTGGAATAATCCACATGTGTAAGACAATAAGTATATAAGTTTGAGTTTCAAGTATAAAAGTATAAGTTTCTAGAGTATACACATCATGTTGGCAAAACATTCAACAATTCTAAAATATGTTTTAGTTTAAGTGTTCATGCGTATACAATCCATGTATAAAGTATGAGTTTCAAGCATAAAAGTATCTCGTTATAAGTATGCAAACTAGCATATAACGCTTACAGAATAAGTTTACGATAACAATCGTAAAATAGCATTTAAACAATACGTTTGTGTACTCGCATTTCCCCCTAAAAATGTATAAAGCGTTTAAAAGAAGGGTTTGTAACTCACTGGTTGCGAAGAATCTAGCGTGCGCTCAGAAAACGCTCGGCAAATGCTTGGAATCACCGGAATCCTATTTTATACCAAGTAAGTTTCATTATTTATTAATTATTATACTCGTTAGTCAACGAGATATTTATGTTATAAAGTGTTTGTATTTGGTTTTACTAAAATCGGGCAACGCTTCCGCGCTATAGTTTTTAAATCCAATATTTATCCAAACACTTACCCACTTACAGTTTTTATAACAATATATACTCAAATTTTACGAACAAAAAGATGTTTTACACTGAGTTTGATACGATTCTGGACCTGAAAAATAC
Source organism: Senecio squalidus (assembly GCA_910822075.1). Taxonomy (NCBI): domain Eukaryota; kingdom Viridiplantae; phylum Streptophyta; class Magnoliopsida; order Asterales; family Asteraceae; genus Senecio; species Senecio squalidus. The sequence goes on along the minus strand of CAJVGC010000060.1, from coordinate 44,872,157 downwards.
CAATTTACAATTTTTCCAAACTGAACCAAACTCAACCAAATTTATCCTAGTATTATATATATATCGATAATAACTTATAAATAAGCTTTTTAAACAAGTTTTACCTGGGCCTATAAAATATGGCTACGAATAACTCCAAAATAAACCACCGCGAAACTAACTTTCGCTTATACCAAAATGATCTCCTCGACACCAGGAGCACAAATATGCTTTCCGTTTATTTATCCGACGAAAAATAACACCGAATCGCAGCCGAACAATAAACGGACTAAACTTATTTTCTTTTCCTTTTTCTTCTTTCTTATCACACGAATCACACACACATATATGTATGATTTTGTTTCCTTACTCTTTAAGTAAGGATTAATTTCAATATTTTCACTTTTAACCCTGAACTTTGCTTTATTGACAATTTTAGCTTAAAATACAAAATTCTTTACAAAGTTAGTCCTTTTTGACCACAAACTTATAATAACTTAAGTCCTTTACTTAAATATTATTCCAAACATAATTCTTTAAATATTTTCGTTATCGTTACATACATGCGTTGTTCCGATTTTCTTCTCGTTTGTTTTGCAATGAACTTAGGTAAGTTCATTATGTTTTTCTTGTTATTAGAATTCATTTAATGATTTGATTCCGATTCCGATTCCGAGACAAACACGTTTTATGTTTAAGTAACGTAAACTTACGTTTTAAGATGGTTGTCACACCGAAAGGTTTTTTCTAGTCGATGTTTTGTACTATATTAATTAGGGTTTAGGGTTTATGTTTTATTTATAGATTTTCAAATCTTAGAGTTTGAGTTATATTACAATAAGGAAACCTCCTTATTTACATAATAAACCCTTCATTTAATAAACATTATACTTAACCCTTTAAGTAATATTTACTAAATATGTTAAACTAGTAGTCGTGTCTAAATGTCGATGTGTGTGCTCCCGTAGTCTCACACATTTACAGTCACATATTTATTTGACACTATTCAAATACCTACAACTCCCACTTTTGAATAAGTTCAAATAAACATGATAACATTGATTAATGTCTAGCAACATATCAATCCTCCCATAAATGCACGAGTGAAGTTTCTCCAAAGTTACTGTAAGTCTATAGTCGGTTCATATCCCTTTGTGTTAAGATACTCTGGTTAAAATACGTAGATGGATCAAAATCATTCATTTTAACTACTGTTTCTCATTTCGCGAATCACTTAAAGATTACCAAATACTATCGAGACACATCTAGATTTATTTGGGTCTGGACAGACAAACATCTTAAGTATTCATGAGTGGCCCAATAAGTATCTAACTTCAGTTTTTACTGAAGGAACAAATCCTATCTTGAATACAACTGGTAGTCATCGTATTTCGCAACATTACCAAAAATAGCCTCTTTGCTACCCTTATCCTGGAATAGTATTGACTATGATCAAATAATGCACTACGTACATGAGTAACAACTTGTATCTCAAGTATAGGGATAATTAAACCTTATGAATTATTCTTAATGACGAGGATCCATAAGTAATAATTCATGTGGGATAATTGATGTGTAAAATCTAGTTTAATAAACTCGACCTACTTGTAGACTTAATTACACACTTATAGGCAGTGGACCTATTCGTATATAATATAGCTTTAAGTAAGTAAAGGTTCGATCACAGGGACTAATTTAGCTTTTAACTTCGAATTAATAATACTTGTTTGTTTTTGGGTTTTTGTTGTCACGGTTAATTAACTATTTAAACTAAAGAATGATTATAAAATCGATTTGAGAAAAGTAATGGTTTGTTATCAAATAATGGAAAAGTATACTCGTTTGACACTTCACTTGTTTTCTATTTATGCTTATGAAATTGAATGTATATTTAACTTCTACTTTATAGTAAAACTCCTCTTGAATATTTTACTAACTTTAACTACTTCAAATTATAATGTTCCTCTCGAATACAATTACAATTATCGATAATTAAGCATTAAGTAACAAGCCGATGATTTATGATTTAACCTTATAAAGTTTCCTCTCGAATAACTTCTCTAATTATTAAGTCCTCTCGAATTTTAACAAATAGACTTACTCGTTTACGTTTTATTACCTAAGTTGTTATTACTAGGTCCTCTCGAATCCTAATAATTTTAAACCGATTATAGACCGACCGATATTTCATAGAAGTTAATTAATCTATCTAGATTCCTCTCGAATACCTAGAAGATTGATTAACTAATATGAATATAAACAACTTATAGCAATATATCAAAACACAAACAATTAAGGATCAACGATTAAACATAAACACCTAAAACAATCAACAACGAAACATAAACGTCAAACAAGATCCATAAATTAAACGAGCATAAAAGAGTTTTAGCTACTCATTATTAAGTCTAAATAAACAGCAAACAATGAATTAAACATACTAGAAAGTCTGGAATAACATATTGGAAAACAAACTAGAAAAGTTGCAAAACGTGTCGTGACCGAATTGTAATCGTACTCCGACTCTAACGAATTCTCCAGCTCCAGTTACGTGGTGGAATAATTGATGATGAAAACTGGTCGTTTGGGTTGGTATTTATAGAGCTAAATTAAGAGGAAATCGAGTTCGAGTCCAATTCCAATTCTGCGAAAACTGCGGGAGGGCGTCGTTCTAAGATGTTAGGACGTCGCACCGTGACACCTTTGTCGCATATTCGAAATTTTGGTTGTGTAGCTCTCACTTTCTTCTTTATTCTCCAATTTGAATCACCTACATAGGATATCGTATGAAGAAGTTATGATCAAAACGGTGGAGGTGATACTGCGACGTTCTGGTTGTGTAGGGCTTCGTTCTCTTCGTCAGAAATCACCATTTCCACTTCCCAATCATATAAACCTATAAAATAGACAAAACAACCTTTCCACACGATTAAATGAAAAAACCTATCCTATCCATCATGTTTATTATGAAAAACAATCGAATATCGCATAGAAATAAACGTATAAATATGCGATATCAATAATCCAGTATGCATCATAATGGATACCATGTGAGTTAGTGAGCCAAACTGACTAAACACTCAGATATTGTCTTAATTCAATCATATTCCCATATGATCAATTGACAATGGCTATTTATATTACACAATATTATTCAAGGATAAAACATGAAAAATAGGATACAAATATTCTAATAAATGAAAACAAAATTTCATAAATATTATTCATTCATAAATAAATTTGTTTATTACATCCATATATCCAAGTACTAAATCCACGGATTTACATATGATTACTAGATAAACGAAGTCCTATCCCCTCAGCTAAGTGAGTTAACTTCGCCTTTGCCAGTGCCTTTGTAAAAGGATCTGCTAAGTTATCATCCGTGTGAACTTTGAGCACTCGAATTTCACCTTGTTCGACTTGTTCACGAATATAGTGAAATTTCCTCTGAAAGTGACTAGCTCCCTTTTGAACCCCGGGTTCATTGGTTATGATTATTGCACCAGTGTTGTCGCAATACATATCCAAAGGAGACTTGGCTGTGGGAACAACACCAAGTCCAGAAACAAATTTCCGGATCCAAACAGCTTCCATTGCAGCTTCTGCAGCTGCTATGTACTCAGATTCTGTTGCAGACATGGCTGTAGTGGATTTATTCTTGCTCTTCCATACTACTACTCCCCCATTAATGGTGAACACATATCCAGTTTTAGATTTGGTGTCATAATGGTCAGTCTGAAATCCGGCATCACAATAACCATTAACTTTTAATTCAGCCTTAGGATTTCCACCGTACACCAGAATCATATCTTTAGTAGCCCTAAGGTACTTTAATATGTTCTTTACAGCAATCCAATGTCTTTCGCCTGGATTCTGTTGAAACCTACTTACTATATTTTGCGCAAAAGCCACATCAGGTCTAGTGCATCTTACCGCATACATAATAGACCCTATTGTCGAAGCATAAGGTATCCTTTGCATACGCTCCACCTCATCAGGTGTAGAAGCACTGTCCTTGATGTTGAGTTTAAGTCCATCTTGCATTGGTAAATTTCCACGCTTGGAATTTTCCATACTAAATCTCTTTAGTATTTTATCAATGTAAGCCTTTTAACTTAACTCAATTAACCGCTTAGATCTATCTCTCGAGATCTTGATTCCCAATATAAATGCCGCCTCACCTAAGTCTTTCATGGCAAAACATTTTCCAAGATAAGATTTAACATCTTCAAGCATTGGAATACTGTTTCCCATTAACAATATGTCATCTACATATAAGACTAAGATAGTAACATTACTCCCACTGAATTTTTGATATACACATGGCTCATCGAAATTCTGAACAAAACCAAACCTTTTGATTTCTTCATCAAATATTTTATTCCAACTTCTTGATGCTTGCTTAAGTCCATAAATGGACCTTTTTAGCTTGCACACTTTGTTGGGCTGTAATGGATCAATAAAACTTTCTGGCTGATTCATATAGACGTCTTCGTCTAGATGACCATCAGAAAGGCTGTCTTGACATCCATTTACCATATCTCATAGTCATAGAATGCTGCTATGGCTAAGAGAATTCTAATAGCCCTACTGTCTGCCACTGGGGAAAAGGTTTCCTCATAATCTATGCCATAGACTTGAGTAAAGCCTTTTGCCACGAGACGAGCTTTATAGACGTGTATATTTCCGTCCATGTCGGTCTTTATCTTAAAGAGCCATTTACAATCCATCGTTATGGTATTTGGAGGACGATCCACCAAATCCCAAACGTCGTTGTCTATCATGGACTGCATCTCCACATTCGCAACTTGAAGCCATTTTTCAGCGTCGGGCCCTGATAATGCAGCTTTCAAGTTTCGAGGTTCATTAAGATCCCCTGACACATGATCCTCATTATCTAAAGCTCTTTAGTTTTTGAGGGACACGTATTGTCCTTTCGGACCTACGAATTGGAGCATCAACAATTTGATTTTGAGACTGAGTCATGTCATGAAGTTGAATCGCAACTTGAGGATTAGATTGAGGCACATCATGAGTCTCAGTTCTATACTCCCCCCCCCCCCCAATTGTTGATCACCAGTGTGAGTAGAAGGTGATGTATCTTCCTCTTGAACCTCGTCAAGTTCTACAACCCTCCCACTGTTTCCTTGAGCAATAAGTCGTGTTTCGAAAAACTCAGCATACCGAAAAATTTACACAGTGTTCTTGGAAGGATTATAGAAGTAGTAACCCATCGTTTCCTTTAGGTATCCTACGAAGATACACTTAACAGATCTTTGCTCGAGTTTGTCAGGCGAATCGCGTTTAACGAATGCCTTACATCCCCAGACCTTTAAGTAAGACAGATTAGGGGCTTGCCCATGCCATATTTCATATGGTGTCTTATCAACCTTCTTGGTTGGAACCATGTTGAGAATGCGTACAGCAGACTGTAAGGCGTAATCCCAAAAAGATAATGGTAAAGTTGTAAGGTTTATCATAGATCGTACCATATCTAGAAAGGTTCAATTTCTCCTCTTCGATACACCATTGTGATGTGGAGTATAGGGAGGAGTAAGTTGTTGGACAATTCCACGTGCTTTGAGATGATCCATAAACTCTAGGCTTAAGTATTCACCACCACGATCCGATCGGAGAATCTTGATGGTTTTACCGACTTGGTTTTCTACTTCGTTTTGAAACACTTTGAATGTTTCAAACACCTCATGTTTATGTTTAAGAAAGTAAACATAACCATAACGGTTGATATCATTCGTAAATGTTACGAAGTAGTAAGCTCCTTTCCTAGACATATGCCTAAAGGGACCGCATACATCACTATGTACGATTCCTAGTAGGTCGGTTGCCCTTTGGTTCTCATGCGAGAAGGGTTTCCTTGCCATTTTGCCCGATACACAAGACTCACACTTATCAAATGAATCATCTCTTGATTTCAAAAGTCCTTCACGTTGAAGTCTTTCGATTTGGTGTTTGCCTATGTGTGCAAGACGACAATGCCATAGGTAGGATGAGTCTAAGTTAGACTTAGCTCGTTTAGTGCTTACATTAAAAACAGACTTATTTGTATAAGAAAGAAGGTCATGAATATCAATTTCAAATATACCATTAATTTTAATACAATTAAAACAATGCATATTATTCTTGGAAACTGAAATACCAAAATTCGTAAATTTATTATCATAACCACAATCTTGTAATACATAAACTGAAACAATTCCCTTAACTATTGACGGAACATAATGCCAATTGTCTAACACAATAATTATTCCCGAGGGTAATTGTAAGTCAAAACTTCCAATGGCTTCCACTGCTACACGTATGTCGTTGCCAACGTACACGTACAAAGATCCATTCTTTAGTTTCTTCTTTTCTCTAAACCCCTGTAAGGAGTTACAAATATGAGTTCCACAGCCAGTGTTATAAACCCAAGTATTTATTTTAGCAAAAGAAAATAACTCGATAGTGAAAATACCTGAAGATTCGGCCAAGCCGTTCTTCCTATTTATCACCTCGGCAAGATACTTAGGACAATTCCTCTTCCAGTGTCCTTTCAAACCACACTGGTGACACCCATCATCTTTAGCGACCCTTTCCTTTTTGGCTGGAGGAGGTTGCTTAGGATTGGAAGAATAAACAAAAACTTGTTTATTTTTACCAGCTTTAGCAACTTTTCCTTTAGCACTTAGCGGTTGCTTTTTCCTTTTCTGGCCCTGACCACCACCAATCACATGGATTTGGTTGTCATTCACCTTACGCTTGGTGATGCTCTTTTCGAATTCCACCAGCATTGCACGGAGTCCGTTAAGGCTCTTATTCATGCCTTGCATATTGTAGGCGCGAGTAAATTCCTCAAAATCCGGTGAATGAGAATTGAGAATTATACTCACAGCTACAGGGTCACGATAGGCATATTTCATCCTGTCCAAGCGATCAAACAAGCTTTTAATGTGTAGAACATGAGTCCCCACTGGTGTTCCAGCCACATGATGACATGCATGTACATCTCGAATCAAGTCATTTAGCTCAAGGCCAGCTTGTTTCTCATACAATGCACGCAGCTCAGTGATCATCTGATCCGACCATTTCGCCTCAAATTGCTTGACCAACTCAGGAGTCATACTGCTGAGCATGAGACAAGCAACTTCATCATGCTTCTTATAAGTTTCCTTATACAAATCTTGTTCAGATTGAGGAGCATTTTCAGTTGGCTTATGGATCATAGGTGTTGAAAGGACTTCAAGCATTTCCATCACTCTTAGGATAATCCTTAGTGATCGAAACCAGTCGTTAAAGTTCGGTCCAGAAAGCAAGTTTCTTCTTAATGCTGTTTTTGTTTCATCTAAAATATCTTTTGAAGCGGATTTTTGTTCCCTTTCTTCAAAACAGAAGAAAGTTCTCATTAGTACTTTCGACATTAATTATTTCTTAACGAAATTGTAAAACCCATGGTTTACTTTCCGTTAAGGCTAGGACCCAAATGACATATCACCGTTCCATAAGTTGATCTGCTAGGAACTAAATGATACCAAGTCTGTCACACCCCGCTATAGCGGAAACACGAGATGTGAAGAGCTGGAATATCATTACACGGGTTATATCAAAATAAACGGTTCAAGTCATAGATTAAAAATAAAATTTGTTCACAATCCCAAAAACAACCAAGCAGTTTAATGTTTAATACAAATACATAACACGAAGTTTCAAATTCATAATTCCCAAAATAAATAGGTCTTTCCCAATTTGCGTCTCACGTGACCATACCGACCCATCCATGCCATGCACTTCTTTTCTTACATTTAATTTCCTGAAACATAAGATAAAGTGTCAACTACAATAAAGTAGTGAGTGAGTTACAGTTTGAGTTTCTCGACAAAAGTTTCCAAAGTTTAAAATATATATGTATAGAGTATCATAAATGAAAAGAAATAGGAGAGGCGCTAAAACATATATATTTACTTCAAAAGATTCGAACACACGCAAGTAGAGTAGAACTTGTAAATTAAAAGTTATAGCGGAAACAATCGCTAAAATATTGTATATGCGTAAATAATATGTGATTAACTAAATTAGTATCTTGTATCAATCTCTTGGCTTAATATAACGTAAGTCTACACTAAACCGATTGTCTGGTCAGAACACGCCCCAAAGTTTCACAATAAATGGAGTTTCATCTGATTCTTAGTAATATGTACTTAGGTCGCGAACCACAAGTAAGGAGTGACCTCTCCTAAGTATCGATACCCATAATACTAACGGCTATTGCTAATAGTGTGTAATGATTCTGATTCTAAAAACGGGGCACTTTGAACTCTTAGTCTAAAAACTGGTAATAAGCACTTACGGAGTTTATATTCTCATCAAGGATTGGTTTCGCATACAAGTAACCTTAATTTAGTTTAGCCAATTAACGGGGGTGTGACGTCCCGTCAATTTGGAGTACTTATGTTACCGTCATTATTTTAATTTTATTCGCAATTGATTTGACACTTGTATTTCGCTTCGTTTTGCTCACGATTTACTGTTATTGAGAAAGTACTAATGAGAACTTGGCTGGATGGGTCTGGACAGGTGTTGGTGACTCATTTTTGCATGAAAATCGATTGGGGACACTTGGCATAGCCCTATTGGACCCCTAAACTGCCAGAATTGCCTGTCCCAAGTGATATTATCACTTTCCTTTATCTTTTTCTCTCATTTTCTTACAAACAAAACACACACACATAAGTGTGTTCTCTCAAAACTCTCTCTATTTTCTTCACCTTTGCTGTGATTTCCAGCCACTTTTCACCATAAAAACACCATAAACATCACAACAATCAAGTATGTTCATCAAGGGGAGCAAGAGGTGGTGATTATTCCGGGTTATTTCTTGTGTTCTTCATCATTTTTGGGTCTAAATCTCCATCAAAACCTCCATCAAGCTCAGGCTTGATCATCACACACTCTATTCTTGGGGTACAATAACTTTTACTCACTGATTTTATTTACTCTTTATCATATTTATACATGCATGTATCATCAAAGATCAAATAAAGGTTTTTATAAAGGTTTTATGGTGACTTATCTAAAAATATAAGTTTTATAAATTTTTACATTAGATCTTGATATAAAAAGATGTTATTTGAAGAAATCTATGGATATTATTAAAGGTTTTTAAGTTGCATGTCGAAATCTACCGAAAATACTCTTGAAAACGCTTAAAATCTCAAAAATGACGAAAATCCGGAGCTGACTGAGGAGCTCCAGCCGGCGGCTGGATTAGTCTGTTCACTCAAAATTTTCGTTTTTGCTAATTATCGGTGGTTGTCTTGTGTTTTGGAGGTGGATATTCTCATCACGACACCACTGAAGTCATTGTTCCAGATCCTTGTCAATCAAGCGGGTGTTAGCGGTATAACTTGTGAAGCTTGTGATTTCGATATATTCATATTCGGTTTTAGCCTTGAAAACGGTTAGGATAAATTATTAGACCAACACTCGTTGTATTTCATTGGAGTGGACTGAAGTTTGACAATAATATGTAACATATAAGTTAACCAAAGTATTATATAAAACTTAATATGGTATTATGTATTACGAATAATGGTTTAAAATGAAATTGTTGTTAAGCGGGAAAGTGATTGAAATTTGGACGATTATTTTATAACGCGGAAGCGCTGCCGAAATTCCAACTCACAACTTTTTACGACATTAAAACACTTATATAAATAAATTGTATACAAAAGTAACATATTTTACAATAACATTGTCTTTGGACTCAAAGACACCAACGCAATCACAAATGTCATAATATTACTTGAAACGGATATTTTCAACCTTTTTGGATATATTAAACTTCGCCACATATTTGATCATCGTTTTAATTCAACGAAATATGTTTTTACGACAAGCTTTATAAAATGGTTTTGAAAGGCATTTCGCTCTAACATTTTGGTAAGAAAAGACTTCAAATTATTCAAAGTCTCAAATTGGACTTTTAAATTGATTTTGACTTTAATAAGTCAACATAATTGACATTTGACTTTTATAAGTCAACATAATTGACATTTGACTTTTATAAGTCAACATAATTGACATTTAACTTTTATAAAGTCAACATCTTTGATCTTGGACAATATAATGGACATTGGTATTAATATTCTTTTCGACTCGGAGTTATCACTTGTTTCCAACGGTCGCTGTTGACGTGAAAGATCGATATCTTGCCGATCGACCCCTTTTCTGGCGCGGAGCATCGTCTTCTTAATCCGTCATCCTTATTCGACTTATTAATTGTTGGAATGTTATATTAAACTTAATCTTAACCGACAAGGTTAAACCGAACTATACTTGTAGAGATACTGAGACTATATTATTGCTGTTTAGGGCACTTAGACGGTGGAGTTGTAGCTCCGTGATTGTTTATCTGGGAATTTCTGAAGCTTGTATTGTGAGTTATTCGTAGCCCTTGTCTTTACTATTTTAGGGCTGTAAAGCGTACTTAAAAATTTGTTTGTTTAAATAGTAGGCGTAATGTATTTCTTGTCTGCTTAAATGTTACACGTCATCTTGTCTGCTTAAATGTTAGACGTCATCTTGTCTGCTTATATGTTAGACATCATCTCGTCTGCTAATTGTTAGACGTCATCTAGTCTGCTTAACGCTAGACGTTATCTTGTTTGCTAATAAATTGCTAGACGTTATCTTATATCTTGCCTACTAAATTTTTAGATGTTGTTGTATTTCTTGTCTACTTAATCGTTAGACGCCATTGATTACCTTATTTCCTAAGAGAATAGGTCTACCTTATAAACTTGTCGTTGGGTCAACTTTTACTTAAAATTGCGAATAATTCACCAACATGTTGTTGATGTCGTTTTAACGCTTTGCAGGAAATTGAGGATTTCCGTTGATCATGCCCTAGTTTATTTTCGGATCGCTGATTTTGGGAAATTTGAATTTGAATTGCTTATTGTAATTTCCATGACGATCCGTTTGTTTATTTCTTTTGGAATTGTATTGTACTTGGCGCCTTATCGCCTTTGACTTTATGAAGTATTTTGTAACATTTGGCATGATCTATTTAATTTGATGTTTTGTTTATCGGTTATATTGTTGTAATCTTGACTCTTGATATTATAACTGGAACATTCCGTGTTTCCGCTCCAAGCGGGGTGTGACAGAAGTTGGTATCAGAGCCAAAGGTTATAGCGAACCGAGTGATTTAAACTGAGTAAATCACTTGGACTATGACCATAGGCTTTTTAAATCGATTTTTACTCTGATTGCAATGTGTGCACTATTTTTCATACGTGATTAATTTCGAGTTGTGTTCTGGCATTTGGCCTTGTTTTCGTGTCGCACACATTTGCTGATCGAGT
>CAJVGC010000060.1:44840369-44860715 GCA_910822075.1 Senecio squalidus | reverse complement strand
TCACGACACCACTGAAGTCATTGTTCCAGATCCTTGTCAATCAAGCGGGTGTTAGCGGTATAACTTGTTACTCTTGTGAAGCTTGTGATTTCGATATATTCATATTCGGTTTTAGCCTTGAAAACGGTTAGGATAAATTATTAGACCAACACTCGTTGTATTTCGTTGGAGTGGACTGAAGTTTGACAATAATATGTAACATATAAGTTAACCAAAGTATTATATAAAACTTAATATGGTATTATGTATTACGAATAATGGTTTAAAATGAAATTGTTGTTAAGCGGGAAAGTGATTGAAATTTGGACGAATATTTTATAACGCGGAAGCGCTGCCGAAATTCCAACTCACAACTTTTTACGACATTAAAACACTTATATAAATAAATTGTATACAAAAGTAACATATTTTACAATAACATTGTCTTTGGACTCAAAGACACCAACGCAATCACAAATGTCATAATATTACTTGAAACGGATATTTTCAACCTTTTTGCGATATATTAAACTTCGCCACATATTTGATCATCGTTTTAATTCAACGAAATATGTTTTTACGACAAGCTTTATAAAATGGTTTTGAAAGGCATTTCGCTCTAAACATTTTGGTAAGAAAAGACTTCAAATTATTCAAAGTCTCAAATTGGACTTTTAAATTGATTTTGACTTTAATAAGTCAACATAATTGACATTTGACTTTTATAAGTCAACATAATTGACATTTGACTTTTATAAAGTCAACATCTTTGATCTTGGACAATATAATGTACATTGGTATTAATATTCTTTTCGACTCGGAGTTATCACTTGTTTCCAACGGTCGCTGTTGACGTGAAAGATCGATATCTTGCCGATCGGCCCCTTTTCTGGCGCGGAGCATCGTCTTCTTAATCCGTCATCCTTATTCGACTTATTAATCGTTGGAATGTTATATTAAACTTAATCTTAACCGACAAGGCTAAACCGAACTATACTTGTAGAGATACTGAGACTATATTATTGCTGTTTAGGGCACTTTGACGGTGGAGTTGTAGCTCCGTGATTGTTTATCTGGGAATTTCTGAAGCTTGTATTGTGAGTTATTCGTAGCCCTTGTCTTTACTATTTTAGGGCTGTAAAGCGTACTTAAAAATTTGTTTGTTTAAATAGTAGGCGTAATGTATTTCTTGTCTGCTTAAATGTTAAACGTCATCTTGTCTGCTTAAATGTTAGACGTCATCTTGTCTGCTTAAATGTTAGACGTCATCTTGTCTGCTTAAATGTTAGACGTCATCTTGTCTGCTTATATGTTAGACGTCATCTCGTCTGCTAATTGTTAGACGTCATCTAGTCTGCTTAACGCTTGACGTTATCTTGTTTGCTAATAAATTGCTAGACGTTATCTTATATCTTGCCTACTAAATTTTTAGATGTTGTTGTATTTCTTGTCTACTTAATCGTTAGACGCCATTGATTACCTTATTTCCTAAGAGAATAGGTCTACCTTATAAACTTGTCGTTGGGTCAACTTTTACTTAAAATTGCGAATAATTCACCAACATGTTGTTGATGTCGTTTTAACGCTTTGCAGGAAATTGAGGATTTCCGTTGATCATGCCCTAGTTTATTTTTGGATCGCTGATTTTGGGAAATTTGAATTTGAATTGCTTATTGTAATTTCCATGACGATCCGTTTGTTTATTTCTTTTGGAATTGTATTGTACTTGGCGCCTTATCGCCTTTGACTTTATGATGTATTTTGTAACATTTGGCATGATCTATTTAATTTGATGTTTTGTTTATCGGTTATATTGTTGTAATCTTGACTCTTGATATTATAACTGGAACATTCCGTGTTTCCGCTCCAGTTTCATCTCTTCAGCCGCCGGTTGGAGGCCTTCGGCCAGTTTTATCTTTTCGGTATTTTTCGATTTTTAGGCAATTTTAGTGATAGATTCTTACATACAAACTGTTTTTAGTCAAATATATTCATTTTAGAGTAAAAATCACAGTTTCTTTTAGATCTATTTCATCAAAATGTGGATCTTTGTGATAAACCCGATTTTAAGCAAGAAAACGTTTTGAACTTTTATAAAAACAATTTTTCAGTCTTTGGATCGTCCATGCAAGTAAAGATTTGTGAAATAAAAGTAAAATAGAAGAGTTTTACCGAAGGAAAAAGCTATGGGACGGTTGGATGAGATTTTTGCTTCAAAATAGATGGAAACCTTCTTCAAAAACCCGTTTTATGCTTCCTTTTTGTTACCCCTTTGCTTTAGGACGATTTGTGTAAGTTTTGATGGTGGTTTTTGTGTTTATAGTGGCTGTAAATATGGGAGAATCAATGGTTATTTGCTGTTTTGAGAGAGAGAGTTGAGAGAACTAGGTGTTTGTTTTGAAAATGGTTTTGAAAATGAAATGAAAACGAAAGAAAGTGTAAAGGGGGGTGTGAGAGACTGGCATGGGGACTCTAAATGACCAGTATTGGGTCCAGTCCTCGAGTCTAACACTGCCCTAATCGAGTTACATGCAATAATGACTCATCAAGTCACAGGTCAGCGGGTTTCAGCCGTCGGCTGGATGGCATTTTCCAGCTTTGTGACGTTTTAAGTTTTCCGTTAAAGTTTAGTGAGGACTAGAATTTTTATTAGTTTTCGTTATGAACTTAGTCAAGTTCTTCGTATAGTTTCTTGGTGTTAGGATTTATAAGTTGATTCCGACTTTGGTTCCGACACAATAAAAGACACAATAAGTACGAACTAGAACAATACGATCACGATATGATGCAACTAAAGATTTGAACCGATATAGTAAATGAGAATCACCTGAATTTTAGACGGTTGTCACACCCAAAAGGTAAATGACGTTCAGTAATTGCATTTACCGATGCAATTCCTAGATTATGGGACTTAATGTCATGACTCGACCAAGCATCCATATGGTGATCGTGACATCATCATGTTTCGTCGCATCTTATCGCTATCGGCGTTTACAGTCTCACTGCATAACCCGATTTAAGTCATCCAATTGAAGACTGTAGATAGTCCACCACAGTCTCACTATGAGTGGTAATCCACCTTGGATACCCTTCACCTACGTCTCACGTAGAGTGACGAGCAAGTACAAGTTGTCTAAGCAATATAGATAGCAAAATGACTTAATTCTGTGGGTGTCAAATTTTATGTACGAAGAGGCATGCATACAACTTCGTCTCATAATTATTGTTTTTCATATAAACATTTTTATAGTTTTAAAACGTGTTTTTATGATTGTCTAATTCCTATACACCAAGTGTATATTATAACTAAACGTAACATCGTCATCAAAAAAACCCTTTCGGTAGCTCTACAACCGGTACGACCAGGAAAGTGAGTGAGGGTAGGGGACGACAAAGCATCACTTAAAACCTGACCTCATTAGGGGTATAATAACACCGCAAACTTTCCTAGACATCGTCCTTTATGTAGGTGAGCCTAGATGGGAATTTATACACTAAGGATGTACATTTAATTACGAATTACCAATCACACGCTTTTAAAGGTTCGATTTTTAATGTATTTTGTAATTTAATACGTCCCATTACAAGATAAAATTGCGGTTTAAACCCAACCTTAATAGAACGTATAAAAGTGCCAAAATAAATTAAAAATTTGTTTCATAATTCTTTAGTCATATTAATTTTTATTACTTTCAAAACAATTGACTATAATCATTAATATGAGTATTAGAATTAAACTACGCAACAAAATTGGGTGAGCCCTCAAGCAAATAGTCTCTATGGTCATTGTCCACATATTGAATAGCTCCCGTTTCAAAAGGAAACGGACCACACGCATCCGTTCAAATAAGTCAAATATGGATTGCGTAAGTTATTCGATATGTGTTCAATACAATTTATCAAATAAACCACAAATAACAATTTTATATCCAATATCATTAGTGCCGCACATATCAAATAGCAATTATTATATGTCAATATATGCAATTTACTTTTTACAATATCATAATATCAAATTATGTTTATTAAGTTATGCATGTAACTTAATAACCATAATTTTCATAAAAAAATAAATATGGCACACATTTAATAAAACATCAAAATTTACGTTTAAGATTTAAGGTTTAATTAACTTTTAATAAAAAAAAACTTTTTTTTTGTCCACCCGTTACGCCGCACCATCAGGTAACTACGGCGTAGTCTGGTGCTGGTTAAACACTTTTAATCGCAAGTTTTAATCCAAACCTCTATCCCCCCAATTTTTGATGTTTTATTATTATCCAAAATAAAAATACTATGTTATGGCTAATACCACTATAGGTATGGACCTCGAGTCAAATTGTCACACAATTACATGCAGAGGAAATTAGGATCACATAGTAAATAATAAATCGGATATAAAGTGTGTACCTTATTGAGCAAGCAAAATAATGAAAACCTAACGTAAGGTTTTTACCACGGTTGCGTATGCGACACCCTCTTTATCGACAGACCAATATGCTAGTACTTGTTTAACGTTTTGTACAACAATTGTCTAGCAGCAACTCCTTATTACAAAACCAAAAAACAAAAACCTTTTTTAAAATAAATAAAAAACCCAATCGGCTAAACCAAAAGGTTTTTTTCCAGTCGATGTTTTGTATTATATCAATTAGGGTTTAGGGTTTGTGTTTTATTTATATACTTTCAAATCTTAGGGAATGCTTGGTTGAAGGTAATAGTAGGTAATGAATGGAAATGAAAATGATTGATGGAGGTTGGTTTGTTATAAAGCAATCAATGATTGCCCATTAATGAGTAATATCCATTACCCTTTAAATTGAGGTTAATGAAAACTAGTTAATGAAATCATCTCATTATATTCCATTATATTCCCATTATCTTTCCCATTGTCATTCTCTTAGAGTTTGAGTTATATTACAATAAGAAACCTCCTTATTTACATAATAAACTCTCCATTTAATAAACATTATACTTAACCCTTTAAGTAATATTTACTAAATATGTTAAACTAGTAGTCGTGTCTAAATGTCGATGTGTGCGTTCCCGTAGTCTCACACATTTACATTTACAGTTACATATTTATTTGACACTATTCAAATACCTACATATAGATCGGTGGGTGAAATGAATAGCATACTGGTGTCATTATGTATGATTCGGATGGTATTGTTATTTATTTTGGTTAATTACATCTCTTTGATGCATTTGCATGATACTTGTATTGTGGAACAAACGATATGTGTTATTACATGTCACTAGCAATATATAACCGCGAAGCGCAGATTACATTTTAAATATGTTTTGGTCTAATACAAACTTGATACTTTATATTTGACTACTTGTCTTTATATATACTATAGAACGATTTATGTTTCAAATTATATTTATATTCATATCAATTGAAGTTATTTTAAGAAACTTTTGTTGCATGAGATTATATTGGAATGTTTAGCGGAATAGTCCATCGAGATCGATCTTGGTTATCTTACTAGTACTATTATGTTACAATAAGTACGTGCTTTTACCATATTGTTATCTAGCCATAGTATCTAGTGATTTAATCTTACAATTAATTATTACTAGATTTCACATCAAATTTTTAGCACCATTACGAGAGACCATTTATTATCATTTACTTATAATAACATGCTATGACCAAAATAATAAATGCGAGCAAATTCACTTTCATATTTAAACTTTGTCGTTCGAATAAACACCTCTTTGACCATTATTTGACCAACACAAACTCGATCGTATGCGTATAGCTTCCCGTTTCTTTACTTCCATAGATAGAATACCCACATTCATACACATTACACAATATACTAATTCATTCCATTCGTTGTATAATTAGTAACATTTTAGATTTTGGGTTGTTACAAATTAAATGAACACATATGTAGTTTTCTTCCGAGTTTATTACTTAAATGATCCTTGTGGTTTACCAAATATATCTGGTTCGATCCCTAGGGTTTTTTCTTTGCGGATCCTGTCCATGTGGTTTGAATTTGTTACGGATCCAGTCCCTCGTCGACTTAAAATGACCAAATACCCTTAATTTCTTTCTTTTTTAAGTCTTTGTTAAGTTTTAATTATTATTTTTATAATTTATAATTTATATCATAAAAAAAAAATCAAGAAACAATTACAATTCCACTATCACTTCGTCTTCCTCTAATCCAACCACTTCGTCGGCTATGGTCTCCTTTCCCACCACACAATCCATACACAGTTTGACACAATAATACATCCAACACACCTACACAAATCTTCTACTCTCCTTAACATATACAATGAAGTATTTTGATTCGGTAAGACGACTTCCTTTAAAGAAACAACAATGAAGTTTAAGTTGATAACATAGCCTTTCGCTGAACGACGACGATGTCAAATAAGTTAGTGTAATTTAGAAAAAAAAATTTAATAAAGAATTTAGGGGTTTGATCTTTAGAGTTCCAGCAAACCGAGGATCTTAGATCTGAAATCAAATCGAAGAAAACAAGAGAAGCAAACTATGGTTTCGAAGATGGGGGTCGATGTTGTTGGATTAAAATTAGATTGATTCATGTTATTTACATACCTGATGATCCTGGGATGTTGTTGAATATGTTAGCCATTGATTCCCAAAACGAGATGATCGTATTAGGATGGAATTCCGGTTATGTTAGAACCGTGATTGAGAGAAAACCTTATGTGTGTGTTTTAGGATAAAGAGTGGTGATAAGTGACCAACCCTTCTAAGGGTTTATGATGGTCCTTATATACACACTCAAATTAGGAGTGTGTCCTACTTAGTCCTTGGTGTTTAATAAGTGTTTATATTTAAGCTCTCATAGTTCCGATCACCTAATGGGAAATCTATAGTGTCGTTAAGGTAAATACGTCCATCGAATATTTACTAGACACAGATTTCAGTTAGCGTCAGTCATCATATCAGTAAGGATAAATGATCAATGAGGGTCACAAATAATATGGGTCCAACATTCTCCCACTTGACCGAGTAGATCATTTATCTATGAGTATTAATAAGTCCGTACGAGATAATACTCATTTTGTCTCAAACCGAAATCATAGTCGATAAGTACAGTCGTAGAGAAGAACATCTACTCAGGACCCCCACTAGTCAAACTATGACTCAAATTCAAAACTGAATAAGCAATGATAGACTAACTAAGACAAATTTTGTTATAATAATGTCCAACACAGTTATGCGCATAAGGTGTAAATAATAGACAAACAAAATCTGAATAAGGAGGAAAAAATTTTCATTAATAAATAATAATGACCAATAAGTACAACATGCTATTAAATTAAGTCTTTTGTAAGCCCCATATTCGACACGTGTCCTACGAATATATTAGGAGGAAGACCTTTGGTCATCGGATCCGCTAGCATGTCATGTGTACTTATGTACTCTACACAAAGAACATTTTCCTCAACCCGTTCGCGTACAAACAGATACTTTGTGTCGAGATACAGCCCAGCGCCAGTCGAACTGTTACTGTTCGAGAAAGTTACAGCAGCTGAGTTATCACAGTAAAGCTTCAATGGTCTAGAGATTGAGTTGACGAGTTTGAGTCCACTGATCAGGTTCCTTAACAACATCCCATGACAGGTTGCATTATAAACGGAAACATATTCAGCCATCATAGTAGACGTCGTGGTCAGTTTCTGTTTATGACTCCGCCAAGAGATTGGTCCGCCAGCTAACATGTAAATATACCCAGAAGTAGATTTATGGTCTTCTTTGCTTTTAGCAAAGTCAAAGTCAGAATCACCCACTACTTCCAAGTTGTCACTTCTTCTATCAGTTAATTTGTAGTCTTTGGTCCCTTTCAGATATCGTAGAACCTTTTTAGCCGCTTTCCAGTGTGCTAATCCGGGGTTAGATAAGTAACGCCCCAGCATACCAGCGATGTAAGCGATATCTGGTCGAGTACAGACCTGAGCGTACATAATGCTCCCAACTACAGATGAGTAAGGTATCATCCTCATTTCAGCCTTCTCAGTTTCAGTGCTCGGAGTTTGATGAGGTCCAAATACGTCCCCTTTAACTACCAGAGCCACAGTGGGTGTGCAGTGCTGCATGTTATAGCATTCTAGAATACGGTCAATATAAGCCCTTTGGGAAAGACCTAGAACACCATTACGTCTATCTCGATGTATTTTGATACCTATAACATAAGAGGCATCACCGAGATCTTTCATGTCGAAATTATGCGAAAGCATTCGCTTCGACTCATGTAGCAAATCCAAGTTGTTACTTGCAAGCAGGATATCATCCACATACAAAACAAGGATAATAAAGTTACTCCCACTGATCTTGAGATAGGTGCATTGATCCACTTGATTCTTTAGGAAGCCATCAGATTTCACGACTTCATCAAATTTAAGGTACCATTGTCGTGATGCTTGTTTCAACCCATATATCGATTTATTCAACTTGCAGACCATGTGCTCTTTACCTTCTGGAATAAATCCTTCAGGTTGCTGCATGTATACGTCTTCTTGCAAGTCACCATTTAGGAAAGCGGTCTTGACATCCATCTGATGTAACTCTAAATCATAATGAGCTACGAGTGCCATGACGATCCTTAGGGAATCTTTACGAGAGACAGGAGAAAAGGTCTCTTGATAATCAATTCCTTCCTTTTGAGTAAAGCCTTTTGCAACCAGTCTGGCCTTATAGCGTTCGACGTTTCCATTCGGGTCTAATTTGGTTTTGAAGACCCATTTACAACCAATTATTTTGGATCCTTTAGGAAGTGCAACCAATACCCAAACGCCATTATGCTTCATGGAATTGAGCTCTTCAATCATGGCTTCAATCCAATGAGCGGCCTGATCACTATTAATAGCTTCTCGGTAAGAGGTTGGATCAGTAAGTTTCCCAATATTTTCGACTTCAGCCAGATAAGTTTCGAAACCATCAAAATTAGTGTTTCTGCGAGCCCTTGATGATCTCCTGAGCTGAATTACGGGTTCTTCAGGAACAAGCGGTTCTTCGGCGTTTAGATTAGGAGGCGGATTGGGAGGTTCATTAGGAGGTTCAGGCATAACGGGAGCAACGTTGGGTACAAGAGGAATTATCGGAGGAATCGTAATAACCGACGAGTGGTTTCCCCCCGCTTCTTGTACTTCTTGCAAATCTAAATCAGGATTTGTCGTGCTCCCACTGATCTCTGAATTTTCGAGGAAAGTGGCATGTTGCGTATCTATGATGCGGGTAGAGTGAGAAGGACAGTAAAACCGATAACCTTTTGAGTTCTCGGGATAACCAATAAAGAAACATGTAAGGGTTTTAGAATCCAGTTTCTTTAAGTTAGGGTTATAGACTTTTGCTTCGGCAGGACAGCCCCATACTTTCATATATTTTAGACTCGGTTTCCTACCTGTCCAGATCTCATAAGGAGTTTTAGGGACAGATTTTGATGGAACCCTATTGAGTATATGAACAGCTGTTTTTAAGGCCTCAGTCCAAAGAAATTTGGGTAGGTTAGTGTTGGCGAGCATACTTCTCACCATGTCCATTAAAGTTCGGTTTCTCCTTTCAGCAACACCATTCTGTTGAGGAGAACCTGGCATGGTGTATTGGTTAATTATGCCCTGTTCCTTGCAAAAATTATAGAAGGGACCAGGAGCTTGACCAATATCAGTATGTTTACCGTAATACTCACCTCCCCTATCTGATCGGACAACTTTTATCTTATGATCAAGTTGGTTTTCAACCAAAGTTTTATAATCGACAAAAGTTTGTAAGGATTCAGATTTTTCTTTAATCAGATAAAGGTGCATATAACGTGAATAATCGTCAATGAATGTAATAAATGATGTATGTCCTGTTATTGATGCGGGATAGGGGCCACTAATATCAGTATGAATTATTTCCAACAAGTTGGAACATCTGGTGGCTCCTTTCTTATTCCCTTTAGCCATTTTGCCTTTGAGGCATTGAATACATGTTTCAAAATCACTAAAATCAAGAGAGGGTAAGATTCCTTCTTTTACGAGTCGTGTCATGCGATCTCGTGAGATGTGGCCGAGACGTTTATGCCACAATGTGGAGGAATTCTCTGCTTGTTTAGGTGATTTTGTCTTTGTTTTAGTTATGTCATCAATATTAAGAGACAACAAAGACTGTGAGAACTTATGATCTAGTTCTAATTTATACAGTAATCCATCCAAAAAACCACAACCAAATAATTCATTATTAAGAGTAAAAGTGATCCTGCCACAACCATGAGTAATTACATAACCTTCAAGATCAAGTCTAGATATAGATACAAGGTTCCGAGTAATTCTCGGTACATATAAGGTATCTATTAATCTAATACACTTTCCGGTATTCATATGTAAATTTAAAATCCCCATGGCTTCGACATCTAAGAGATCACCATTTCCAACTCTAAGTTTTCTTTGGTCCTTTGGTAGCTTCTGGATTGTAAGGAATCCCTGTAAAGAATTGGTCACATGGACCATAGAACCAGAGTCACCCCACCATGTATTAAATGGAACATCAGTAGTAAAGGAATCAAATACTACGTAAAGAATGTTACCTTTCTTAGCTAGCCATTCCTTGAATTTAGAGCAATCTTTCTGTCCGTGCCCTTTGGTGCGGCAGAATTTGCAGTTAGTATTGCTTATTGAGGATTTAGGGCCAGAGGTAGCAGCACCATGATTTTGGACTTTATTTTCAGTCTCGTTACTGTAGTTACCTTTCCTCTTCTTGAAGTTTGAAGTGGTAGTAAGGTGAACAGCTTCAGGTTGAATGTGCTTAAGACGATCTTCCTCTTGAACGCACATAGCAATCAGTTCACTTATCGACCATTTATCTTTCATAGCATTATAATTCACTTTGAAAGTGTCGAACCGAGCAGGCAAGGAAGTCATTATGAAATGCACAAGAAAGTTATCTGAGACTTCCATTTCCAAACTCTTAAGCTTATGAGACATGTCAACCATCTTCATTATGTGTTCACGGACACCATTAGAACCTTCATATTTAAGAGTTAGCATCTGTAGCATTAAACTACTCGCAGTTGCCTTAGACGATCCCTTAAAGTGATCCTCAACAGATGTGAGGTAAGTTTTCACTTTGTCATTATCAGGGATAGCTCCTCGGATGCTGGGATGAATTGAGTTCTTGACCATCATTAGTGACAGACGATTCGCCCTTTCCCACTTCTCAAAATCCGCTTTCTGAGCCGCAGTAGACGCAGCAGTAATGGCAGCGGGTTCATCATGGCGAATAGCATAGTCAATGTCAAGCATTCCCAGAGTTAAGTAAAGTTGATCCTTCCAAGAAGTGAAATTAGCACCAGTAAGTGCCTCAATGCCGAAGTTTGGTACTGTAGTGGAGAATAAGGAGGATTTAGATTTATGATACGAGTCTTAGAAGATTTTATAGTGACAGAGTTAGCTATATAAGGCAGACTAAGTAATGTCCCTTAAGGTAATAGAACTAGAGTAATGTCTAAAATAAGTAGACCTAATAGTAATGTTTCTGAGACTAAGATCATATTAGTAATGAAGCCAATGATAGATAAGCCTATTGAAACACCAAAATAATAAGCTAAAGTAAGGCTCTACTTAGATGTTACATCACCTTTGGGCAGAAATAACTAATATCTAAGTAAAATTATGAGCATAAGGTTTATGCAACACAACGTTTGTCTTTTGACCTTTGGGCAACAAAATAGAACATCGTGTTTTAAGGCATAATAAGAATCCTTTTAAGCACACAAGTATATTAAATCACCTTTGGGCAGAATTAATATCCTACGTGTTTATCATGCTAAAGGAAGAAAGAAAAAAAATGCAATCATAGGAATCATCTTTGACCTTTGGGCAACAAAAGATGAAAACATGAATATTAGTGCATAAGTATAATAAGGTCACATATAAATAAGGTGACTAAATCAATTTTAAAGATGGCCAAATTAAACCAAATTGATTTTAATACAGTCGGCAAGTTAGGCGACTTGTTTTGGGTCAGACGGCAAATAAGGCAACCAGTAAAACTCTAAAAACCGACCAAATTAGGGTCTGTAGTCATTCGTACGGATGAGATTATATTCGTACGGATAAGTATTGATTCGTACGGATGTAAGTCCAGGTTCGTGCGGATTAATCCTATATTCGTACGGATGTAAGGTTTAAGTTCGTACGGATGTAAGCCTAGGTTCGCACGCATTTAGCCCAGATTCGTACGGATCAACAGTTAGGTTCGTGCGTATGAACCAATCAGGTTCGCATGAGATGATCCTTAGTTCGTGCTAATGAACAAGTTAGGTTCGCACGAATCAAGCAACACATTCGCACGTATGAGACTTCATCCGCACGTATGAACAAATCAGGTTCGCATGAGATAATCTTTGGTTCGTGCTAATGAACAAGTTAGGTTCGCACAAATCAAGAAACTCATTCGTACGGATGAGCCTTCGTCCGCACGGACGAAGTTCATCTGAAATTAGGGTTACTGTTCAGCCGCCGCAGGTCTCAAAAAACACCATTTTTCCATCAGAAATCAAAATCGCCGGCCAGATAATTTGCAGAATAATAATAGCAATAGACCAAGCAATAAATAAACATGAACCAATGGATAATCACGAGCCATTGGCTCTGATACCACATGTTGGATTAAAATTAGATTGATTCATGTTATTTACATACCTGATGATCCTGGGATGTTGTTGAATATGTTAGCCATTGATTCCCAAAACGAGATGATCGTATTAGGATGGAATTCCGGTTATGTTAGAACCGTGATTGAGAGAAAACCTTATGTGTGTGTTTTAGGATAAAGAGTGGTGATAAGTGACCAACCCTTCTAAGGGTTTATGATGGTCCTTATATACACACTCAAATTAGGAGTGTGTCCTACTTAGTCCTTAGTGTTTAATAAGTGTTTATATTTAAGCTCTCATAGTTCCGATCACCTAATGGGAAATCTATAGTGTCGTTAAGGTAAATACGTCCATCGAATATTTACTAGACACAGATTTCAGTTAGCGTCAGTCATCATATCAGTAAGGATAAATGATCAATGAGGGTCACAAATAATATGGGTCCAACAGATGTCGAAGGTAATGTAGAGGACTTCAGGAGGGGGCACCGACGGAGAAAGTGACCGGAAAAGATGACCGGAGAATGGTCGGCAACTAGGTGTAGGTTGTGAAGGCGTCGTAGGCTATCGAGGCATTATTAGTGTTGTGTGGTTGATCAAAAATCAATTTTTAGATTATCTGGTTTCAAATATGTGTTTAATTGAGCTTTTAATACTTGTTTTTTTCTTTTAGTTTTAATACCTTTAGTTTGTTTAATTTTGCAATAAAAATATATTTTCCGTTTAGATTAGTTAGTTATAAAAAACCAGTTAAAACTTAAAAAAAATAATAATTAAGAGAATTTTGGTCATTTTAAATCAACGAGGGACTATATCCGTAACAAATTCAAACCACAAGGACAAAATCCGCAAAAAAAAGATAAAAACCCTAAAAACCAAACCCGTTATACATGATAAACCTCAAGAATCATTTAAGTAATTAACCTTTTTCTTCCAATCATGTTTTGTTTTAACGTCTTTGTATATATCATATGAGTTGTTTTATGAATAACATTTTCACATAAATTTACACTATTTTTGAATGTGAAAATGAATTTGATCTGAAACTTCCACTTTTTCTCGGGTATGACGTGAGGCGATCTTGAATATTTCTCTGATTGATCTCAAACCTTCAATTAAGAGCCATGGTGATACTCACCCCCAAAAGTTATCTAGTCAAACTTAAACTATAACACGCCCAAACTCGTCTCGTGCACAATTATAAAAATAGGCAAATGATATTTAATCCACATGATTATTTACTTATTACTACTATGAATGTCTAACCTATCATCTATAATCAGCAATACTCATTTAATTATTACAAGTTTATACATTTGACCTAATTGGGTCAAAATAATATTTTTCCAGAAATTCGATTTAAACGTATAACACACACAAAAACAAGAAAAATGATATATTTAAAACCTATAAACTATAAACGGACATGTCTACTTTATACAAACCACAATGTAAGACAAGAGTTTTCTCTCAACGTATTTACAGATTCATCACACATATGCAGCCGTTTACATCAACATCAGACCTGAGAAATATTCAACAACGAACCCCACAAAAATAGGCTCGAGTTGTTCCTAAAAGATAACGAAATGGCCCCAATACCAACTTGCACAAAATGTGTTTGTGTTGTCTTAAATTATGTTTTCTAGCTCCCATGTGTACACATCATACATTATAGGCTCCAACACATACATTGTATTTATATGCTACTTGACTTTTATTCTTATCAATCTACTTAATGGTTATTGTTTGGAGTTTAGAGAATATATTTTTTGACCAAGTAATCAAACGTATTTCTTTTTGCTTCAAAATGAAAATAAACATTTGACTATTCACTTGGCAATTTTTAACATTAAATTACATTCCAATTCTTTAACATTAAATTACACTCCAAACTAAAAACAAATCTATATTTTACGCATGGATTCTGTATTTTATTAATAAAGTTTGTCTAATGTATGCCTACGGGGATAAATGAAAAAGATTAAATAAAGTATTAATTAACCTGAAACTTTTCACATTTTAGAAAAATCCTTGTAAATAAATGTTTTATCGATCTTTTTATCATACATCATCGATTATATATATATATATATATATATATATATATATATATATATATATATATATATATATATATATATAGGGAGAGGTTCTTATAAACCAATATTTAAAGTAAATTAAGTAAAAAAATTTGAAAAAATAATTTATAATATGTGAAATTTTGTATTATGTTTATTTATTCAATTATAACAAACTTTAAAAAAGCAAGTTTTGATATGCATCAAAATATATGTCGTTTAGGGCTGTGCATCAAATTAATTGTTTTTGTGCAGTAAATATTCAAATTTGATGCACAACGATAAAACTACCCATTTTTTGATGTACAACAAAACTTCATTTTTTAAAGTTTGATATATGGTTAAAATGAACGATAATCCAAAATATCTAAGGTTATAAATTATTTTTTAATTTTTTTTTACTTATTTTACCTTAAAGTTTGTTTTACAAGAACCGACCTCTATATATATATATATATATATATATATATATATATATATATATATATATATATATATATATATATATATATATATAGATATATATATATATATATATATATATATATATATATATATTGAGATTCAAAACGGATCCCTAATTTTCTAGAGATCCAGGCATCCCTTCCTAACCACCCATTTTTGCTTATATCTTTGTTCTTTTTTTTTTACTTTTTTTCTAAAAAAATTTTTTACTTTTTTCTTTTACCTTTTTATTTACTTTTGATTTTTTTATTTTTTTTTCTTCCGAAAATCACATTTGATTTTCAACCTTACTTTTTAAAAATCAAATGTGATTTTCAATCTACAAATCTTTAATGCGTAAAATCACGTTTGATTTTAAAAAATTATTGATTATTTTTTACCAAAATCACATGTGATTTTTAACCTACAAACTATTTTGCTTGTAAAATCACATGTGATTTTGGAGAAACAAAATTTTCAATTGTGACTTTAAAATTTATAAATTTTGGTTTTAAAATTCACGTGTGATTTTAAAATTTATAAATTTTGGTTTTTGAAAATCACATGTGATTTCAATTTTTTACAAAAAAACCAAATTAAAAAACGAAAAAAAAAAGAAAAATATTAATGGAAAAATGTATGGTTATGAAGTGGATCCCTAGATCTCTAGAGAATTGGAGATCCTTTTTGAACCTCACCCTATATATATATATATATATATATATATATATATATATATATATATATATATATATATATATATATATATAGTAAAATACCCGCGAGATGTTGCGGCGAGAAAAAGGTACGTAATACGAAAAAATTACATTGTGATAATAATTTATATATATATATATATATATATATATATATATATATATATATATATATATATATATATATATATATATATATATATATATATTTATATATATATATATATATATAATATATCGGCTCTTCGTGCCATAAAAATAGTAATTAAATTTTTTATCGTTTTCTAGTTTAAATTTGTTTTTAAATTTGAAAATTTATTGTGTTTTTTACATAAATGAAAAAAAAATTGAAAAATAAAAGGCTAACAAATTAACATAAATAGATTGTTAATAATTAAATGAAGGGCAATTATTTATTTTCCTTCTTAAATTTCAATATTAAAAATTATGGTTCAAATGCTTTATAGATAGTATATATATATATATATATATATATATATATATATATATATATATATATATATATATATATATATATATATATATATATATATGGCAGGAACGGAATAATCGGATGCATAATAAGGGGTCCAGAAGTGTTGATCGTCTTTTTGATGTTATTATTAATTCGTGTCGGTTAAAAGCTTTGTCTATTCGGATTAAAAATATAGCTAAATGGAAGGAGGTTTGTGATAAGTGGAAGATTGTCGACATGATTGGAGATTAGTTTCTGCTGGTTTTGTCTTGGGTCCGTAGGTGGTTGTTTTGTGGTGTTGAGTCTAGATGAAAGCCTGTTTTCATCTTTGATTTCTTTTTGAAGATAGTTTGTCTTCTTGTTCTGTAACTTTATTTTATTTATATCATTTTGCCGGGGTACCGTCCCCATTGAGCGAAAATATATATATATATATATATATATATATATATATATATATATATATATATATATATATATATATATATATATATATATATATACTAGCTTATGAACCCCCTAATACGTGAATAATTATATCGAAAAAATATAATGTTAACAAATAACATAAAACATATATAAAAAGATTAATAGAAAGCTATTAGTCATGTAAAAAAATGATTAGGTTAACAAATGTTGAGTTAAAGAAAACATTTACGGCGTAATTCGCGAAAAACCTTAAATATAAAATAATTATAATATGTAAAAAAACTAAAAATCATGAGTAAATTGTCACACCCCGCTAAAGCGGAAACACGGAATGTGAAGAGCTGTAAGATCATTACACGGGTTATAATAAACATAACGGCATTCAAGTCATTTAAAAATATTAAAAGTGTTTACAAGTTCAAAGAAATAACCAAGTCATAGAATTTAGTACACAAAATACATAGATAAAGTTTCAATTTAAAAATCCCCAAAAGTAATGAACAAGTCTTTTCCCGAAAAGGTTCTCACGCGACCGCCTTGACCCGTCCATGCCATGCACCTCATGCTTACACTAAATTTCCTGAAACATAAGATAAAGTGTCAACTACGAAAGTAGTGAGTGAGTTACAGTTTAAGTTGCTCGGCAAAAATTTGGTTAAGTATATAAAAGTAAAGTTTCCAAAAATGAGGTTAGCGGAGAAAAGTCGCTTAAGGTTTATATACTTTTTAAAGTTCAAGTAACGGGCGAATCGGTGCCCTAAAGTTCGTAAAGACCAAGTAGGGTCAATTTAGTCAAATCATAGTTGCGGAAACAATCGCTAAAAGTTCGTAAATTTATGCGTATAAGTAACTAATTAGATTCTTGTATCAACAACTTGGCATCTATAACTTAAGTGTTCACACTAAACCGATTGTTCAACCGTGAGGCCCCTTTCCCCGCCTATCCTACGGGAAGTTGTCAAGTTCTTAGTAATATGTACTTAGACTGCCATCTAAGCAAGGAACGGTTCTTTCCTAAGTATTGATACCCATAATTACTAAACGGCTCTGTAGTTAATAGTGTGTAAAGTTCTAAAGAGCAGCTGGGCACTAAGTAGTTTTGTTTTAAAAAGAGATAGTCGTCCGTCACTTAAGAGTCATGTTATAGTTCCATCAAGGGTCGGTCTCGCATACAAGCATCAATAATTAGTTTAGCCGAAAAAGGGGGCAACCCGGTAAGTTCAAGTAAGCCAGTAGAGTAAAAGTGTTTACGCATAAGAGTTCAAAAAGTTTGTCCAAAATAGTTCAATAGTTCCAAAGTCATAATAGTTCATAAAAGTTTCAAAGTCAAAATAGTTCATAAAAGTTCCAAAGTCAAAATAGTTCATAAAAGTTCCAAAGTCAAAATAGTTCATAAAAGTTCCAAAGTCAAAATAGTTTCATAAATTTGTAATAAGTCAAAGTTCACAAGATGCAATTTGTTCATAAATGTTTTCAAGTTACAGATAATCTTATGTTTCCCCCAAAATCATGCAAAATACATATAAAAATAAAGGGGTTGTAACTCACGGATTGCGAAGAGTAAGAATGCGGAATTCGGTCGGAAATGGAAGCCGGGAATCACGGATTGCCTAATAATACCAAGATAGTTTAATTAGTTATTATCTTATTATGTTCTTTATATAATATAATAGATAAAATGTTATTAAACTTTAAGTGTCAAGGTTAAGTATTGTTAAAATAGTCCGAAAGGTAATTGTCACGTTTTTGTCCAAAAGTCCGATTTAACGTTTATTATTATTATGTTACGAGTGCTTTTGCTCGCTGAAGTGGTTTACATTTTTCTAAGGAAATTTGGGCAGCGCTTCCGCGCCCAAATTTCATATCCAAAAATGTACAGCCAATTCGGCTCACAAATCACCTTTAACACAAATATATACATATTCTTGTTCATTTTAAGTCCAAATAGTCCATACATGTCTCAAATGTTATTACTTTTACATATTCAGTCCCAAAATGTTATATGTCAAAAAGTCAGCGGGTCAAATATAGTCAAAACGTGCCAAAAATGACTAAAACGACAAGTTTTGGAAAAACAGCAGCTCTGTGCGCCGCTGTGACCACTGGAACGGCGCACATAAGCCATTTTTGGGCTCGCTGTGTCGTTCTGTGCTCTAGGACGGCGCACATGACCCGGGTTTTAGAGTTTTTGTTGTAAAACGTTTATTTAGCCTTAGATTCCGACATGCAATAGGTTTAAACTTATTAAAACATCATTTTAACAGTTTATAAAGTATTTTAAGTCACAAATTCGTGGATCCAATGACTATTTCGATTAAAAACGTTTTTGACCATAAAAAGTCATAGATTTGTATAAAAACTTATTTTGAACCGTTAGATCTTACATGCAAGAGTTTATTTGTATAAAAATAGTAAAAAGACAGAAATCTACCGGAGGAAAAGCTCGGATGATGATTTTGGCCGGATTTTAGCTCCAAAAATCTTTACAAGAATGGTCCTTTTTCGAAATAATCGACACCCCTTGCTTCCTTTAGTGTTTCTAAACGATTTGTATGGATGAAAAATGGATTTTGATGGTTGGAATCACTGGAAATGATGTTTTGTTGAGAGAGTACTTGAGAGAAATGGTTGTAAGTGTGTGTTTTGTTTTTGTAAAAATGAATATGTAAAAAGGAAAATAAAGATAATAATAATGATGTAAGTTGGGACTGTCAACAAGTCAGTAATGAGAGCATAAAATCGAGATTGATTGGTTGAAAAAGTTTAGAAATCGAGACATGCAATTTATTCAAATTTATTACAATTTTCGTCCTGCAGGACGGCGCACATGGCCTCTGTGCGTCGTCCTGGACGATTTTTGTAATAATTTTTGTGTTTTGGCTGATTTTGCATAATTGTTTCGTTGGACCTTTTCGTTAACTAAAGTTTTAAAGTATGTTACATTATGAACTTAGGAAAGTTCATTAGGAGTTTTCCTTGTATTAGGACTTATATAATTTGATTCCGGTTGTGATTCCAACACTGTCGCGTGAATAGTTAAAGACTAGATAGACCGAAAGAGACATAGAGTATAAAAATGCACCTGGAATTAGACGGTTGTCACATTCTCCCCGGGTTGAAAGAAATTTCGTCCCGAAATTTAGTTCGTCCCATCAAGAAGAAATGTTCTCGAATAGATGTGGATATTTCTGACGGAATTGGTCTTCACGCTCCCATGTGAATTCGTGACCACGTCGGGAATTCCACCGAACCTTGATAATCGGAATACGACTCTGCCTGAGTTGTTTGACCTCGCGGTCAGCAACTTCGAGCGGTTCTTTGATGAAGTTTAGCTTGTTGTCGATTTTGACCTCGTCAAGAGGGATGACGATGGTCTCATCAGACAGACACTTTTTCAAGTGTGAGACATGGAATACGTTATGAACGTTCGCGAGAGCCTGGGGGAGTTGGAGACGATAAGCAACGGGACCGATACGCTCAATGACTTCAAATGGACCGGTGTACCTTTCACGGATAGTGGTGATCTTGTCAATGGTCTCCTGGACGATATCGAGTCTCGTAAGTTGTCGATCGCCAGCTTCTAGCCAACAAGCA